>JAXCLR010000092.1:42519362-42546475 GCA_035584095.1 Annona squamosa
TGTATATGGTGGGTTCCGCCAATATGATATTCGTTGTTTCCATAGACAAGCAATGCATTGTGAGATAAACGACTGCGAGTACTGGGTTAGGAAGTAGAGGTCCTTTGAGTCAGGTGAGGTGAACTAGGTTCTGCAATTAATGCTTTGTTCCTTCTGCAACAATCACCAGAGGTCGTGTAAGCTCTTTCACATATTATTGATCTAGAATCTAGCTTGTAGAAGTATCTGTAAGAAATGTCCGCCTGAAAAGATGTGATTTTTTGTATACGCTAGTGAAATTCACTCCTAGAATCTCTTCTTGTGCAGGCTTATTACAATTGTCCCCTAGGATGGGGGTTTTTAAGATTAAAAAAACTCTCCATGAGGTGACGGTGCGAATGTACTCGGTTGTAATATTAGGATGTCAAATGTATAAAAAAATAATAAAAAAAAATAATAATAAAATTGGATGTGACTTCATATAATTTTTTGAGGTAAGTGCTCGATTCCTTTGACACTTCTTCAAATTAGGATTCATTATTTTCAAACTTCAAAAGTGGTAGGTTTTTAGTTTAAGAATTTTTCATATTTTTTATAAAAAAAATGTTAGCACACTTGTTCATTCTGGTTCTGAGAAAATGGTTCAACCGATAGGACTAATGCCCGTTCCTTGACCAATTCATTAACCGCTTCGGTTCGAATAAAGCTATTTGAATAGGAACGGAGAGATCCATGTCATTCCCATCGGCCAAGCGTTTTCTAGTTCACTTCTCCCTTCCTTGGTTTGCAGGTAAGTTTACAGGCTTAGATCTTCAAAAAAGCACAAACCGGCAACTGAATGAGAATTTACTCGCTTTACAGATGAAATACGAACAACTGATTCTAGGCTCGGAGAAAGAAGGAAAGACGTGCTAGATTTGGAGCCACGTGGAGGGTGGTGGTTTCGGCTCTCTAGTTTGCTTACGCGAACGACATCTCTGCCAGCGTCAACAAAGCCGAAAAGTTTTACCTTCCCTTGTTTTCATTTTGGCAATTTTGGGTTGTTGGATATGTTTTTGTAATTTCCTTTGTCTCGGGAGTTGAGCTGGTGACGTATAAAGGCCAGAGAACAGAAATATAAGTAGAGAATGGAACGTCTGCGAAAGATAAGAATGGAAGGCAGACCAATGGGAAGAATAAAGCTACAGGCGTGCAGATTTGTTGAGCTGTGATTATATACGACGAAGTCGTATATTGGCTTATATCTAATATATAATATTTAATATTTATTTATTATTTGTTTCAGTTTTTTGATGAATATGTTTCAAAAAAATGCATCTAACGCATATAACAAGTTTTTCCATTTTACAATAATTTTACATATTTATTTTTATTTCTAAAAATCATCAATTTAAGGGTATTTCAGTCAATTTTACCATTTAAAAAGTTTAATTTCTCGAAATATAAATAAATATGTAAAAATATTTTAAAATAGTAAAACTTGATATATTGATTAAATACATTTATAAAAACATGTTTATAAAGAAAAATTTTAAAAATAAATAAAAAATAAAAAATAAATATCGTATAGAGAGCCTGTATACGACTCGTTGTATATTATCACAACTGAGATTTGTTTCCCTCGAATATAACTGCACAGTGTCTATGCACATAATAAAACAGTAGCATAAGAACGAAACGGCCTTGGTCCTTCTTGATCGGAGAACAGGAATCTAGTTGCCCAATGATAACATAGCAAACCTTTATAAGAGGATTTTATGAGTTCTCTCTTAAATGTTATTTACTAGCAAAAGGATTTCACTAAATCTTCTCTCTCAAATATACTCACAAAATTTATCCTTAATTACAAATATACTCACCAAGTTTGAAAATTTTCACATATACCCGTTAAATATGAGTGAAATTCTAAATTTACCTATTCTGTCAGGCATAATTAAAAATCGTCATTTTCCATCATATGAAATATTCAAAATGCTCCTTATTATTTAATAATAATGGTCATTCAACTATAATAGAAGTTAAATAAAATAACAAAAACACATTTAATGTGAGATAAAAGTTAGAAAGAATGAGTTTTAATGGTTTGAATATCGCATAAATCATAATAAATGTTAGATTAATTCGAGGTATAACTATCATAATGGGTATATTTGAAATTTCACTTGTACTTAGTGTGTATATGTGAAAGTTTTCAAACTTAATAGGTATATTTTAATTAATGGCAAATGTAGTAAATATATTTGAAATTAACCCTTTTATTTATAGTAATCTATTTCATCCACTGTTCTTAAGTGGATTACTAATACATCTTTTACTCGACATGCTTGAACTGTTAATGGGTGATAGTTATTTTTTAAAAATGTTTTTGAATCCCTAATTACAGATTTGGCTATCGTACTTTGATCTACTCATCCAACAGGCAATCTGTGCATAAGACATGGCTCAATAATTGCTTATTGCTCCATAATTCTAGATATTTTCTTGAAGGATTTCCAAGAAGGTGATGGATTTTAAGAAGCTGGCCCATCTAACCTTGAAGAAATCTCCATATATTCCTTAAAAATTGTCATTTAGAATTAACGCCATTGTTTTGATTTCAATGACGTGCAATTGGTAAATTAAAGTGAGAGATGAGCATACTTCTATCCATATCTGATTAGTTCATATAAAGACCAAAATGATTTAAGGAAATTATTTGAGTAAGAAATACGAATACTGTGATTCCCATTATAGTTGCATCTCTTTAATGAGGTGACTATGAGCACGTGTTTCATAACTAATTTCCACCTGAAGTTAGACACTCGTTGGCCTTAGGTCTTCTTGCTTTATTTACTTGTTGTGTTTTCTTGCCTTTCTTTGAGCTTGTTTTTATTGAATTTATATCATCGTGGTAAGTTTTGATAAATTTGAGGGTGCTTTTAATGACTAACTTTTTTGCAGGCTAGAGTTGCTCAAAAGAAATGAGCAAATAGTCCTCATTAGGTATGGCATCACTAGTCTTACTCCATACTTTATTTAATTATTTTATCTACATTTTAGAAGTAAGATATTAACTACAGACATTTTTCTCTTTAATCCTTTAAAATATCTTCATTTAGGTAAAGGATTCCACTTAGAAATGCTTCCCAAGGTGAGGGAGGTAGTTGCTTTCAAACGTGGAAGTATAGTTGTGATCTGTGATGTTAAGCATATGCAATGCACAAGTAACAACATGAAAATCCTAATTTAACATTGATAATATACTTCTAAGCTTCTTATAAGGTCATTTATACTTTAAATACATTAATTAAAATATATTTATTATGATTTAATTTAATTGATCTAAATCTAATAGTGTCTAACAGTTTCTAATGACGTATAACAAGATCTAATGACATCTAACAATGTCTAATAACATCTAATAATATTTGATTTTTATAATTAATATAATAATCCTAATTTAACACCGGTAAAATGTTCCTACACTCCTTGTAAGGTTATTTATACCTTAAATACATTAATTAAAACTCATTTAGTATTATTTAATTCAATTTATCTAAATTTAACAGTGTTCAACAACATCTAAAAAATCTAATAAGATCTAACAATATCTAATAATGTCTCATAAGATCTAACAATATATAATTGCATCTAACAAAATATAACAACATTTAAAATGATCTAATAGAATCTAATAATATCTAATAACATTTAACACAATCTAAATTAAAATAATAAAATAAAAATAAATATGAATCTAAATTAAATTTAATCAATGTAAAATTATCAAAATTATCTAAAATAATATTTCTATAATTTATGTAAATTAAATAAATTATTAAATTAAGTAATTCATGCTTGCATTACTTATCTTTTTTAATCGCCTTTAAATCATAAATATCTAAAATATTATAATAATAAAAATTATATTGCTCATATTATATTACTATTAATCTATGGGTTAAATCTACATAAAATTTCTTCACTAAAAAATTATGAATGTTGAAAATATTAAATTAAATAAAAGTAAATATTTACTTAAATTTAGATAAATAATGAACCTATTTTCGAATTTTTTAACTTAAAATAAATAATTATTTTAACTTCAATTTAAATATTTAATTTATAACAATATGGTACATATTATAAAATTTCAGTTAATTCAAGCTTGCATTACTTATCTTTTTTAATTGCCTTTAAATCATAAATATCTAAAATATTATAATAATAAAAATTATGCTACTCATATTATATTACTGTTTATCTATGGATTAAATCTACATAAAATTTCTTCACTAAAAAATTATGAATGTTGAAAATATTAAATAAATAATTATTTTAACTTCAGTTTAAATATTTAATTTATAATGTTAATTTAATATATGGTACATATTATGAAATTTCTCAAATAGAATGTTGCAACTTATTCTTTAAAATTAATTCATTATATAAATATTTAAAATATCAACATTGTGCCTTTGAAAATTTATTTTTATACAAGAAAATATCTCTAAAAATGTCTTTTAAATGAAGTTAAAGAAATTTTAAACATATATGTAGAGACAGATTCTAGTGGCTAGATAGAATTAATTTCCTCTTTCAAAAATATTTGTTTAAGTGTAAAAGGTTCCAAGTAAACATCGCTTGTAACTAAATAGTACGTATACCTAAAATAATTTCATTGTAAGAAATTTTGGTGCAAAGTTTGTGGGTGAGATCAATTATGAAAAGTGACTTGGATTGGTCCATTCGTTAAAACATTGATACATGTCCATTTATGCATTTTTGGTTGGCAAATTCTAAGGGTGCAACTTGGGTAAAGTATGTTGCTCCCGAGTTTATAGCAAAATCCAAGAGAGAAATGGTGAATTAGATTCTTTTAAAATTCCTTTCGGTATATCAGATGTTACCCTTGTTTGTAATCTCACCGCAAGTGCACGGGTCGTACCTTGTAGTATATAAATTATCGATTTACAAGGAATTCAGGACTATAAATTTTGCTTTTAAACTCTTTTGTGTCAGATATGGAGAAAATATAGCAAATAAAATAAAAAATGGTAAGAGAATATAGAAAATAAAATGGAAAAGAAATGAAAAAATGGAAAGAGAAAATTGAAAACTATAACGAGTAGAGATCGAGAGTGCGAGTACCTAGGGTCTAGGATTTGACATGCGTCTTTTGCAACGGGTAGTGGTATAATTATTTAATCTGAATATTGTTTGTTAAAGGAGAACAAACCTTAATTTATCCTTGCACTTTATCTCGAAACCTACAATGCGTACCATAATTTTTTTAACCACCTATTATCATGGGATTAAGTTAATTAGAATCTATTAAGTTCTGTTCGTTCATGGAATTCCTCAAGGTTATCATGCCTATTCTCATGGTCTTATATTTCCAGGTTAAATATCTTGATTATCGTATATTAGGTCTCCACCTCTCGGTTCCATCACTTAATATATGGAATCATGCCAAAATACTGGTTCATAAACAAAGCAAGCATAAAAATTATAATATATTAAATTAACAACAATATCTATTATATATCAATTAAAAACTCATACTACGCTACATTGTACGCATACTACATCCCAAACCCTAGATTTAGGGCTTAGCCGAGCATGTTTAAGTCCAAAATAAAATTAAAATCCAAATTCATCTTAAAGAAGAGAATAAAATTAAAAAGGAAAAATAGGAAGGCTTATTGGTTTGAAGCTTACGATGATGTGTTGGCCGCTCCACATGACTCCCGGTCCGCCTCTTGCCCGTGCTCTCCACCGCCTTGCTCTCTCTCTCTCTACCTCTCTCAAACTTCTGGTCTCTCTCTATTGGTGCTTGTGAATTTCTACCAGAATCCCCTCTCCAATTTTTTTGTTCGTCACCCAAACAGTTGCCCACATCCCTTATTTATAAGGGTCGTTTACATCTTCCTTTGTACTACACAATTTGAATTGCAATGAAACACAATTGTGCAAGTGCAATTGCTGCAGGAGACGGATGAATGGCTGAATTTTGTTTGGGCTAAAATTGCATTATTAGGCAAGAACATTGAACGGTGCTAGATTTTTTGTACGCAGATTCTTCAGATGGTGGACAACTGCGATTTATTTGATTTAACATCAGAAATATTGGACAGTTGGATGGTGGATAAAAATCTGGATGGTGGAAAATATTTGCTGAATATATGGATGGATGAGATTTTGCATGGGCTAGACAGTGATGAATTTCTAATTGTGGACAGTGGATCTGAGGTGGGCCCTGATTTTTGCTTGGGTGTTGGAAGGCTGCAATTTATAAAATCTGGATAACCAGATTTGTTGAAATTCCTGGCTTGGTTTTTGTATGGTTGACGATCAGAATTTTATTTTCTGGATCAAAAATTAAACAGTTGAAAATGATGGATGATCATATTTAATTTGCTATTGGATAAATCAACGCTCGGATGGCTAGATTTCAAATGGCTAAGGTGCTGCTGATAGGTGGAATAAATGGACGGTGGATTAGGCGTGTTGGATTTAATTTTTGGACAGCTTAATTTTCTGGATTGGCTTAGACGTTATATGGCTTGGTGGACCCCACTGTAATGGGTGGCTGGGTTTTGTTTTGTAGTCGGTGGCTAAATGCACGGTGGGCCACACATTGTTTTATGTTGCTGTTTTGGTGGATTTACATGGCTGATTAAATAATGGGCCCCACGTGCAAAATTTTTGCAATGACCTGGCCGTTGCTAATCATATGGGGCCCTTGATTTCATTTCCATGTTGGATTCTGCCACTGCCAATCCATATATCTTTTAATTTACGTAATTTGAATTACATTAGGATTTGGATGGTTACATCATTTAGAATTGCTGCTGGTTCATGTTAAGCTGCTGAAATTCTAGAAGGTAATTAGATGGCTTGGATTGGTGCAATATTCTGATGGTGGACAACTGCTTGGATTGGACGGTCTTGATTTGATGGCTGAAATTGAGATGGATGGACGACATTGATTTTTGTTGCTAGATGGTTTGGACCGCCTGGATAGTTTGATTAAATAGACAGTTCAAATTATTTAAATTTTTTCTTGGGCTGATCACGTGGATCAACGGCCTGGATTTCTTGTGAAGAATAGACTATGAACGGTGCTAATTCATGTGTTTCAAACTTGCATAAAAAATATTTAAATCATTAATTCGTCAAAATCATTAGTGGGTTATCACTATAAAAATTATTTCAAATCCGTTTTATTTCATGGCAACAATTATAATGTAATTTAAGGCTAAAAGATTATAAAAATTATTTAAATAACTTGAAATTAATATTTAATACCAATATGTTGTAAAACCATGTTTAACACCAAATATCACATTAAACCAAATTAATTACCCTCCAAATTGGTATAAAATGCCTACAAAATGTATTATTAATTTTCAATTATCACATACTCCCACACTTGAACTTTTGCTTGTCCTCAAACAAATATAAAGGAATGCAAGAACATATTGCAACATTTTAAAACTCTGAGCAAAAAAAAATGAAAACAAATGTTTAGCTTATCATCTGAACTAAGAAGAGTCTTAAACTAAAAATGTTGAAATATGATATTTTTTGAAAATCTCAGTCAACAATCTCATCTCACATGACTAATATTGTACACTTTGTCACCTGTTTTGCTTTCAATCATTAAGAGTTCAAAAACTCCTACAATAAACTCCTAATTATTATATATCTTTCCAACTTATTTGGTTATTCAATGCACACATTCAATATTTCAAGTAATGGTATTAAGGCTGAGAACATCAGTGAAATTACCTCATATACATCTAATCAAATTTTTTTTACATTTAAATTTCCTATACCAACTCAATTATCCAATTCATAGGATCATAAGGACTTAGTAGAACAACGGTTCAGTTTAGTACAAGAAATAAAATTTCAAAAATTTTCAAAAATTGAACCGTCTACACATGACTTGAGCGTTATTTTACAACAGGAAATAATGCTACCCCCACGCTTAGTGCTTTCATTTTCCTTCAAGCCTGTTCTTGCCCTTGGTTTATTATTATTTTTTAACCAAGTTCGACAATAATTTTCCTCACCATATTTCAGGGTATCTAGGAAGTCATTTTCACTATTTATACAGGTAGGAGATCAAACCTTATTTCCATTTTATTTTTCAGCTCAGAACTCAATTTCAAAGTTAATTCAACTAAATAGGAATTGAGGTTTAGAAAAAAAAATTTAAGTCTAGGGTCAATGGGGGTAAACAATTGTTATTCTTTCAAAGATAGGCTCATAAAAAAAGCCTTAATCATGTCCACGAATTAGTTAAATAGACTTTTGGCTTTGAAAATTCTTCAACCAAAATAAAATTTTTCATGCATATGGGAAAAACTATCTTCTTAAATGACAATTACGTATATTAGAAACAACCTTTAATAAATTAGAGAGGATTATTCTAATTTTGAAAGAAAACAAAATTGGTTCCTTGGTATATCAGTTTCATTAAGTGATCCAAGACAAAAATCCAAGTATTTTCAACAAGTACATGCTCAAAAATAAATTTAACATCTCATTAAGGTTCAACTTTTTCGAACTCAAAAATTTTGAAATTCCAACTATGGTTTTCTTACAAGACATACAAGAGTTCATAGTGGGGTCTAATATTACATTTTATGCAAAAATTACCCAAAGTTTTCAAATTTTTTTGAAAATATAGCAAAAATTATAATCATGACAAAAATATAATCATCAGAGTAGTGAAAGAAATATTTAGAGAAAATTAATGCATCGCATTCACCTCCACACCTGAAATTGACATTATCCTCAATGTAAATTATGCCATTAAAATAAAAGAAGTAATTATGAAAAGTATGAGATGTAACTTCCCTGTTTTGGCGAATTGAACCGAATTTTCATCTCATGGTGCATCCTTGCAAGTAGGCTCTGAAAAGTAACTAATAAAGCTCCAAATTAAAAATATCAAAATTCTAAAATAAAAGAAACTAAAAGAAAAACTCAAACTCAAACTCCCCTGAAAGAAAAAAAAAAGGTTTGGGTTGCCTCCTGAAAGTCCTTGGTTTCAAGTCATCAGCCTAACTTCAAATTATCAGTTGGATGACATGATTTCACAAAAGGAGTAAGTGGCTCCAATTGGAATTTGATCCCCTAAAAAGTAGGGTTTAAGATGCTGCCCATTAACTTTAAATGCTCTAGTTTTCTCGCTCCAGATTTTGACAGCTTTATGAGAAAACACTTGTAGTACTTTGAAAGGACCCGACCATCTCGACTTTAGTTTTCCTAGAAACAATTTAAAACAAGAGTTAAATAGCAAAACCAAGTCATTTGCTTTGATTACCTTCTGTCAAATGTGTTTGTCGTGCCAAAATTTTATCTTTTCCTTATATGAATTTTCATAGGCATCAAGTCTGATCTCCTCGAGTTCATTGAGTTGTAGCAGATGCTTTTCTCCTGCAGATTTCATATCAAAATTTAAAAATTTGATTGCCCAGTATGCCCAGTGCTCCAACTCAACAGGTAAGTGATATGATTTTCCATAAATCAGTCGAAAAGGTGTTGTCCCAATCGATGTTTCTAATGCGGTGCAATATGCCCAAAGAGCATCATTGAGTTACATTGACCAATATCACCAATATTAGGATACCATCTTCTCAAGTATGTGTTTAATCTTGCGGTTCAAGATTTCAGCCTGGCCACTCATTTGTGGGTGGTATGGGGTGGCGATCTTATGTGTGACCCTATATTTCTTGAGCAGTTACTCCATTTGCTTATTACAGAAGTGGCTTTCTCTGTCACTTATGATTGTTTATGGTACACCAAATTTGGTAAAAATGTTACGTTTTAAGAATTTAGCAACCACCTGTGAGTCATCTGTCAGAGAAGCAATTACCTCCACCCATCTAGTTACTTAATTAACTACAAGAAGTATGTACTGGTTATTGAATGAGAATGGAAAAGGTCCCATGAAATTCATGCCCCAGACATCGAACGATTCGACCTCAAGAACGTTTGTTAGTGTCATCTCGTTTCGCTATGAGATGTTTCCTGTTCTTTGGCACTTGTCATAGGTTAGTGTAAAAGATCTAGCATCTTTGAACAACGTGGGCTAGAAGAAACTTAATTGTAGGACTTTTGCTGCAGTTTTGGTGGGACCCATGTGTCCACTATAGGGTGAAGAATGACAATGATAAAGAATACTTTGGATTTTCTTGTTTGGTACACATCGACGAATTAAACCATCCGCCATGAATCTCTTTTTCTGTTGATAGCTGAAATTGGATGAAATTTCTTTACAGACTATATAATTAACAATGTCTCCATACCAAGGCATTGACGTTTCCTTGAGTGCGAGCAGGCACTCATCGGGAAAGTCCTCATTAATTTGCTTATCTTTAGTTAGATCAATCTCCTCATTTGATGGTAGCCTAGACAGATGATCAGCTACCACATTCTCTATGTCTTTCTTATCTTACATTTCAAGGTCAAATTCTTGTAATGGCAGGATCCAGTGAATCAACCTCGGTTTGACATCTTTCTTGGCAATTAGATAGCGAATGACTGCATGGTCCATGTAAACAACCACCTTTGACCCTGCAAGATAAGAACGAAATTTATCAATAGTGAATATAACAACTAGCAATTCCTTTTCAGTGGTTGCATAGTTGACTTGAGCATCATCTAGGGTTTTGCTTGCATAGTAGATCACTACTGGCTTGTTGTCCTTTCGTTGACCCAAAATTACCCCAATCGCATGGTCACTTGCATCGCACATGATCTCAAATAGTAAGCTCCAGTCAGGCGATTGTATAATTAGGGCAGTGGTCAAAGCTTCTTTTAACATGCAAAATGACTTTCGACAGTCATTAGAAAAATTAAATTTTAAGTCTTGATTTAGTAGGTTAGTAAGTGGCTTAGCAATTTTAGAAAAATCTTTAATGAAACGTCGATAGAGACCGGCATGTCCCAGAAAACTCGGAATTTCTTTGACTGAATTAGGTGGCGGTAATTTTTCAATGACTTCTATTTTCGCCTGGTCAATCTCGATACCTTTGCTTGAAACTAAATGCCCCAATACAATTCCTTTATGTACCATGAAATGACACTTTTCTCAATTCAAAACTAAGTTGGTTTCTTCACACCTCGATAAAACCTTAGACAGGTTAGATAAGCATGATTCAAATATAGGGCTGTAAACAGAAAAATCATCCATAAATACTTTCATTATATTTTCAATGTAATCAAAAAATATGGCCATCATGCATCGTTGAAAAGTGACAGGTGCATTACAAAGACCAAAAGGGCGTCTATATGCAAAAGTGTCATATGGACAGGCGAAAGTAGTTTTCTCTTGATCTTGTGGGTGAATAGGAACCTAAAAGTAGCTGAAGTAACCATCCAAATAGCAAAAATAAGAGTGATTGGCAAGTCGTTCAAGTATTTTATCAATGAAAGGCAAAGGAAAATGATCCTTTTGAGTGGTAATATTTAATTTGTGATAATCGATGCACATTCGCTAACCTGTGACTGTCTTCGTGGATATAAGTTCATTTTTATCATTTTTCACGACAGTTATACCGCCTTTCTTTGGTATCACATGTATTGGACTTACCTAGCTACTATCAGAAATAGGGTAAATAATTCCAACATCAAGAAGTTTTAAAATTTTTTAACCACTTCTTTCATATTTGGATTCAGAAGACTTCGAGGTTCAGTGCTTGTCTTACAATTTTTCTCCATTAGAATTCTGTGTATGCATAAAGAAGGACTAATACCAAGTAGGTCATTAATACAGTAGCCAATTGTCTTCCTATGTTTTCTTAGTTCATTTACTAGTTCATCAGATTGGGATTCAGAAAGATTTGCATTGATTATGACTGGGTAAGCAGCATTTGGGCCAAGAAATGCATACTTGAGATTTTAGGAAGAGATTTGAGTTCTACCTTTGATACTTCTTCCTTTGGTGTCGTCGAGGAAAGAGGATTGGCATCTACATCCAGTTTCTCAGGATTTGAGATGGCATCATGGGAAATAGGTGGGTTTCCATCCAAGAGAGCTGCACAAGCAGAAAGTTTAGGATTATCATTTTCAATAGTTGCACCATGAATTATACATACCTCTATCAAGTCATATTTTTCTTCAATTTGAAAAGGTTCAATGATGTCGACTCGCAAGTAGGAGTTATCGGTTGATGGGTGCTTTGTTGCTTCAAAAAGGTTGAATTTAACATTTTCATCTCCAACTGTCAATGAAAGTTGACCATTCTTGACATCTATAATGGCTCCAGCAGTGGCTAAGAAAGGTCACTCAAGAATGATTGAAATTTAGTGGTCCTCCTCCATGTTGGGGATTACAAAGTCGATCAAGATAAACAACTTGCAGACTTTCAAGGGAACATCTTCAAGAATGTCAACTGAAAATTTGATTGATTGATTGGCTAGTTGGAGAGACATAGAAGTTGGCTTTGGATCACCCATGTTCAACTTTTTATAGATGGAGAGAGGGATCAGACTTACACTGGCTCTGAGATCACATAACGTCTTGCTAATTTGGACATTCCCAAGAGAATAAGGAATAGAGAAGTTCCCATGATCTTTTAGCTTCTCAGGTAGCTTGTTGTGCAAGATGGCACTGCACTCCTCAATGAGTGCTATGGTTCCGTATTCCTCGAACTTTCTTTTGTTGGACAGCATCTCCTTTAGGAATTTTGCATAAGTCAGCATTTGAGAGATCATGTCAATGAATGGTACACTGATTGATAGATCCTTGAGTGTTGAAATAAATTTATCAAACTGCTTTGAAGTTTTTCCTATCTTTGCCTTTGAGAGAAGGAAAGAGGAGGCTTATTAGGAGGTGGTGGAACGTACAGTTTCTCCACCACTGGTTAGGGTTGTGGCTCCTCTTTTTGCTTATGTTCCTGCTCAGCCTCCTGTTTAGTGTCAATTTGAGGTGGTTAAGGTGGGTCGAGCTGATTTCCACTCTGCAAGGTAACTGCCTGCACTTGTTTCCTAGGGTTTACTTCAGGTTGGCTAGGGAGTTTGCCTTGGTCTCCATGGGTGAGGTGGCATGTTAGGAAATTTAATTTTCAAGCAGTTTAATATGGGTTTTCATTTGGCTCATTTCTTAAAGTAGTTTATCAATTAAGGGACCAGAGAATTGTGCTTAAGGTGGTGCAGGTAGCACGGGCCGAGTTTGGTATGAGGGAGGGTTCAGTAGTCTTCTTAGGAAATCGGGGGGCTTATTATTTTGAGCATAATTTTGATTATTTGACTGATTTGCCCAAGAGAAATTGGGGTGGTTCCTCCATCGAAGGTTTTAGGTATTTGAGTAAGGGTTACCATAAGTATGAGTATCATACTGGTTATTGAATGCATTGGCTTGCGAGCTTCTGGTGTCCTGGCCGGCAAAACTACACTCAAACATGCAATGTGAAGCTCCCCAGATCTCACATAAAATTTGTCGAGAAGAAGATGCATTCTGGTCTATGGGTTCTTGTTTCTTTTGCTGTAAAATTCGATCAATTTTAGCATAAAGAGAATTTATAGATTCGATATCATATACATTACCTCGCCGAGAGTGTTCTCGGACATCCCCGTATTGAGAATCATAAAGAGTCAAGTCATCGAGGAGTTTGAGAGCCTCCTTGTCAGTGAGTCGCATGAATCGGCCACCAGTGGTTGAATTGACCGCGCTTCGGCTAGGCGATCGAGTCCATTAAAGAAATTTTTAATAACGTCACCCTGTGAGATTACATGATGTGGACACTTGTGCTGCAAATCTTTCATTCTCTCCCATGAATCGTATAAAATTTCACTATCTTTTTGGACGAACTGATTGATTTCGTCCTGGATTTTTCTAGTTTTAGTGGGTGGAAAAAATTTCTCCAGGAAAATAGTAGAGAGCTCATTTCATATATTGAAAGTGTTGGGTGGCACAGAATAGAACCACTCGCTTGCCCTATCATGAAGAGAAATGGGAAAAGTTGAAGGTGAATTACCTCACATGGGATATTTTGTATCCTGATTGTGTTGCATAGCTGAAGGAACTTAGTGATGTGTACAGTCAGGTTTTCAGAGGGTAGTTCTGCAAATCGATCCTGTTGAACCATCTAGATAAGCCCAGGATTGAGTTCAAAGCTTCTTGCATCAATTTCTGGTTCCACTATACATGATCGAAATCCTTGAGGGTTCAGATGGTTCCGATCACTAAGAGTTACCCTTATTGGAGGAGCGTTATTCTCAACTTGGCCTTTGCTCTGCTCTTGATATAGCGGGTTCGGATTATAACATTCCGCAATGGTTTCTTGAGAAGATTGCTGCTTATAGTTACAAACTCTTCACCTAAAAGAATGTTTAATCTCAGGGTCAACAACAATGTTTTGCAAAGCTTTGAGGATGTGGGTGTATACAAAGATTAACTAGCTAGTTTAAAAAAAAAAACAAATGAGAGTTGTAAAAGAAAGAAGGAAAAAATAAAATAAAATAAAAATAAAAAATAAAAAATAAATAGAGATAAAAGACAGAAAAAGAAAAAGAATAGATAAAAAATAAAAAATAAAAAATAGAAAAAGAAAAGATCAAAGAAGGTATCTAAAAATAAAATTTAAAGTAATGCCGAATTCTCTGACAATGGCCCCAAAATACTTGTTCACAGTCTCACCATAAGTGCACGGGTCATAGATTGTAGTATATAAATTATCAATCCATAGAGAATTTGGGACTATAAATTTTATTTTTAAACACTTTTGTGTCGAATATTGAGAGAATATAGCAAATAAAATAGAAAAGTGGGAAGAGAATATAGTAAATAAAATGGAAAAGAAATGGAAAAATGGGAAAAGAAAATTGAAAACTACAATGAGTAAAGATCGAGAGTACGAGTATCTAGGGTTTAGGATTTAACATGCGTCTTTTGCAATAGGTAGTGGTATAATTATTTAATCTGGATATTATTTGTTAAAGGAGAACAAATCTTAATTTATCCTTGCACTTTATCTCGGAACCTACAATACGTACTATAATTTTTTTAACCACCTATTCTCATGGGATTAAGTTAATTAGAATCTATTAAGTTCTGTGGTTCGTTCATGAAATTTCTCAAGGTCATCATGCCTATTTTCATAGTCTTATATTTCCAGGTTAAATATCTTGATTATCATATATTAGGTTTCCACCTCTCGGTTCCATCACTTAATATAGGGAATCATGCCAAAATACGGGTTCATGTACAAAGCAAGCATAAAAATCATAATATATTAAATTAACAATAATATCCATCATAAATAAATTAAAAACTCAAACCACGCTACATTGTACGCATGCTACATCCCAAACCCTAGATTTAGGGTTTAGCCGAGCATGTTTAAACCCAAAATAAAATTCAAATATAAATCCATCTTAAATAAAACAATAAAAATTAAAAAAGGAAAAGATAGAAAGGCTTATTGGTTTGAAGCTCAAGATGGTGTGTCGGCCGCTCCATGCAACTCGCCAATCCACCTCTTGCCTATGCTCTTCAATGCCTTGCTTTCTCTCTCTCTTTCTCTCTCCCTTCCCCTCTCTCTTTCTTTCTCTCTCAAAATTCTGCTCTTTCTCTTTGTTGCTGCTCATGAATTTCTGCTGGAATTCCCTCTCTAATTTTTTTGTTCATCCCCCGAACAGCTGCCCACATCCCTTGTTTATAAGGGTCGTTTACATCTTGCGTTGTGCTACGCAATTTGAATTGCAATGAAACACAATTGTGCAAGTGCAGTTGCTGTAGGAGATGGATGAATGGCTGAATTTTATTTCGGCTAAAATTTCATTTTAGGCATAAACATTGAACGGTGCTAGATTTTTTGTATGCAGATTCTTTAGATGGTGGACAACTACGATTTATTTGATTTAACATCAGAAATATTGGACGATTGGATGATGGAAAATATTTGCTGAATATATGGACAGATGAGATTTTGTATGGGCTGGATGGTGACGAATTTCTGATTGTGGACAGTGGATCTGAGGTGGGCCTTGATTTCTACTTGGGTGTTGGACGGCTGCAATTTATAAAATCTGGACGGCTGCAATTCCTGGCTTGGTTTTTGTATGGTTGACGATCAAAATTTTATTTTATAGACCAAAAATTAAACAATTGAAAATGATGGATGATCATATTTAATTTGCTGTTGGATAAATCAACGCTCGGATGGCTGGATTTCAAATGGCTAGGATGCTGTTGATCAGTTGAATAAATGGATGGTGGATTAGGCAGTTTGGATTTAATTTTTAGACGACTTAATTTTCTAGATTGGCTTGGACGTTATATGGCCTGGTGGACCCCATTGTAATGGGTGGTTGAGTTTTGTTTTGTAGTTGGTGGCTAAATGCACGGTGGGCCACACACTGTTTTATGTTGCTGTTTTGGTGGATTTGCATGGCTGATTAAATAATGGGCCCCATGTGCAAAATTTTTACAATGATCTGGCCGTTGCTGATCATATGGGGCCCTTTTTTTTTGATTGGTATCTAATTACATGTATCTCAACACATATTATACTTGAATATCTGAGACATTCTTACAAATCTGGGAACACATAACGTCCCAAAGAAATCTGGAAGACACAGCTTCCAACAGCCACCTGGGAGACCACCTTGCTCCCACACTTTCCACCTGGGAGACCACCTGCTCCCACACTTTCTACCCGGGAGACCACGCTCCTACGCCTATCCAGGGATTCGATCCCCCGCCAGCCGCAGCTACGGCTGTCCGCGCCGCAGCTGGCAACCAACCGAGCTAGCCTCAGTTGGTGATTCCATTTCCATGTTGGATTCTGTCACTGTCAATCCATGCATCTTTTCATTTACACAATTTGAATTGCATTAGGATTTGGATGGTTACATCATTTAGAATTGCTGCTGGTTCACATTAAGCTGCTGAAATTCTAGACAGTAATTAGATGGCTTGGATTGGTGCAATATTTTGATGGTGGATAGCTGCTTGGCTTGGACGGTCTTGATTTGATGGCTGAAATTGAGATGGATGGACGACACTGATTTTTGTTGTTGGATGGTTTGGACTGCTAGGATGGTTTGATTAAATAGACAGTTTAGATTATTTGAATTTTTGCATAGGCTAATCACGTGGATCAACGACCTGGATTTCTTGTGGATAATAGATTATGAACAGTGCTAATTTATGTGGGGCCCTCTTACTAAAATTGCGAACCTACATAAAAATATTTAAATCATTAATTCGTCGAAATCATTAGTGAGTATCACTATAAAAATTATTTCAAACCTGTTTAATTTCATGACAACAATTATAATGTAATTTCAAGCCAAAAGATTACAAAAATTATTTAAATAACTTGAAATTAATATTTAACACCAAAATGTTGCAAAACCATGTTTAACACCAAATTTCACATTAAACCAAATTAATTACCCTCTAAAATGCCACAAAATATATTATTAATTTCCAATTATCAACCCCTTGTGAATTAAGTCCCCTTAAATGAAAAAGAGGTGAATAGAATAATAAATAGAGCAAAGAAATCAAACATGAATATTATAGTGGTTCGGAACAACCCCCTCTACTCCACTCCTTCAAAAAACACATCATTGTGTCTTGGATTTTGCTAAAACAATATGATTACACCAAGAGCCCTTGCTCTATTCTAGATTCCAACTTTAGGAGACATTTACAATTTTCACACAAGTAGATGGTGAGTAACACTCTAATCATACACTACTTGCCTTCACTTGGTCTCAGTCTCCAACACAAACGAAGTAGAATCACAAATGAACAATGAACAAAATGTAAAACTACACTTTACAGATGTGTAGGGAACAAATTCAGCCATTGAGAAGAATGTGTGGAGTGAGTTGTTGATGAAGTAATTCAACACTTACAATTAATGACTCAATTCTTCTCGGAAAGCTTTTAATGATCACTTGAGAACTTGAGAATTTGAATGTTGAAGCTCAATAGATGCACTAGCTAACTCTTCCCCTTCCATTTAACATGTATTAAATAGGAAATGAGTAAATTTGAACGTTTGGTAGTAGGTGAAGCGCACTTAATGCGTCAACATTCGAATTTGTTTGATCTTTGCTATCCAAGCTGCACTCAGAGTCAACCTCGGGTGCGACTTCGCCCAAGTCGTAGACTGGAGTTGATTTGAGTTGCGACTTCAGTCTTCAGCTCTTCAATTAGGTTTCATTTCAGGTTGACTTGATCTCAGATTTGATCCAAGTTGCAGGTGAAGTTGACTTGGGTTACGACTTCACACTCTGCTTGGCTCATTAGAACCTTGGCACAGTAGAAACTTGATCTTTTAGGATAGTTGCCTTTATTTCTTCATGTTTTATCTTCATAAGTCTTCATTTGTACATGCAGGCTTTGGAACTTCTTGATTATTGAGCTTAGTCATGTTCATTTGAACATTCTTAGATGAACTTGTGTCTAGGATATTAAATCATGTTAAAATGATGTTGCTTGAGTTAAATTTGTCATCCTTGGGCTTGATGACCTTGAAACTTCATAATTTGATCCTCTTGTATGCAAGTTGAATGTTAGGGTCTACTTAGTTTGCAACTTTACTCAAATCACATGTCTGAGTCAACTTCATGTGCAACTTCACCTAAGTCGCATATCAGAGTCAACTTGAGTTGCGATTTCATTTCATTAAACTCCCCTTTAGACTCCTGAGGGTACCCCAAGTCACATGTGAATTCGACTTCGATTGCGACTTCGTTTGCTCACGCATCCACATTGTCAGCGCTATTGAAAAATGGTCCATTGAAGTCAATGCTGGAGTTGACTTAGGTATCAACTTGACTTAAGTCGATACCTAAGTCAACTTCGCGTGCAGCTTGACCTGCCAAGCTTTGAAGTTTGAAGTATCCAAGCCTTAAAATATTTCAACACACGTGTTAGTGACATAAGACCTTTCAAATTGAATTCTTAATCATTAAAACATAGATTGTGCTTGATTTATCATACTTTTACAACAAGTACCCATGGGTAACCACTGACCTGACTCGAAATTTAATAGGATATGATAGAAATTTTTACTCATGGGTATAGGTAGGTACAATTCATTATCCAACCCCCTTAAATTCGTTACAATTCATTAGCTATAGAATATGGATATTATGGCATAAAATTTTGTTGAAAAATAATTGAGTGGTATAAATTTAACTATATTTCCTATTAGGCAGCTAATAAAATGAATATATTGCTCATAAATGTGTAATGATTTTTTAAAAATATATACAAGGAGATCCCACTGACTTTTATCCAACGAAGCTCTTATCTTTCCTATTCTTAAAATATCTAAATATCCGATGAGCCTAGGGGTGGAAATTGGGGAGGTCGACTCATGACCCGGCTTTGACCCGACCCATTTTTGGCCTGGAATAGGGATGGATCATAAATTTTGACCCGAATTCAAAAATAAGGTCGGGGTGGGTTGACCATATCCCGACCCGAAGAGTCCGACCCGCCCCGCATATATAAATTTATTAAAAATTATAAGCATATATTTAAATATTATTATTATTTTCTTTCAAATTTTTCATTTTTTATAATCAACTTTATCAACAATAAAAGAACCAATTTATTCAAAAAGCAATATAAGAATCAATAAAAAAAATTTGTACATATATAAACATTATGTGTAATTGTATATTAATCTATTTTAATAAATGTATACTATATTTTCAAATGTTTTGTTTTCTTAATTACGTGTTTTTTAATAATTAATGAAATATTTAAATATATAATATTTAAATTTAGTATAGATGTATATTTATGTTTGATAAGTATATAAATTCTGAAAATTATCTTATTTGACCCGTATTTTTGACTCGATTCGCTATCCCGAAACCGATTCGATACCGACCCGAATTTTGTCCCGAGACCTAGTAGAAAAAGTAATAGTTAAACCGACCTTATTCCGACCCGGTATAAAAATAAGGGTAAAACAAGATTTTTGAAAAGTAGGGTCTGGGTTGGGCAAACCCTGGCCCGTCCCGACCCACCCCGATTCCCACCCCTACATGAGCCTCTTTGATCTACGATCATAAAATTTCAAAAGTATCAACCATTTGTGTAACAAGCCAAATTACAGCGAGCTTTTCCTCACAAGCCCTAGATTAATTGTTCATTTAATTACAATTATATTTATAAATTAATTTTAAAACATATTTATAAATTATAACGTACTACTTTGCTTACATATATTAAAAATAATAAAAATTGATAAAAGAATTTAGCTTTTAAATGATGTGCTAATTATTTTTATTTTCAACTGTTACCCGTACAAAAGAATATTATTTTCAACCCAACACACGAAATGAACAATCACAAATCTGGAATCCCCCGCTTAACGAGAAATGTCGAGCAGCTTTCATGACCATTATCATAAATCTTTTTGTTTCTTATGATTATTTATAAAAATTATATCTAAATTTTCATTCTATTTTTTTCACTTAGATTACTATGTTACATGTTATAATATAATTAATTTTTATTTTTATGTTACGGTTGAGATCATAGAATGTCACAGAATATGCACTGCATATATACGGATTGTTTCGAGCCACTGGAGCACCGAAATATGGTGCTCCATCACCTTCGTTGGTCACTGCCATGGCTGCCCTCTTAAATCCCCTTTCGGCAACCATCTCATCAGAAAATCATAGCCCGTGAAATGGCTGGAGATGATGAAAATCACACAGGATCTCCTATGCGTTCCCATGCAGCGACATTTAAAGCAAAAAAAAAAAAAAAAAAATCGATCAAAAGTTTCAACCGCTGTAGCTTCCCACAAAAACCATACTTCGAGTAAAACCAAATTTGCAGCAGCTGGTAAAAATTCCGGCCGCGATTTAGCACGGGCATCAAAATTTTGATTTCATTAACAATCGGCTGCAAAGCGAAGCATCTGCAAAAACCGCAACAGCAAATCGTAGCCGTCTAATAATGCTGCCCCTGTTTGCATCATCAAACAACAGCTTCCGGCCCCATAACCAGCAATAAATCCAAGCAATCGATTCCCGGTAGTGCCTGAGAAGAGCATTTACTAATGGAAAGGTGCGTCCGAGATGCATAACGAAAAAAGAAGGAACAAAGATTGTCTAGAGGCAGAGAATCGGAACCATGCGCCCAACAGCAGCTTCTTGCCTCACCATCGGGAGGACGAGCTGAAAAAGGAATGAGAGCCAACGCGCTTTTACTGCTTAAGCGAAGAAGCTCCTCCATTTTTTGCCTTTTGATTTGAGGCCCATGTCAACCATGAAACGACTAAAGGTTATGATGCGGGAAGATATGATCCGTGGCCTCCCTCCTCACAGTCTTCAGCAGCCATGAATCAAGCAAGATCCGGTGGGTCAACCATCTCTTTCATTGATCTCGAATCCAGCACAGACGAGGAGGAAAAACCGAAAGAGAGGAGGCGAGTGGAAGCACCGTATTCGATGCACCCCTGCTAAATTTTCAACTCCCGAAAATGCCCAAACGCATCTCATCCGTCAACCTGAAATGGACAGTGGATGGCAAGCTTCCATTGATTGAGACTGAGGAAGCACTTCCAGTGAACTGGGCTCACGATTTGGATGGGGAGCACCATCGATGGTTATTGGCCAACTACTGCAGATAATCGCTGAAATTGGAGAAACTATATCCTATTTTTCTCTTTTTTTTTTTATAGATGAAACTATATCCTTAATTTTCATCAATGGCCTAAGCAGAAATTGAAGTACCCCAAAAGTGCCTGAAAAAGCCACTGGCTAGTGTTGCGACTGTTGTCTGTACTTGCGTGGCCTGATGACCGTATGACCTTTCTTATCTTTCTTATTTTTTATTTCATTTATTTAGTATTTTTTGTGTTTGTGGAGGACTAAATTAAGTCTGAAATAATAAATAATACAGTTGAATCAAAAACCTAATAAAGGTTTCAGCTCTTAAGACTCAATGAAGCCAAGCTTCATTGCGATACTGATCAACAATGGTGGGCATATGCTTGCCCGCTAAGCATGTATTTAGCTAATGGGGATGATCTTAGCTTTATGATCGCTAATTGAATATGGACAATGTCCCCATTAACTTCCACATAAATATGCAAAATCTACTCTAACTTAGATCAAATGAAACCAAGAAGAAGGCCTCAATATGTAGAGGTATGATGGGAAAAGGTTCCAACTTATCTCAAAAGTAAAAATGCTTGATTTAGGTCTAATTAAAGCAATTTTGTAAAATCCGAATCATTCATCTTGCTTGAATTATATGTAATTTATTGTAAATAAAAAGTCACTTGAAAACTACACATGCATCATGCTTGAGTTAAAAGTTTTAACATATTTATATAAATTGTTAATTGGTCTTATAGCATATTATGATTATCTAATGGAGATTTTTTTTTTATTTCCCAACTAAAATTGATATTTTAAGTATGTTGGGTAGTTTACATTTTGAAATATCACTTTCGATAGGCTAAAACAAGATTTTCACTTTGAGGTAACTTGAAAATATTTCAACCAATCGCATACATCTATGGACTTGTTAGTAAGAGTGCAACTCGGGCTCATGAAACTCGCGTTCACCTCAATCCTAATCTTAATCATGTTTGTAAAACTTTAACCCTAATCCTAACCCTATTTGTAAACCTCAACCTAACCATATTTTTGAAATTCGGGCTCGGGTTGAGTTTCGGGTTGACATTCTCATATTAATATGTCTTTGTCACTCATCCTATATATAATTTTTATCACAAACCAATTGTATAAAATTATTTTCAGATCGCTAATCTTGTCTAGCATATTATCACAAACCTTGGCTATTGGTGTATTTTTTATTTGCCTACTGTTGATTTCCGGATCGCTAATCTCGTTTAGCATATTACTTGAACTATCCATATTGATTTGATCACCTAAATGTCACTTTTTTATAATATTAAAAATAATTAGAAATTGTCCATTTCAGAGCAATAACAAACTAATTCAAAAATTAAAATATTAACCAATGCGTATCAAGTTATCAACAACTAACATAAACACAAACAAACGAAATAATTTTAGGGAATTGCAAAAATATTTGAATGAAAGCATTCAAGCTCTAAAAATACCCGTTCAAAAAAATGCAAAACAAGTGCATCTTTTTTAGCACTAAAGTATATGTTTCTAAATTACCATTTACACTGTTTAAAATTTGAATGATTTTGCATGCTGAGTTAAAATAAATATTTATAAATATCAGTTCATTTTATTTCTATTTATTTTATTCATAAGAATTAATTCTCAGATAATTAATACCGTTTCATTTGTTTATTTCTAAAAATTTAGTCTACCTATATATAATAACATTACAATATTACATACATTTTTCTCCTTCTCTTTTGCTTTCATTTTCAAATATCATTGAACCAGCTTTCAATAATTAATCATGGTACTATTAATTTGTATATTAAATAATAAGCAATGAGTTTTTCTTAAAAAAAAAATCAACGACAGAATTGTTACCGGTGCAGGGATGCAGGGGGCTGAGTATCGCACTGGGGATCAGGATGTTGGGAAAATGGGGACAACATGTTGGGAAGGTGCTAGAATATCTGAGCATGTCTTTTCACCGGTGCTTTTCAAGCAGAGAAATAACTTGAAGAGATAACTTGAAGCCAACACTATCTAGAGAAGGAATATGCAAACTGGAGAAATCATGAGCAGATGCTAGAAAACAGGCCCCAATCTTCCCACTTAAGGCAGAATATTTTGGAGCACGCACCAACGAGGATGGGAATCCAACCCTTTTCAGGGTGTTCTGGGCGGCAGTGAATTTGGAAATTAGAACTTCGTCGTTATTGCCAACTAGCCAAGCATCAGCGGGTTGGTTCTTATAGCTAAGAACTAGCAGCCCACACCAAAAATATAGTTGAAACATAACATATGAGGCAAAACAGCAAATGGATTTCCAGGATCATCAAACACCGTAACAGTTGTTTAATTCAGCTAGCTACAAAGTCCAATTTCCACATATACAAGTCAATGTAAAGAAGTACATGTAAGAGATCGCTTCCATCTCTTGATTTGATACATGGTCCATTCCAGATCCCTTCAAAAGGTATGTTTCCCCCACTCTTCCACAACTTACTCTGACTGAGAGGTCCAGAAGATCAGCCCACTGCCCATAGATGCAGTACCCATCAGAACCGTAGAAGAAGCATCAGGTGATTTCGCATATGAGCACATCAAATTAGAGGTGGGCAAGCATACCTGATTAACACAAATACACATTGCAAGACACCAGCAGTGCCTGTTCATGCCGATGGCCCTTTATTGGTTAAAGCACCTTAAACCAGTAAACCGACAGATGCAGCTAATGAGACAAAAGATACAACATATGCAAAAAAAATCCAAAGCTTCAACCTGGGATTTCCAAAGTTATATTAGCATTGATTGAGGCACCATGATAGCCACAACAGCTAAACTAGTCATGGAAAAAAAATAGCCCAACAAAAATAGTCACATAAAACATAAACCCCACAACAGCACACTACCTGAATACATAATGTATGCAGAATTGGCATAAACCCCATCACAGGCCGCAGGGGATGGCGGATGCTGGGTGGTGCGATCGCCAGAGAAGAGTTGGAGGGTTCGGACAGAGGACAGACGGGATTTTGTAATCGCCGGAGAAGAAACGGAGGGTCCAGACATGCGGGATTTCAATAGCACCAGAGAAGAAAGGGGATCGCCGGATTCATGACTCTGACTCTAAGCTAAAAATAGTGGGCCGAAACCAAAAAGGGAAGCTTGGAAATGACGGATTTCGTGACTCCGGCTGCGAGCGGGAAGAAACTAGAGAAAGGAAGCTGGAAATGGGAAAATGGTGGGCTAAAGCATGGATCGAAAGTCAAAACGCAAAAACCAAATTTGCAAAATGCCAAACACCTGTCGCTATTCACCCCTACTTTTTTGCACTGCAGCTCCACCGCCGCCTGCAATGCTTGAACAACGCAACTGATATATTATTATTTTAATAAAAATTATATATTTTATGTAAATACAAATACGGGTTCGGCCTTGCCTAAATTTTAAATTAATTAAAATTACATTTACATTAAGGGTGTGTTTGGCAAGTTGTAAAACTTTTGATGAAAAGTTTTTTATGTAAAAGTTGTCAAATTAGGAGAAATGATGTGATATTGTAGAGGTAATGATGAGGAATAAATAGAATAAATTTAAAATAAATAGGTTAGCTGTATTGGTAGTTGTGTAGAAATGATTGAAAAGTAGAGTTGTTGTATAGAAAGATGTGTAAAAAATAATTTAAAAAAAGAGTAGTTATGGAGAATGACAAGTTTTAAATTGAAAAGTTTTAACTTGACAACTTTTTCAAATTGCTAAACACACCCTAAATTACATGTACAAATTACATTTAAATTAATTTAATTTTAAATTAGTTAAAATTTCATTTACATTAATTTACATGTACAAATTACATTTACATTTAAATTTTAAATTAGTTAAAATTACATTTGCATTAATTTACATGTACAAATTACATTTAAATTAATTTAAAATTTTTCAAAATTTTATGTCTTTTCAAATAAATTTAATTTTATGAAATGTCATGTCACGCTCCAAATCCAATAGGATCTAATTAACTAAGATTTAAGGAGAAAGACGCCCTGTTCTTAGAGGTCTAAGGAGCCTCCCGACATGATGACACATTAAACACTAAAAACGCAAGGCTAAAGTATCCCTAAAATAAATAATTAAGTAAATTTCTAGTGCATAATAGTGATCAAAGTAAATAAGCAATGATCTAGATAAATAGAAACTAACATCCGAACTAAAATAAACCACACTTAAATTAGGTATTATATATAACAACCCTACTACAAAGTCCTCTTAAATATAAGTAAAAATACAAACTTCCTAAGATAACTAGGGGAAATCTCCTAATCCTTCTTATCCCACCCCAAGGACAATGCTTTAATGTACACCATAACTAGTCTCACTTCAAAATATTGAAAATATAATGGGATGAGCTAATAGCTAAGTAAGTATATAACTACTCTACAATACATCAATATTTCCAAGAATAAAATTTAACAATGGAGATATGTACACAATACAATCCAAAGCATGTATATTATAATACATTATTCCTGAGATACATTATTGCACAGATAAATTTATTTGCAACATAGTTCGTGACATCTATATAATTTTTAAAAAATAATTATCCTGGTGAAACAATCTTAGAATCACACAAGTGTCTTTACCTCCTTTGCAAGGGTCTTACCTTAACCTGTCCTCACCTTGTGTCGATGTCTTACGAGATGTCTTACGAGATGTCTTACAATAACTATGTCACTAAAACTAGTTCAAATAGATTTTACAAGTTAACTCACCTTAAACACTTGTTCACGAATACTACTCAACCACTAAAATAATAATTCATATTAAAAGATCATAAGTATATGATTGAAATATTTCCAAAAAAGAAAGATTCACATGTAAAGTGATAGGTATCATTTCCTTGATCGAATTCAAATGTTCCTGGTAAATTTCCTACATCAAACATATTTACATATGTCCTTGTTAAATTAATATTCATGTCTTTTGTGTTCGAGCCTCACATGAATACTCTCTCATCCATAGTTTTTATCATAGTTGAATATGCTAAGTATATTAATTACAACTATTTAAACTTTCTACCTTTTCTCATGTATAAATGTTATCAAAAATACTAAATAACCTAATACACTGGATTTTTTTTTGTTAAGTTCTAGAACACTTAGAAGTACTTTATAAAATTTATTTAATTACTACATTTATTTATTTTTATCTTAATTTAGTAGCAATAATTGTGAAATAATTTTACCAAAATAGAAAAATAAATTTTCTTCAATACCGCAATGATCAAATATGAGTTTCATATGGCTCTTTATGTAAAATACATTTTTACATAAATTTCTATAATTTTTAGAAATTATTAAGTAGTATTTTTACTTTCTCTATTAGTAAAAATAATTTTTAAAAAAATCTATACTCAATTAATGTTCCAGGACACTAAACAGTATTATTACATAATAATATATAGATTATTATTTATCATAAATTTTCGTAATTATTAAATATTATTCCTTAATTTCTCTCATTTGGGTAATAAGA
>JAXCLR010000092.1:42546575-42561107 GCA_035584095.1 Annona squamosa
ATGCTGCCGAATTTTTCTTAGAATCTGTAGCCCCCATTGATTAGTTATTGAGTATTTCTATGAATGGGGCGTTACAATTTGAAATTTCACTTGTACTTAGTGGGTACATGTGAAAGTTGTCAAACTTAGTAGGTATATTTATAATTAAGGACAAATGTAAGAAGTATATTTGAAATTAACCCTTTTATTTATAGTAATTTGTTTCATCCAACCGTTCTTAAGAGGATTACTAATGCATCTTTTACTCGATATGCTTGAACTGTTAATGGGTGATAGTTCTTTTTTCAAAATATTTTTGAATCCCTAATTACGGATTTGGCTATTGTACTTTGATATGATCATCCAACAGGCAATTTGTGCATAAGACATCTCTCAATAATTGCTTATTGCTCCATAATTCTAGCTATTTTCTCGAAGGATTTCCAAGAAGGGGATGGATTTTGAGAAGCTGACCCATCTAACCTTGAAGAAATCTCCAAATATTCCTTAAAAATTATCATTTAGAATTGACACCATTGTTTTGATTTCAATGACTTGCAACTGGTAAATTAAAGTGAGAGATGAGCACACTTCTATTTGATTTTTATTAGTTCATATAAAGACCAAAATAATTTAGGAAATTATTTGAGTAAGAAATACAAATACTGTGATTCCCATTATAGTTGCATCTCGTTAATGAGGTGACTATGAGCACGTATTTTAGAACTAATTTCCTCCTGAAGTTAGATACTCATTGGCCTTAGGTCTTCTTGCTTTATTCACTTGTTGTGTTTTCTTGCCTTTCTTTGAGCTTGTTCTTATTAAATTTATATCATTGTAATAAGTTTTGATAAATTTGAGGGTGCTTTTAATGACCAACTTTTCTGCAGGCTGGTTAGAGTTGCTCAAAAGAAAGGAGCAAATATTCCTCATTAGGTATGGCATCACTAGTCTTACTCCATACTTTATGAAATTATATTAATCTACATTTTAGAAATAAGATATTAAAAACTGGCATTTTTCTCTTTAATTCTTTAAGATATTTTCATTTGGATAAAGGATTCCACTTAGTAATGCTTCCCATGCTGAGGGAGGTAGTTGCTTTCAAAAGTGGAAGTACGGTTTTGGTTTGTGACGTTAAGCATATGCAATGCACAAGTAACAACATGATAATTCTAATTTAACATTTAACACCAGTAATATACTTCTAAGCTTCTTATAAGGTCATTTATACTTTAAATACATTAATTACAATATATTTATTATGATTTAATTTAATTTATCTAAATCTAATAGTGTCTAACAGTGTCTAACGACGTCTAGCATGATCTAATGATATTTAACAACGTAATAACATCTAACAATATCTAACAACATCTGATTTTTATAATTAATATAATAATCCTAATTTAACACCAATAATATGTTCTTAAGCTCCTTATAAAGTTATTTATACCTGAAATACATTAATTTAAACTCATTTAGTATTGTTTAATTCAATTTATCTAAATTTAACAGTATTTAACAACATCTAACTGGATCTAATAATATCTAATAATGACTCATAGGATCAACAATATGTAATTGCATCTAACGGAATATAACAACATCTTACAACATCTAACATGATTTAATAGAATCTAATAATATCTAATAACATCTAACACAATCTAAATTAAAATAATAAAAAATAAATATTAATCTAAATTAAATTTAATCAATATAAAATTATCAAAATTATCTAAAATAATATTTCTATAATTTATCTAAATTCAATAAATTATTAAATTAAGTTAATTCATACTTGTATTACTTATTTTTTAATCACCTTTAAATCATAAATATCTAAAATATTATAATAATAAAAATTAAACTGCTCATATTATATTACTGTTAATCTATGGGTTAAATCTACATAAAATTTCTTCACTAAAAAATTGTGAATGTTGAAAATATTAAATTAAATAAAAGTAAATATTTACTTAAATTTAGATGAATAACGAACCTATTTTTGAATATTTTAACTTAAAATAAATAATTATTTTAACTTCAGTTTAAATATTTAATTTATAACATTAATTTAATTATGGTACGTATTATGAAATTTCAGTTAATTCAAGCTTGCATTACTTACCTTTTTTAATTGCCTTTAAATCATAAATATCTAAAATATTATAATAATAAAATTATACTCCTCATATTATATTGCTATTTTTCTATGAGTTAAATCTACATAAATTTCTTCACTAAATAATTATCAATGTTGAAAATATTAAATAAATAATTATTTTAAATTTCAATTTAAATATTTAATTTAAAAATTAATTTAATATATAGTACATATTATGAAATTTCTCAAATAGAATGTTGCAAGTTATTCTTTAAAATTAACTTATTATATAAATGTTTAAAATATAAATATTGTACCTTTGAAAATACATTTTAATACAACGAAATATCTCTAAAAATATCTTTTAAATAAAGTTAAAGAAATTTTAAACATATATGTAGAGACAGATTCTAGTGGCTAGATAGAATTAATTTTCTCTTTCAAAAATATTTGCTTAAATGTAAAGGGTTCTAAGTAAACACCGCCTGTAACTAAATACTACGTATACCTAAAATCATTTCAATGTAAGAAATTTTGGTGTGAATGTGCGGGTGAGATCAATTATGAAAAGTGACTTTGATTGGTCTATTTGTAAAAACATTGATACATGTCCATTTATGCATAGATTGATACATGTCCATTTATGCATTTTCGGTTGGCAAATTCTAAGGGTGCAACTTACGTAAGGTTTGTAGCTCCCGAGTTTATAGCAAATTCCAAAAGGGGAGGGGTGAATTTGATTTTTTTTAAATTTCTTTTAGTATATCAGATGTTACCCCTTGTGAATTTTAAGTCCCCTTAAATGAAAAAGAGGAGAATGAAATAATAAATAGAGCAAAGAAATCAAACACGAATATTATAGTGGTTCGGAACAACCCTCTCCACTCCACTCCTCTAAGAGCATGTGATTGTTTCTTGGGTTTCACTAAAACAATATAATTACACAAAGAGCCTTTGCTTTCTTCTAGATTCAAGCTCTAGGGGACATTTACAATTTCCACACAAGTAGATGGTGAGTCACACTCTAATCATACACTACTTGCCTTCAATTGTTCTTGGTCTCCAACACCAAACCAAGTAAAATCACAAATGAACAATGAACAAAATGTAAAACTATACTTCATAGATGTGTAGGGAACAAATTCAGCATTGAGAAGAATGTGAGGAGTGAGTTGTTGATGGATTAATTCAACACTTGCAATTAATGGCTCAGTTCTTCTTAGAAAGCTTTTAATGATCACTTGAAAACTTGAGAATTGGAATGTTGAAGCTCAATAAATGCACTACCTAACTCTCTCCCTTTCATTTAACATGTATTAAATAGAAAATGAGTATATTTACATATGTCCTTGTTAAATTAATATTCGTGTTCTCTTTCATGCTCAAGCCTCACATGAACACTCTCTCATCCCTAGTTTTTATCGTAGTTGAATATACTAAGTATGTCAATTAGAACTATTTAATCTTTCTACCTTTACTCATGTATAAACATTATCAAAAATACTAAATAACCTAATACATTGGAAAATTTTATTATTTTTGTTAAGTTCTAGGAAAGTATTTGTCATATCATGCATAAGTACTTCCTTTATAAAATTTATTTAATTTACTACATTTATTTATTTTTATCTTAATTTAATAGCAATAATTGTGAAATAATTTTACCAAAATAGAAAAATAAATTTTCTTCAATACGACAATGATCAAAAATAAGTTTCATACAGTTCTTTATGTAAAATACATTTTTTACATAAATTTCTTTAATTTTTAGAAATTATTAAGTACTATTTTTACCTTCTCTATTAGTAAAAATAAATTTAAAAAAAATCTATACTCAATTAATGTTCCAGGACTCTAAAAAGTATTATTACATAATAATATATAGATTATTATTTCTCATAAATTTTCATAATTATTAAATATTATTCCTTAATTTCTCTCATTTGGGTAATAAGATTAAATGAGGAAAATAATAATAAAATGCATTTTCTGAGTTTTTAAAGTTATGTGATAACATTCCTAACGTTTCTTGGTTATTAACATAACTCTCCTCCCTTATGTGGAGTGGGAGTTTTTAATTTCCTTCCTTTGTATTGAGGCATTTATAAATTTTACCTATGTGGAAAGTGTCACAGAAAAATTCTCATCATTGTGTGAGACTTAGGATTGTGCTTGATTATAATATGAGTTATTGTGATGTATGGATATCCAGCAAATATATCAACTTAGCATGCAACTTAACCTGTTAACCTTTGAATTTTGAAGTATCTAAGCCTTAAAACATCTCAACAGACATGTTAGTGATATAAGACCTTTCAAATTGAATCGTTAATCATTAAACATAGATTATGCTTGATTTGTCATACTTTTACAATAAGATACCCATGGGTATCCACCAACCCGACCCGAAATTTAATAGGATAGGATAGAAAATTTTACCCATGGCTATGGATAGGTACAATTCGTTATCCAACCCCCTTAATTCGTTACAATTCATTAGCCGTAGAATATGGATATTGTGGCATAAAATTTTGTTGAAAAATAATTGAGCGGTATAAAATTTAACTATATTTTCTATTAGGCAGCTAATAAAATGAATATATTGCTCATAAATGTGTAATGATTTTTCAAAAATATATATAAGGAGATCCCACTGACCTTTATCCAACACGGCTCTTACCTTTCCTATTCTTAAAAGATCTAAATATCCGATGAGCTTCTCTGATCTACGATCATAAAATTTCAAAAGTATCAACCATTTGTGCAACCAATCCAAATTACAGTGAGCTTTTCCTCACTAAGCCCTAGATTACTTGTTCGTTTAATGACAATTATATTTATAAATTAATTTTAAAACATATTTATAAATTATAACGTCCTACTTTGCTCACATATATTAAAAAATTTCAATAAAAATTGATAAAAGAATTTAGCTTTCAAATGATGTGCTCTACAATACATCACAAATATTTCCAAGAATAAAATTTAACAATGGAGATATGTACACAATACAATTCAAAGCAAGTATATTATAACACATTATTTTTTAGATACATTATTGTATAGATAAATTTATTTGCAAAATAGTTTGTGACATCTATATAATTTTTAAAAAATAATGAATGTCCCTACCATCCTAGTGAAACAGTCTTACAAGCGCACGAGTGCTTGTACTTCCTTTGCAAGGGTTTTACCTTAACCTGTCCTCACCTTATGTCGAGGTCTTACGATAACCATGTCACTGAAACTAGTTCAAATAGGTTTTACAAATTAACTCACCTTAAACACTTGTTCACGAATACTACTAAACTACTAAAATAATAATTCATATTAAAAGATATATAAGTATATTGATCAAAATATTTCCAAAAAAGAAAGATTCACATGTAAAGTGATAGGTATCATTTACTTAATCGAATTCAAATGTTCACAGAAAATTTCCTACATCACATATATTTACATATGTCCTTGTTAAATTAATATTCATGTTCTCTTTCATGCTCAAGCCTCACATGAACACTCTCTCATCCCTAGTTCTTATCATAGTTGAATATACTAAGTATTTCAATTACAACTACTTAATTTTTCTACCTTTTTTCATGCATAAACATTATCAAAAATACTAAATAACCTAATACATTGGAAAATTTAATTATTTTTGTTAAGTTCTAGCAAGGTATATGTCATAACATGTAGAAGTACTTCCTTTATAAAATTTATTTAATTTACTACATTTATTTATTTTTATCTTAATTTAGTAGCAATAATTGTGAAATAATTTTACCGAAATAGAAAAATAAATTTTCTTCAATACTACAATGATCAAATATAAGTTTCATACGGTTCTTTATGTAAAATACATTTTTTACATACATTTCTATAATTTTTAGAAATTATTAAGTACTATTTTTTCTTTCTCTATTAGTAAAAATAAATTTTAAAAAAATCTATACTCAATTAATGTTCCAGGACTCTAAAAAGTATTATTACATAATACTATATAGATGATTATTTCTCATAAATTTTCATAATTATTAAATATTATTCCTTAATTTCTCTCATTTGGGTAATAAGATTAAATGAGGAAAATAATAATAAAATGAATTTTTCGAGTTTTTAAAGTTATGTGATAACATTCCTAACTTTTATTGGGTATCAATATAACTCTCCTCCCTTATGTGGAGTGAGATATTTTAATTTCCTTCATTTGTATCGAGGCATTTGTAAATTTTACCTCTGTGGAGAGTGTCATAAAAAGATTCTCTTAATTCTGTGAGACTTATGACTATGCTTGATTACAATATGAGTTGTCGGGATGTACAAATATCCATCAAATATATATATATAAGCTCTTTACAATTATTTATATTTTTGTGAAATTGCTTTCTAATTTTTCATGCATTTTTCCATGAATATTAATTTTAATAATTCGAATAAATAAAAAATGTTAGAAAAATTCATGAAATTTTGTGAAGTCTCTCATGGGGTTATTTTAGTCATCTCGCAATATTTTCACATGAAAATACATTATATAAAAAATTTCATACATTATGACAATTAAATACCCGATAATTGAGATAAATATAAAAGTATTATCTAATCAAATCCAAAATAAAATCAAATAAATTTTCACCATATTCATACATTATGAAACAGATTCATATAATTTTCATTAATATATTACATTGCTAATCATTTGCAATCATTTATAGCAAATAAATATCCAACAATTGAAATAAATTTAAAAAATTATTTAAACAGATATATAACCGAATCAAATGAAATATCATCAGACATACATGATTTTGGATAGTTCCGCATAATTTTTGGGATGAAGTAACATTATTAGGTATTTTTTCATGATATTTTGTCAAATATATTCACAATAATGAGAATAAGTGCAAGAATAATGGCTAGGCAAGGAAGAAAGTGAAAAACAGAGTTTTATCATATCTAAAATATATTGATGGATCCACGTGATTTTTCTCATGAAATAACATTATTAGATATTTTATGACTTTTCATTACTAAAATAGAAATAATTATTTAATAATTTGTATATATTATTTAATATTTATAAGATCATATTTATCATCTTCTATTATGTCATGAGCATTTTCCCCTCAAAATTAATTAAAATATATGCAATATTATATTTTTATTAATTTTGAAATGATTAAAGCAAGCATTAAAAGAAATAAAATTTTAAATACCTCTACATTCAAAAAATTCTCCCTCAAAATCTTCTTCCTCTTCCCAAGCTTCCTCTTGATTTTTGGCAGGCCCCAACTACACACCCCTCATTTTAGAACATATATTAGCATTATGGTCCCACACCAATATTTATTTATTGTAATTTTTTAAATTTATTTCTTAATAATATTTTCTGAATACAACCATCCATGTTGTAGATCAGATAAAAACATTTTCAGCTCAGTCAGACATTAGGACTAGAAGGTATGCCCCCAATGAATCTTGACCGTTCATTTGATGGTTGAAAGAAAAGATATCTGCGCACATGAATTCAAAAGTATTCACGGCCTGTTGGCAAGGCTTTTCGACTGGACCCAAGCGCACTAATTCGGGCCAAGAATCGCTTCCTCATTCTGTCTCACGTGTGCCACATGTGCGAGCCTACCGTGCCTGATGGTTCCTCTCGGCCTGCCGGCCCAATAATGGCCCATCAGAGCACCAATGCCGGCGGCCACATCTGGCTGCTCTGGAGAAAATTTTTATTTTTTTTTTTTGAAATTTTTCATGATTCCAAATTTAAAATAGTTAATTTTTTCAACTATCACTTCTCCAAATTCTATTTATAAATACTTCTAAAAATTATTTTTTTCTTTTTAAAGCTAACTTTTTAACTTCTTTATATATTTTTTTCTCTTTTTTCAGTAATTAAATATTGTCTAAGATATTTCTAAACTATCTTAATTAAAAAAATAGAAATTAAGGTCATCAGATGTTATAATTATTCTAGAGTGCCCTTCCTATCACGACAACTAATTAGATTAGTAATCACAGGGCTTAGTTTTCAATTCCGTTTCAAAAGATCTCTAACTTCCCATCCCAGTACTCATAGCATTTCATCGTACAATGCGTTGTCTGCCTGTGGAAACAACGAATGTCATATTGGAGGAATCCACAATACACTGTTGCTCGACTTCTCTTCATAGCCCTTAATGCTTTGATGTTTGGGACAATATTTTGGCATCTTGGATTGAACACGTAATTTAATAGCTGAAGCTTCATTGTCTACTAATTGGTTTGAGAGCTTACATGGTTGCATTTCTATCTTTTGTTGTTGCAGCAATACAAAAAAAAAAAAAAAAAAAAAAAAAAAGACTTGTTCAATGCTATGGGATCCATGTATGCTGCAATTCTGTTGATTAGGGTGCAAAATGATCAACTGTGCAGCCAGTTGTGGCCGTTGAACGGACAGCTTTTTTTTTATTGAAAGAGGGTTGCTGGGATGTATTCTGCATTACCTTATGCCTTTGCCCAAGTATTAATTAAAATCAAACATTTTCTTTTAGTTCTAGTTTTTCCATTTCAAAAGCTTAGCCTTACTTCATTTGGATCCACTTCTCAGGTGATAGTTGAGATTCCATACATTCTTGTTCAGATCATTGTCTATGCTATGATACAATTTCATTGGACAGTAGCTAAGTTCTTCTGGTACCTCTTCTTCATATTCTTCACATTGCTCTACTTCACATATATTATGGAATGATTTGGTCTTACTCCTAATCAAAACAAAGCTGCAATTGTCTCCACCGGTGTCTATGCACTGGAATCGGTTTGCTGGTTTCATATTCCCACAACTGGTATGTGTTAGCCCTAATCTTCTCCGTTCTTTAGAACCTTTAACAAATACAAATAGAACATATTTGGTTAGTTAAAAGGAGGAAATTTGCAAAATCTTATTAACAAATGAAACCTGACCCTCAAGCTTTGGCCCGATTGCAGAGAATCCCAATTTGGTGGAGATGGTACCACTGGGTTTGCCCCATCTCTTGGACACTGTATGGGCTGTTTGTTCACAGTTCCGAGACGTATCCAACATCATGGACAACGGTGATCCGGCCAATAAATTTGTGGAGAAGTACCTTGGGTTTAATCATAACTTCTTAGGAGCAGTTGCAGCTTGGGCGGTCAGATTCACATTCATCTTTGCCCTCTCCATTAAAGTGTTGAACTTCCAAGGAAGATGAGAAAACTTCTTCCTTCACAAATCCAAACCGGGGGTACTATTGACCTCATCACCCTTTTGGAAACTACAGCTTCAATTTGTGCAGCATTTGGATCCGTTGGATGTTGATAATTTTCAATATTGAAAATTGTAACTATGTTAGCACATTGTAAACTTGGAGCATGCAGATGTAACTACCCCACTTGTCTATGCCGCATTTGGTGCAGAAAACGATAAAGGAATGATGCATGGTTAAAAATCTCAAAAGGAACAAGTTTATTGAAGTTGGTTAATTGGGTTAACAACAATTTAATTTATTAAAGTTTTTTCTTGATGGAATTTAATTTATTAAAGTTGATTAAACTAAAAATTATCGTGATTAGCTAACGGCTAGCTTCTTAGATAGCCGCCTTTCATGCACGTAGAGATTAAAATTAAATCTGCACAAGGTTCAGATATAAAATTGTAAGTTTGTTATCTAGTGCATTCGGGTGCATCTAGGTGCAAAATTTTAATTTTTTTATTTTTTAAAATTTTTTATATAAATATTAATTTAAGTGCGTTTAACATGTGCATCAATTTTACTAATTTTAGAGATTTTTAGATTTTTTAAAATCAGTGTCATTTTTAATTTTGATTTACGAAAATTCCATTAATTTTAAAAAATCTAAAAAAATATCTACAAATCTCCAAAAATAATAAAAGTTGATAAACATGTTAAACACACTTTGATTAACAATTATATAAAAAATTTCAAAAAAAATATAAAAGAATAAGGTTTTGCACCCGAGTTCACCAAAGCTTAGTGAACCCGGATGTATAAAATCAGGTAGAAATTGTATTTATATGTTATTCATGCAGCATGTAAGCCTAAGCATATATTTCCTAAATAAAAATTTATATTTTTGACATAGTTTAATATTCTTTTTTGAATATTATAAATAAAAATACACTATTCAAGCGTCCCCGTACTTAAAAATTGAATATTTAATTTTTTAATATTCAAGAAGAAATATTAAACTGTATATAAAAATTATAAAATTTCATGTATATATATTTAAGAAATACATGTTTTGGGCTCACATGGACAAAAAAGAAAAAAAATTAAGAGTGTGTTTGGGAAATAATAAAACTTTTGTTGAAAAAATTCTAATATAAAATTTTTTAAAATAAAAGAAAACGATATGATATAACAAGAGTAATGATGAAAAATAAAAAGAATAAAATTAAAATAGAATAGTTAGTCATATGGATAGTTGCGCAAATGATTAAAAAGTATTGTAATTTATATATAAAGATGTGAATAAATAATTAACAATAGTATAATCAAAGGAATGAAAAATTTTAGATTAAAAAGTTTTATCTTTTAACAAAGAAAACCTAAAATGAGTTATGCAAACAATGCAAACATTTGCATTGGATCCGTGCTTTTTCTTTTTGAGGCCTAACCATCAGTTTTTACATACTACATTTACATAGTTTTTGAAAATAAGTTAAGGTAAGTTCAACCCAAATTGAACTTATTCAACCCAAATTACATACCTAGCAAAGATGAATTTTTAAATGATTTAGATATTAAAATTGGCCCTCGTGAATTCTTATGATAAATTTTTGATGGCTTTAGAATTGTTCTTAAGTTATTCTTAATTTTTAATTGGACTTCATTTGTTGCCATCCATTTTACATATTTTTTATTTTTTAAAGTTTTCTATAAACCTATTAATCTAGTCATATTTTATTCATGATCCAAATTTTATCTTATTTAGATATGTATATATATATTTATTTTTAAATGCATGGATATTATAGTCAATACCCCTGAGTTTAAAATAAAAATATATAAACATACCTAAAAAAAAAAATTGGTTCACTAAGTGTGTTTGTTTCACTATTAAACTTTCCACTTAAAACTTTTTAATATAATATTTTTAATTCTCCACAACTATCTTATTTTTTAATTATTTCTTCACATCTTCCTATACGAACTAACTTTCTAATTATTTTGCACAATCATTTATCCAACTAACCTGTCTATTTTAATTTTATTCTCTTTACTTTTCATCATTATCCCTATTATATCATTTTATATTTTCTTATTTCAAAAACTTCTATATAAAAAAATTTTCATTTGAAAGTTTTATCATTTTCCAAGTACACTTATTGATTAAATATGCCTAGATTAATCAAGGTGTGTATGAATAAATATAATACTTTTCGAATCAAAACTTTCCCATATAAAATTTTTCACATTCCCTAACTAATATATTTTCAATTATTTATTAATATACTCCTATATAACTACCTATTTTTCAATTATTCTCTACATAAGTACCTGTACAATTATTATTTATTTTAACTTTATTCATCTAACTCTTTATCATTATCTTTATCATATTATATCATTTTATACTATTTTAAAAATTTTACCTAAAAAATTTTCATCCAAAAGTTTCCGCAATTCCAAACACACTCTTGTTTTTTTTATATTAAATTTATGAAAAATTTAAAAATAAAGAATATAATTTATTGCCAGCTGCACGTAATTGCTAGTCTTTTAAGAATAACGGAAGTCATAAATTGACATTTTTTGTTTTCTTAAAAACTATTAAAAATAGATTGGCTTGACCGATGATAAGAATAATAATAAAATGAAAGACAGATGTTCTGAAGTTGTACGTGACAAGCATGCTGCGTGAACGGACTGGAAAGCTCAAAAGGCAGCTCTACAGCTCACGTCGTCCGTGTGTTCGGGCGGTACTCGTGTTTCGTTTTGTTTGGGAAAGGCCACCGCAAAAGGATTTAAACGAGCGCCTCCCTTCCCTCCCAATCACCAGCTCTCGACCAGACACACACACACACACACACAGCACCTCTTTTCTTTTCCAAAGTGAAGGAAGACGAGAGAAACAGAAGACCAACATCTTCTTCCTCTCTTGGTTTTTGCTGTTGCTGTTGTTTTTGATTGATGTGGGTTTGTTGCTAGCTGATAGTTCCAATGGACAGCAATCAAGTTCATGGAGCACGAAGCTTGTGGGGGAACGCCGAGATCGAGAAGTCTTATCACAGTCTTTCGGCGACGATGACGACGAAGCGGCTCTCAAGTGGGCAGCTCTGGAGAAGCTTCAGACGTATGACAGGATTAGGAGAGGAATCCTGAGCGGAATAGCTGGTGAAGGACTCAAGGACGTCGATATTCAGAAGTTGGGATTTCTGGAGAGGAAGTCTGTTCTAGAGAAACTGATTCGAGTTGCCGAGGAAGACAATGAGGCATTCCTCTTGAAACTGAAGAAGAGAATAGGCAGGTCTCTGCTCTGCTCTGATCTCTCATCTTCCTGCCCTTTCCTTTTACTCTCAAAGACCCATTCAATCATTCATGTTCTCGTTTTCACTTTCTTGTCAGGGTTAGGATTGAGTTGACCACGGTTGAGGTTCGCGACGAGAATTTGAATGTTGGAGCTGAAGCTTATGTGGGTAGCAGAGGTATACCCACTGTCCTGAATTTCACCTTCAACATGCTCGAGGTAATTTGGAGATCCTTGAATGCTCAGAAGAGTTCCAGGTACTCTTTTTAATGCCTGGTGACTGATATCTCTTCTGTGCTTTTAAGGGTTTCTTGAATGCCCTCCACATTCTACCGAGTTGAAAGAAGCCCGTGCCAATCCTTCATAACATCAGCGGAATCATAAAGCCTCGAACGTATGACCGTACGGGAGTTAGCGATTGCGAGCTGTTTTTTTTTTTTTTTTTTGTCTCAATTCATTTTTAGGATTCCCGGGTAGATACACGCTAACTCCAATTTGAAATTGGCAGAATGACTCTGCTTCTTGGGCCTCCAGGATCAGGAAAGACTACTCTGCTGTCAGCTTTAGCAGGAAAGCTTGATAAAGAAGTCAAGGTATCTATAAATCCTATATATATTAGTTTGTATATATCTCATTCCTTTTTTTTTATTGAGTTCCTAGAAATATGTTTTTGGACAATCAAGAACTTTTCTTTTCTCTTTCCAAACATTAGGCATGTGGTCCTTGGAGTCCTTGGAGAACATCTGCTTATATCAGTCAACACGATCTTCATATCCTGGAAATGACAGTAAGGGAGACCTTGGCTTTCTCTGCCCATTGCCAAGGAGTTGGGACCCGTTTTGGTATGCTCACCTTAATAATTTGGGTGAATTGAGTCGGTAGATATTCTGAAATTTGAACTATGATTGGGTTGTATCCAGAAATGTTGAAAGAGCTCACAAGAAGATTGAAGGAAGCAAATATTAAGCCTGATCCTTTGCTTGATGTCTTCATGAAGGTAAGAATCAATAATTTTTATCAATCCTGTTTCAACTTTTTGAAGATTTAAATGAAGTCAGCAAATATGGAGCTAATTTCAACCATAACGAGGAATGTTCTGATTTTGTTCTAATGTGGTCACTTCATGAACTTGCTTGTATTGATTTGTATGACACCCCCATTCTATGGACAGGTCACATCGTGATCCTTACTCTCGGCAGTTGAAATTAGTGTGGTCGTGAGAACTGTGAGGAATACTGTTGACACTGGAAGAACTGGGGTTTGCACAATTCACCAGCCTAGCATTAACACTTTCAAAGCCTTTGATGAGGTAGAGCATAAACAAAATGTCATGTCAACTTGGATTTCTTGAAAAGCTCAATTTGTATTCTACATCTTGATATGTCTATCGTCTCCTCTGCAGTTGTTCCTTATGAAGAGAGGTGGAGAAGAAATCTACGTTGGTCCCTTAGGCCATAATTCTCACCATCTAATCAATTACTTCACGATGATGATCAAGACCAAAGCTAGTAACTATATTTTTTTTTCCCTTTTTATTTTTTAGCATGTTCTGTATAATGACTGGATCTTGCTTTTATATTGTTAAGGCAATCCATGGAGTGCAGAAGATAAAAAGATGGCTATAATCCAGCTACATGGATGTTGGAAGTGACTACTTCAGCACAAGAAGAGATTCTAGGTGTGAATTTCACTAAAAAATTAGATCTTTTCAGGCAGACATTTCTTACAGATACTCCTACAAGCTAGATTCTAGATCAATAATATGTGAAAGTGCTTACATGATCTCTGGTGATTGTTGCAGAAGGAACAAAGCATTAATTGCAGAACCTAGCTCACCTCATCCTGACTCAAAGGACCTCTACTTCCCAACCAAGTACTCGCAGTCGTTTATCTCACAATGCATTGCTTGTCTATGGAAACAACGAATATCATATTGGCGGAACCCACCA
>JAXCLR010000092.1:42564081-42580630 GCA_035584095.1 Annona squamosa
AGAAGAGAAACTTATATCGCAGCTGTACCCTCACAACTTTGTTGTATGAACTGGAAAATTTAATTGGGCAGGCAATGCCGAAGAAGGACAGCAAGAACGGAAGTCTACCTAAAATTTTGGTTATACTCATATAATATGGTTGTATCTCATGCAGGTATCGGCTGAGTCCTATACATGATACAGGGGTGTATCGGGCGGCATCTTGAAAATGCTCATTTTTTTTAACGTCTATGTGAGCTATTTTAGATGGCAAGTAAAAAGATGGACTAATAAAACATTATTGTATGTGTTGAAAACAAAATAGCAATATATGGTTGCACAAAATTTTGGATATTTTCTTCATATTATTCGACTTAAAGAAAGGGTGCGGTACAGGTGGATATGATCTGTTGCCAACATGATACGCCCCCTTCCGATAGCAATATTCAGAATCAGAGTTGTAGTTGACATGCAACAAAGGAATAGGTCCCTTGAACCAAGATCTAAGGTTCTAGCAGGAATGGATATGGGGGAAGAATATGTTATCCGCGGACAGGAAGGAGGAGATAAACGCCTTGATTTTTCCAGCCATGTGTGCAGTGCCCCTTTAAAGCTGGGCAACTAGCCACTCGTCTCATACCGGTCTGGAGTAACTTGTTCCAGACGAGGCCCTCTTCTTAAGGACCATATATGTTGGGCCTAGACCCTCTAGGTACTGTTTCAAGCCCATGGTATTCAAGTCTCAACAACTTTGCAGAGTCTAATTTTTTTTAACCCATGACTTTGGCACTTATAAGTCCTTAAGACCTCGGTATAGGACGGATTACTCCAGCCCAGTATGGGACAAGTCCTAGCACCATTTGATTCATAAAGAGAGCTAGGGAGAGATGAGAAGGGGGACGGGTGCTTGAACTCAGGTATCTCTTTTAATCAAACAGTCTTGTTATATATACTTTACCAATCCGATGCTTGCTGATCGTTCTAGCCTTTTGTGGAAATTACTCAGTGGGCTTTGGTTGAGAACCTTACTGTAAAGACCTCGTTTTTAACCCAAATGAAATAAATTGGGATATATTTGAAAATCATAACAATATTTTTTTATTGGGCTCACCATCATTTCCAAACTCAATAGCCCACATAGGAAATAATGGGCCTTCTTTGAATTTGTATCTGAAATTGACCCGTTCATTGGCAAGCTCAATATTTGTGTAGGGTCTATTTGAAGAATGGGCTTCCAATGCCTAACCTCACTAACTCACACAATTGATCAAAAGCAACTTACATTCAAGATGAAATAAAGAATATTTTACTCCAGCCAAATGGATTAGAAGCGACATGATGAATGGTTTGAATCGACCAAAATGATAAATTTTTTATGATATTTTAATGGTCAATGTGCCTTCGATCTAGCCAAAATAAGGGATTTATATAATTACAAAAGAAAAATAAAAATTACAAGATCCAAGGAACATCAACAAGGGTAGATCTCATCAAAATCAAGGAAAAACAAGTAAAGATTGAAACATAAATGGAGAGCGCGAAATTAACGGATAGAAAAGAGTTGACTTACTAGCTTGACAAAAGCATTGGCCCCATAATGGTTTTCCAAAACCCATAAAATTGCCAAAGAGTACTCCCTTGAGTTATGATATTGCAAAATGATATTGGATTTTTTTATGCTATTTTTGTTTCATTTTTTATTTTTTCTTCATAAATATGTTTTCCTAAGTGTATTGAATTTATATATGTTATTTTACAATACTTTTAATTAAGTCTATTTTTAAGGGGTGATGTAAAAGTATTGTAAAATAGCAAAACTTTATATATGACATAAATATACTTAGGAAAGTTTACGAAGAAAAATCAAAAATAAAATAAAAATAAATATTGTAACTTAAGTATATATACAATACGTTGCATATAATCATGCCTTTTTTAATATGTATATACAACGCCATTTGTGCCTTTATTTTTAAAAAAAATTATACCATATCTTAGTCACCTTTCTTTTTAATATAAAAAATGACATTCTACTGCATTCTTATTATGACATTTGCATATTAGATATTTATGGTTACATCTGTGGCCGTTCTCAAATCACTTCAACTGCATATCATATGTTTTGCTACCGCATAATTTTATTTTTTTTTTGTAAAAAAAAAAAAGAGAAAAAAGACAAGTTATTTCAAATTTCAACCTCAAATTTTAACCGAAGAGAATAAATTCCTGCACCCAATGCCACATTGCATATTGGATTTTTCGTCTTGCATTTCCACATCTATGTTTCTATACTTTGCATCATATTTATTTTATGCTTTTGTATTGCACATAAATTTTAGCCTTGCACGCATCTGCTTTTACTTTTTTTTTGTATTTTTGCGTTGCGCACATTATATATTTTAGGCCCACTTGTCCGAATATTATAGCGCTAAAAAATTAACGTGATACATTTGCATATATGACATGCATTTAGGGTACAAATGAAATCAATAAAAAAAAAAAAAGCTATGGTATATTAATATTGTCACTATTGAGAACGTCTATTTAAATTCATGATCTTTATTTGACTTTGTTGGGAATTGCAGCGTAGGTCCACCAACCTTTGTAGTTTAGTTGGTTAAGATAATTGGCTCTCACCCAAGATGCCCTGCTTCAAATCCCGGCAAATGAATACTTTATGCCTTGTACGGGCTGATTCAATGAACCCCGCTACAAAACACATTTTCTTATTTTTTGAAATTTTTTTAACGAAATTTAAAAAAAAAAAATTTTATGAAATCACTAAGTATATTTTACATGTGTATCAATTTTTAACAATTTTGGAAATTTTTAGATTTTTTTTGAATTTTTAAAGACTAGTGTCATTTTAGTAATTTTAAATTACTGAAAATATCACTAATTTTTAAAAATCGAAAAAAATTCAAAAATCTCCAAAAAATAGTAAAAGTTAATACATATGTTAAATACACCTAAATTAATACTTTTATGAAAAGATTTTCAAAAAAATAAATACTAAAAATGACTAATTTTTATAAATAAAAAAATATCGAAAAATCTCAAAAAATGGTAAAAATTATACACATATTAAATACACCTAGATTACATTTGTGTAAAAAAGTTAAAAAAACTATTTTCTTATTTTTTTGAAAATTTTTTCATGAAACTATCAATCTAAGTATGTTTAACATGTGTATTAATTTTTACCATTTTTGGAGATTTTTAGATTTTTTAGGATTTTTAAAAAACTAGTGGCATTTTAGTAATTTTAAATTTCTAAAGATGTTGCTAATTTTTAAAAATCTAAAAAAAATTGAAAAATCTCCAAAAATGGTAAAAATTAATATATATGTTAAATACACCTAAATTAATATTTATGTGAAAGAGTTTCAAAAAAATAAAAAATAAATACTAAAAATGTCACTGATTTTTAAAAATTCAAAAAATATCAAAAAATCTCCAAAAATGGTAAAATTATACACATACTAAATATACCTAAATTAACATTTGTGTAAAAAAAGTTTAAAAAAATTAAAAAAATGAAATTTTGCAGCAGGGCGCATTGAATCAGCCGGCGCACCAGTAGGCATTTCACTCCAGCTCTCTCTCTCCACAGCCTTGAAAATGATTGCCCGCATTTGATGGAAAGTTTGGTTGTTTTAAGATAATATTATTTAGTACTTGATTGCACCCCCACAAGTGCGTATGTTTTGATGGGGCCTGCATTTAGAATTATATATGCTAAGTGAGCTTTTATTATGCTGTGGAGCACCTGTGTTTCCACTATTTTCCAAACGCAGATTCTTTGTAAAGGAAGACTTTCAATGCATACACTTGGAGCTATTTCACTGATCAAAAGTGCAAACCAAGTGCTTGCCCACGTAAGCAGTTCCAAGGATGATTTTTTTTTTTTAATTTGTCAGGCAGCCCTGAACCTGACGTGCTACCATTTTATAAATTTGGTAGCTTTCAACACGAATAATTACGGAGAAAGTTGAGAAAAAAAAACATTTCCAGACTAGGTTTATTTGTATATGCATTAAAATATGTGTATGAGCTACATTTACTTAAAAATATATATATTTATATATAAATTATAAAAAAAATTAAATCCATTTATATAAACAGTAGGATGTAATAATATGTTATGGAAATATTTATCTGTGTAATAATAATATTTTTATATGATTTAAATTTTGAAAATATAACTTTAAAGTCGATATTTAGCAACAAATTATTTTATTATGTTAATTTTACACACTTGTAAATGGTGCTCATGCACAATCATATTAGATAAGCAGTGAGTTTTGCATGATAATATAAATAATATTAACTATAATAGATATAGTAGATTTTTTTGTTAGGTGGAAAAGAATAGATCCACTTACATACAATAGGGGTTTAATAGAAGGGGGGGAACTCAACGAAAAAAGCACTTAAATTAATTTAATCCTCAATGGATAAAATATACGCTCAGTGCGGTGAAGACGAGAAGAGATGCATGCACGCAAGTATCGAGTGGGGAAGGCAGCGAAGAGCATTTGAATAAGCACCGGGCTTTATCTAACAAGTGGAGCTGATAGAGAAAATTGAAGTTTTTTATAAATAATATCTATTTAAATCTTTATTTTATTTAAAATTTAATATGATTACTTTTAAAATCAAAGGTATTTGTTATTTTATATGAGCTATTAGAATCACAAGTGCAAAAATATCTATTTTTCAATTGATATTACCCGTATGAATATTATTTTATTGTAATTTGTTAAAATATAAGTATCAATCCTATTTCCACGAAACTATTTTTCTATGTAATTTCTTTCATATTTAAAATCTTGATGGTTGATATAAAATTCACTCCATACATTATATTTATAATCATTTATATTATCATGTAAACTCTTTGATTTGTTTAATTTCATTGTATATGAGTCCCATTTATAAATATAAACAATTAATGTAATAAAATGGTTTAATGCTAAAATATTAATTTTAAAGTAGTTTTTTCAACATTTAAATCATCTAAAATCTCACTTTTATATGAATAAATGATTTTATAAAATATTATTACATTGTAATACATATGTCAATGGATCTAACTATTTTTTATCATACATGAATATATTTTTTTAAGCAAATGTGGGTGTGTGATTTAGATGGCATTTGATCTCCTAACTAAATAAATAATATTAAATACAATAAATGGGTTAGATTTTACATTAATCATTAATATTTGGGGTTGCATGGGATCGTTTTTCTAGTAACAAGTTATATAGCAACGGAGCCCTATTAAGTGCAGTTCGTTGTTTTAAACACAAAAATGTATTTAACTAGAAAAATAATATTATCATAAAAATGATATAAGTATATGTTAAAACTTTAAATTTTGCATGTTCGGTATAACTATTTGGGAAACTAATTTTTTCTGTGATGAGTTCAGTATAGATGAGATAGTTAATGAATGATTTGGATCGTTATCGCATACGATAGAGAACCCATTTTTTATACTCAACTCTATTTCTACGGGGAGTGGAGTGCTGCACCTAAACAGCAGCCACCGGCGGCGGACTTTTCTTTTGGTGGTGGGTTGCTTTCTTTTTTTCCATTTAGTAAAAATAATAAAATAAACGCTTGTCTTCCTTCGATTCCCTCCGCCATTCTTGCAGAACAAAAGAAAAAGCAACATGTTGGCTTTGATCTAGCGTAACATGATAATGACAATATTCATGGACCCACTAACCCTATAATTTCAATATAAAAAATGCTATTTTGTCGAATCGATAGCTTGACCATCCATTGTAGTTTAGTTGGTCAAGATACTCAGATCGGGGTTCAAATCCCGGAAATAGAATACTTCACACCCTGCACCAATGGGCAGTTCACTCCAGCGCTCTCTCTCTCTCTCTGCATTTGCAACCTTGAAAATGATTGCCTGCATTTGATGGAAAGTTTGGTTTCGTTAAGATAATATTATTTAGTACTTGATTGCACCGCTCCAAGTGCGCATGTTTTGATGGGGCCAGCATTTGGAATTATATATGCTAAGTGAGCTTTCATTATGCTGTGGAGCACCAGTGTTTCCACTATTTTCCAAACCCAGATTCTTGGTAAAAGAAGATTTTCAATGCATACACTTGGAGCTATTTCACTGATCAAAAGTGCAAAGCAAGTGCTTGCCCACACAAGCAGTTCCAAGGATGGGATTTTGGTTTGTCTGGCAGCCCTGAATCTGACGTGCTATCATTTTATAAATTTGGTAGCTTTCAACACGAATAATTGAGGAGAAGGTTGGAAAAAAAACATTTCTAGAGTAGATATATTTATATATGTATTAAAATATGTGTATGAGCTACATTTGTTTAAAATACTTATTCATATATAAATTATAAAAAAAATTAAATCCATTTACATATACGTTAGGATTTAATAATATTTTATGGAAATATTTATCTGTGTGATAATAATATTTTTTATATGATACTAATATTTAGAAACAAATTATTTTATTATATTAATTTTACGCACTTGTAAATGGTGTTCATGCACAATCATATTAGATAAATAATGAGTTCTGCATGACAATATAAATAATTTAACTAAAATGGATATAGTAGATGTGTTACCAGGTGGAAAAAATAAATGTGCTTGTGTACAGTAGGAGTTTAATAGAAGAGGAACTCGATGGAAAAAGCATTTAAATTAATTTAATCCTTGATGAATAGAATATGCGCTCAATTAGTGAGCTAAGAAAAGATGCATGCATGCAAGTATTGAGTGGGGAAGGCAGCCGAGGGCATTAGATTGAGCATCGTGCTTTATCTTACGCGTGGAGGTGATGGAGAAAATTGAAGTTTTTTTATAAAATAAGTGTAATAAAATCTTTATTTTATTTAAAATTTAGTATAATTAATTTTAAAATCAAGTGCATCTATTATTTTATGTGAGCTACTAGAATCACAAGTGTGAAAATATCTATTTTATAATTGATATTAGTTGTATGAATATTATTTCATTCTAATTTGTTAAAATATAAGAATCGGTCTCGCTTCTATGAAACCGTTTTTTTATGTAATTTTTTTCACATTTAAAATATTTATGGTTGATGGAAAATTCCATCTATTATATTTAGCATCATTTATATTAGGGTAAATTTCTTATATAAGCAAGAATTTTACTCATAATTTCATTTATACCCATGAATTTTCAAAAATTTCTCTCATACTCATGAATTTTTATCTTAATTCTACTTATACTTATATCATTAGGAATCCATTAAAGGTCGTTAATTCTTTGAAAAATAATGAATATGTTCATCCATAACTATGATTTCATAGTTAAAAATTCATATTATAATGAATTTTTAGTAATTCCGTAATTATAAAATCATATATGATTTGAATATAAATCTTTAATTTTAAACAAAACAATCTTAAATTGCATTAGAACTTGCATATTTGTGGTACAGGGAGGGGGTGCTAATGGCTCATTTAACGGATCCATAACGGCGTAGACATAAGTGCAATTATGATAAAAATTCGTGGGTTCGAGAGATATTTTTAAAAATTCATAGGTATAAGTGGAATTAGGAATAAAATTCGTGGGTATATAAGGAACTTGATCTTTATATTATCATGAAAACTCTCTCATTTGTTTAATTTCATTGTATATGGGTCCCATCTATGATATGTAAAATTAATATAACAAAATAATCCAATGCTAAATATTAATTTTAAAGTAATTTTTTTAACATTTAAACTATTTAAAATATCACTACTACGTCCATAAATAATTTTATAATATATTATTACATTCCGACACACATGTCAGTGGTTCAAACTACTTTTTATGATTTACACATGAATATATATTTTTAAGTAAATGTGGCTTATGTACATACTTGATTTGAATGAAATTTGGCCTCCTAGCTAAATAAATCATGTTAAAAAACAATTAATAAATTGGATTTTACGTCAATCATAAATATTTTAAAATTTAAGAAGGTTATATAGGACCACTTCTATGTAATCTGATTATATAGAAGCGGAACCTTATTGAATATAGTATGTTGTTTCTACGTGAATTCATTTAATTAGAAAAAAAATATTATCATAGAAATGATATACGTATATGTTAAAACTTTAAATTTTTCCTTTTCGGTATAACTATTTGGAAAACCCATTTTTTCTGTGATGACTTTAGATGAGATGACTAATGAATGATTTGGATCGTTATTACATACGATGGCGAACCCGTTTTAATGCTTAACTTTATTTCTAGGTGGAGCGGAGTGCTGCACCTAATCAGCAAAAGCGGGCGGCGAACTTTTCTTTTGGTGGTGGGTTGCTTTCTTTTTTGTCATTTTAAAATGCTTGTCTTCCACGACAAAAAGAATAAAATAAACGCTTGTCTTCCTTGCGTTCCCTCTGCCGTTCTCGCCGAACAAAAAACAAAACAACGTGTTCACCTCTATCTAATGTGACACCCACACCTCTATCTAATGTGACACCCATACCAATTGTTGGCCCTGGCCATGATAATGACAATATTCATGGACCCACTAACCCTATAATTGCAATATAAAAAATAATATTGTTTCAAATGGATGTTGGTTCACCTTGCATATGACAATTTAACATTCATATACAGAGAATGCTTAATAATTCTCTTGATAATTTGAATTTTACGGGGATTGTGAGATACGAAATAAAATATTTTAAAAATTAGTTTTTTTTTTTTTATGAAAGAATTACTCTACCCCAATCCCCCAAGTGAGAGAGAGGTTCGAGGTGGAGTAATCCGGAATATTCATTGCCATATAAATGTCAGTACAGATTTTCTGAACAATGGCTTGTGAGGGAGTTCCCACCATGACACACAATCCATATCAGACCTGGAGGTCGACACGAGATGTCAGGAGTACGAGTGTAGGTCTGCAGCCGCGCATCAAATTCACACGAACAATTGCTTGAACTAATTCTAGGCTAGAGAAATCGATGACGTGCATCAGACAGCGTGTACGAAAATTTGAACTGATTGTAGGCTAGAGAACCACATCACCATTGGGCATTCGATGGGTTGGAAAGCATCTGGAAGGAAGAAATAACATCATGGCTGCTGCTGCGGTCGCTCATTATTTCATTCCGCATTATTCTATTATTTTGTTGACGTATTTTTATCAAGTCGATAGTCACTTAATTGATTGAATATATAGCTATACTTTCTGGCATCTTTTAATTTAGTAAATGTGTTGATAAAAAAAATGCGGGTGGTTGGCTTTGACCCAAAAATTTTCGCAATCAGAGGGAAAATAATAACATATGATGTTGATGATGGTAATGGCAATGTCAAATCTGTCAAAAATAAGAGCAATCGTATATTGGAATAAAATTAAATAAGTAGCCACTTTATTAATAAGAATATAAGAATTGTGGAGATATCTAATTAAGGTAACTGATTAAGATGGACATTTGTGTATACGCGCGCGTGTGTATATACATACCCTTTATTCATAGCATGAAAATCTACACAAATGTCTTTGGTGTTCTATTTAAAATTGATTTCCGTAGGATATATGTGGTACGGAACTGAATTTTCTAAATTAGGATTCTAGTTTTTTCAACACTACCTATTAAATTTTCAATCATTCTTCCCTTAATTAGTTAATTTGACTATAATTTATAGTGAATATCATTTCCTTTATATTAGCGACATCATTAGTTAACTCTCATTCCATCTCTCCCCCCGCTCATTCAAATTTGAAGATCAGAAACCCTCAATTAATTAATAAATCTGATATATTCTAGTTTTAATTTGGGTGATGTGATAAGCACTTGTAAATTCTCTATGCATGCATGGCTGTTTGAACGTAGCAATTTGATCGGCCGTCGACGTGGGAGGAAGGGGGCTTCCGCAAGCTCGATTGGACCTTGGGCACAAAAGTCTACTAATTAATCTAATTAATTGGAAATCTCTAAAAAATTATTGGAAGATGCATTCAGATTAGCTGTTGGCATTTTGTGCAATTATTACTGAGGAGATCATATCCAAAGACGTAATTAATGTCCCATGTTAATTAATTAGTGACCTCTTTAATAATATCTTACAACTTCGAGGGGCTTTATGCAAATGACTAAAACAAGGTGCACTAAGGATATGGTCAACGAGTTTTAGGCTTATAAACAGATTTCGTTTAATTTGATAATCTTACATATAAGCAGTTTGATGTATTCCTATATATTTTTAATATCTTAATATTTGATAGAAAATTCATTCCATTCATGGTATTTAAATAGTTTATGGGTTTTTTCCTTTATTACTCAACCAATTTTAACAATAGCAATCTGTTTTACCAATCGCTAAATTCATTTATGTTAAATGGATTGTGATTGGAATTGATGGTTTTTTTTTTTATAAATAAATTGTAAAATCTGAATTCGCTACCACCCGGATTAAAGACATGTTAGAAGGAAGGGGAAAAAATGTTCGAAATTGTCAAGGTAGTGGTACGTTTGGTGACGTGTAAAATGACAGGATAGTGGGAAATAGTGGGAAATGAAAAAGAGAATATTTTGATAAATATATGATCGATAAGAAATGATAGATGTATAATTAGAATAAATAGGTTTGTTGTATGTAGTTGGTAAGAAAAATAATTAGAATGTAAAGATAAAAGCGAAAAAAATAGCGTAATTGATAGAGTAATGATTGGCATTGAGAAACCAAATATTATTAAAAACCCATATTTCCCACCCTTAGACTTTCCGAAACGTCCCCTAAAGAGGTTGGAAAATGAATAGAAAGGGGTTTTTAATTCTCAAGGGGGCAGGGCTACTCTAAATCCGTTAGGTATTGTTACAGCTGCCATGCTTTTTGTTTTATCTCCAACCTACATAGTCATAATCCAAGACAAGTACGTGAGAGGCTATTGTTTGTCCGTAGCTGCTAATAGTCAGAGATATCAACCGTTATGCCCGCCACAGAAAAACTATTTTTTTAATTTTTTAAAATTTTTATTTAAGTTTTAATCTAAGTGTATTTAATATGTGTATCAATTTTTATTATTTTTGGAATATTTTAAATATTTATTTTTGATTTTTGAAAATCAATGGCATTTTAGTAAATAATAAAAATTGGTACACATATTAAATGGTAAAAATACTCCAAAAAGGTCACAATTCTATACTTTCATAGCCGATAAAGCATAAAGATTTCTTCATTGGCTTGCATTTCGTTGTAACCCGCCGGATTGCAACAAATCTTTTTTTTTTTTTTTCAATACTGGGATAATCCTATCTTCTTTAGCCCGCCTTAATGATGACTTGCAATCTACTCTATAAGTTGTGTTTAGAATCAGCTATTTAGTCTGGAGACTAATTTCATCTAAATCAAAGATGTAAACTGACGTAGCAAAGGAAAGCATGAAAACAAGACCAACAAAAAATTGCGCCGTCAAATTGATAAACAATTTTTTGCTGAAATATAAACACACAATATAGGAAAAATCTCATAAATGTGATTCTAGGTCTTTTTGAAGTAACAAAAATAGCTACAAATTTATAGAGAAAACAAAATAATATAAATGTAAAATGCTAATTGTTCATATTTTGCACATTTTACCAAAAAAGAAAATAGGTAATTTACTATAAATGGTAAATAAAATTGCGTAAAACTTTAATGACCTAGATTTATGTGAAAACAATGAATTTTAACATAAAAAAATGCTCAACCAAGTTTCAACCTGATTGTTATGTTGGTTGGCTTAAAAAAAATGCTTTTTGTTAATATATTGTGGCCCTAGTAACACTTTTCAACTTAAAGAGTTATGGTCATTCAAATTGACATGCTTATTTATTGCCTCCAAACCCTTATGCGATGATGATTGACTTCTACCAAAAATTCTTTATTGATGGTTTCTACTTCATAAATAGACCTTATCTAACATAGTTTCTAAAATAGATATGATAAAAAAATTTAATTTATATATTAAGTTATAATTTTAATATCTAAAATATCTGAAATATCATTTTATTATATTCTAATGTATTTGTGAATATATCTTAGCATTTTTTATAATTTACATATGAACATACTTTTTAATAAATGATACTGATCTGTATCTTTAGTTTGGATGAAATACGATCTTCTAATTAAACAAATAATACTGAATAAATACTTAGACTAGATTGCACATCATTATCAAGATCGGCTAAAATGGATAAGATTAGGCTAAAAACTTTAGTATCATATGGTGACTGAAACTCAATCCTTTTTTATAACAAAAAATGAGCAACCCATCATTACGAAGACTCCGAACAAGATGCTTTATGATCATAGTTTCATTTTTTTGTTTATCTCCAAATTTGTTTAAACTTTAGTGGATTATCAGGCAACAGAAAAGAGAGAATAGAAGCATCCTCTTACTTACTTTTTGAGTTCGTGAAACTCATCATACATAGCGATTTGATCTAGTTCGTCCAGCCATGATCCTATGCTCCCAAGTGCGCATGCTCCCGGGCACATACACTTATTTTTTAAAAAAAAAATTTCATGAACTTGTTAACCTAAGTGTATTTAACGTCTGTATCAATTTTTACTATTTTTGAAGATTTTTAGATATTTATTTTGGATTTTAAAAAATTAGTGGCATTTTCGTAATTTAAAATTACTTAAAATGCCACTGATTTTCAAAAATTAAAAATAAATATCTAAAATATCCCAAAATGGCAAAAATTTATACACATATTAAATACATATAGCTTAACACTATTGTAAAAGAAATTTCAAAAAAAATAAAAAAGAGGCGTATGTGCCTGTGCTGCATGCTCCCAGAAGCATAGGATCAGGGTGTTAGAATTATACTCCTATAAGGTATCCTAATTAAATAATAAGTCTTTGATTTAAAGAAAGTCCAGCGTATCTAAGATGCGTATGCAATCCGAGTCCTGGTAGAACTACACTTCTACTGAGAGTAATGATGGGAAGGGCTCTATATAAAGAGGAGTCTAGGTCCCTCTCTCACACGTGTACATCACAAGCGGTTCTCATCTACCACTAGTATTATAGGGAGAAGTGTTGAGGGAGAAGATCTCGTACTCTACTCGGTCTACAGGGTGGAATCTACACACATGGATTCAGGTACGCTTCCACATCACATGATTTTCAACATGTGGTATCAAAGCCCATGTTTCGATTTTGGGTGTAATAGATTTCACCCATATAGATTTAATGATACTTGAAATATTCATTATTAGAATATTCATTTATTATTATTATTTTCTAGATGCATTAATCTAAAACATGTACAAATGCATTATGAATGAATTTTTCAGATTGATTTTCTTAAGTAAAATAATAATAATAAATTTTTTTACGGCATAACGGGTCTGAATCTGTGGAGCTGTGTAAATAAATAAATAAAGGCATTAAATTAAGAATATATATATATATATTTTGCCACCAATGCATGAATTCCGTCCATGAATTCCGTTCATGAATTCCTGTTGAATGCATGTACGTTGAACTGAAACATGAAATCCGTTTTTGCATCAAATATTTTTCGTTGAATGCATCAAATGAATATATATACATGAATATATTGCTTGCGAAAAGATTCTACCTATTAAGAGATTTATTATTATTATTATTTGGCATGAATTCAGATATACATACATGCTATCATAATTGGATTTGTTTATATTATCAGCCATATGCAATTGACGGCATGACTCATGAAAATCCATGTTAAATTTTGCCTAATGTAATTTTTTAATTCTGGTTTAATTAAAGACGCAAAACATGATGCTTTGATATCATGGATTCAGCATTAACTAAAATAAATGAATAAATAATTAATTTAAAAAACAGACGGCCCGCTACCGACTGTCGAAAAACTGCTGCCTATGCAACTGCTGCCCACACCCGCGGCTGTTGCTGGGGATGATGACGATGCTGGGTTCTTCCATTGCCCATGAAGACCAACATGTCGACGACCATGACGAGTGGCAGCGATCTGTGGTGGCGGAGAGGCGGCGACCGGCAGAAGATGGTGGCGTCACTACGACAGCGAGAAGAAAAAAGGTGGCTGGGTTGGACGATTGCCGCTGTTTGATGCTACCGGCAGAGACGTTGTCGGAGGTGACGACAAGCCGGACATCGGGTAGCGCACAGCAGTGATAGCAGCATGGTGATGGTGGCGGGCAACATCGTGGTGGCGATGATCACAGCAGGCAGCAGCGGCGGCTAGGGCTTCTCTTGTTTGGGGAAGAAGATAGGAATTCTGCAATTAAACCCCTAACATAAAATTTTACAGCAACCCCCTGGCTATATTTTTTTTTCAAATTAGTCATTTTCTCATAAACCGGGCTTGGACATACTCGAGCCCGCCTAATAAGCCCATGAGTTGGCCTAGTTTAGCTAAGCCCATTTTTGGCCTAGGCTAGAACCAACATTATAGGCCCATCGGTTGGCCCATTTTCTAGCAAGCTTTTGCATCTGGATGGGCCAACATCTCAAGCCCAAACGGGCAGCCCACTGGCCCAAATCCAACAACCCATTATGACAAAATGGACACGTGGCCCATTATAAACCGTCTAATCATAAATTAACATAATTTTTGGTCATACTATCCAAATTAGAAGATCCAATAGTCGTTTTCTATGTTTTTGGACATTCTGGATCTAATGGAATAGTCTGATTAAGATAAATAGGTCAATAAATATGATCTTTTAGATATTTATACAAATATATGCAAAATTTTGAATTATATGTGCAATTAATTCATGCGATTAGTTTATAAATGTCTAATTAGCAATTCATTTATGATTTCTTGCTTTCTATTTAACATTCAACATGCAATATATATATGAATAATTATATAAGTTATAATTATTAAATTTTATAGTGAGATTATATTCTATGGTATGACTGGAGGTTGGTGTTTAGGCAAGAGGTATTGAAGAGGATCACGTAGTTATTTAATTAAGTCTCTGCTATGCAGGGGGAGCCTCACATGCCCCACCTCACTTACCTGGCTGACCAAAAGAAATAATATGGAATTTAATCACATATAATGAATTTAATAATTATTATTATTGAATTACTCATATATATATATTATACTCTATAATTTACATTAGTAATTTTGATTATGTATTTATAGTTACCCCAAAGGGTCTAAAATACATTTTCAAAATTATTAAATAATGGAGATAAAATATTATTATTTATTTTTTTTATAATAGAAATTGCAATTAATTGTCATTATGCAATTTATGTTTAATAAATATTGTTCATCTTTATGACTTTGTTGCCCTGAAGGGTCTAAGATGTTTAGTTAATCAAATTTATTAAACAAAGAGAGAATAACATAATTTTTTCTCTCATCATAGAAATTGCATCATTAAAGAATATTATGTTATAGTTCTACCCGAAGGTAGCTATAATTTAATATTTTTTTAATAATTAACGAGAACTGCATAAACGAGGGAAATGTTCAACCCAAAGGTTGGGATTTTTTGACTTTGTGTATTCAAAATTAATTATTGAATATTATTGTTTATCATAGCATTATTAAATATAATCATGCATTATTGCTTGTGTGATTAAATTTAAAATTTTAGCTATGATTAATTAATGTTAATGAAATTGTTACATAATATTTTATCTGAATCATAATGGTAACGTGAGCTTAATCATTTTTTTACAGCTATGGCTCCTGTTTCGCAATCTCATCTGTTTAATATCCCGATACTGAGTAGATCAAATTATTCTGATTGACATGAGAAATTACTTATTACCTTAGGATATTTGGATCTGGATTTAGCCCTTCGTGTTGCAAAACCTAATGACTTAACGCCTGAAAGTACTGATAGTCAAAAGAATCAATTTGATAAATGAGAGCGTTCTAACAGGTTGTCTCTTATGATTATAAAAAGCACAATTGAAAGGAATATAAGGGCTCTATTTCTGACCCTGAAAATGAAAGTGCCAAAACTTATCTAGACTCAATTAAGGAAAAATTCAGTGGGTCAGATAAAGCATTGGCTGGAATGCTTACTAACAAATTGACTTCAATGAAATATGATGATATTTTTGGAGTGCAAAAGCATATAATGGAAATGTCAAATATAGCTGACAAACTTAATGAACTAGGGATGAAAATCTCTAACTCTTTCCTAGTCATATTTGTCTTAAACTCTCCTCCATCTCAATTTTCACAATTCAAAATCTCCTATAACACACAAAAGGAGAAATGGACTTTAAATAAATTAATATTCATGTGTGTACAAGAGAAAGAGAGATTAAAGTAGGATGGATCAATGACTATCTATTTCACATTGACTTCTAAGTAGTACAAGTCAAAGAAAGAAAAAGGGAAGAATAAATTTCCATTAAAGAAAGGCTTAGAGGATGGATTGAAAAAGTCCGTTGAGAAGTGTCATTTCTATAAAAAGAAAGGACATTTTAAGAAAGATTGTGTCAAGCAGAAGAGTTGGTTTGAAAAGAAAGGTAACAATTACGTACATGTTTGCCTTGAAACTAATTTCATAAATGTATCCTCTAATTTATGGTGTAT
>JAXCLR010000092.1:42580730-42608933 GCA_035584095.1 Annona squamosa
GGGAACATGACTAGTGAAAGTAGAATTTTGAAATTTATGAAATTATAATAATTAATTTTTGCCATAAATGTGTGATTTATCTTGGGAAATTACATTAAATACACGGCCCGGGATCACTTTTCTAGACTGGTATGTTACAATAATTATCTTTTCGTGACTTAAATATTTATGAGTAATTAGTGATTTGGATAGATCTTGTGGATTCTAATTTTCAAAAAACCACTAATAACAACACCAAGCAAGGTTTTTGATGGAAGTCAAAATTCAATTATTAAAAATTAATTCATTCTGTTCAACTAAAGGAACACAAATTCCTTCCCCATCTCAATCTTCTCCTTTGGTGAAAAACTGCTAGTTAGAGCTGGACGGTAAGCCTCAACATTGACATGTTTAAAGGATAATAGGCATAATAAGTTTTTCGATTCTATATTAAGAATTATTACGGGTGTAACTTGGGTCTAATAGATCCAGGTACGAGTGGAACCCACTCTTATCCATTTTGTAAAAACCTTTATCCTATCTTATTTTAGACCAAGTTGGTCCGGAGCTTACCCTACCCCAATTTTCTCAAGAGTGGGTCGGTTCTGATTCGGTTTCAAACTCGATTCCTAGAAGTCAACTTACACAATTCATTGGCATGAGAAGCTTCCTTGTTGCGTGGTCAACAACAGTTTGTTGCCTAATGCATCAATTTTAGATAATCATATACTGACTGGTATGGATGAACCATGGCTTTATTCCTATTTTCATTTATAGCAAAATCCTCATTAGTAAAACACTGTTAGTCATCAGTGTTCAAGCCTATTCGGTCGTGGGAGGGAGGGAGGGGGGGGAGAGAGAGAGAGAGAGCACCAAGCCTGTGCCATGGAGGGGAGTTGTGCCAGCGCCGCTACGCGTCGAATCGTTAGGGTAGCCATGAACTTCTGCCGTCTGCCGCTGCTGCAAATCGGTGAGAAGAAATGAAGAATAGCCACGAACTTCTGACTTCTGCCACCAGCCACGAACTTCTGCCGCAGAGGGGAATTGGGGAAACTAGAAACGGCGTCGGGAAATCAGGATGGGAATACTGGAATAGCCGAATAGGAATTAGGGCTAGGGAATAATATTATAAGTATTATATAATATATATACAATATATGGAATCCGGGTCGGTACCCGGAACCGACCCCTACTCGAATTTGAATGGGCATTTCGCGCAAGGAATTGAACTAAACCTACCCAATTTAGGGTACCCAGCGAGTTGACCTGTGGATACCTGGACCAAGTTGCACCCTTAAGAATTATTCAAACATCATTACCTATTGGACTTGCATATTTTAATAGTTTTTCAAACTTCTTTATTAGTTTATTTGATCATCATATTCTAGACACATTATCTTCATCAATTCAAACTCAAGGATTCAATATGAGACTAGGAGCAAAATTTTTATGTATACAATATAGAATTTACTATAAAGTTTTGAACACTTTAATTCCTAAGTCATTAGTATCCCATGAAAAAGTAGTCACCTTATATTTTATTACTAATCTTATACTAAAAAAGTAAAACAAAAAAAGACATTATAGTCAGATGTTACATTGCCCTTAGAATGAAAAATTAAAAATAATCAACCAAAACCTATACCTGAACAAAGGTCGGAACATATTGAATCTATTATTGAAACCAGGGAAGATATAACCTTTAACTTTGAACAGCCCGCTAAGAAAAACATTATTAATATATCTAGAACATCTACTCCAAATATTAATATATCTAGAACATCTACACCAAATATTAATATATCTAGAACATCTACACCAAATATTCTTATAAGATCTTTATCCACATCTAGTTCAAAAAAAATCAAAATAACTAACATACCTTCTGCGATCTCTATTAGATTTTTCCTAAGATATAAACAAACACACAAGACCTTAACTATAACCCTTAGAATTTGATTTTCAAATGAACATTGTAATAGATAAGGATATCTTTATATTTGATAAAGAATTGTTATAAAGAGACTAAAAATCTCGAAAAAATATAGAAAAGGCTCAATGGGATTAAACAAACCTATAACGAATAAGAACATAACAACCTATTAACAAATGGCTACAACATTGCATAAATATTAAAAGAAATATTGAATTCTTCACTTGGTATGATAATCGAGTATTAACTTCAATAGACGCAATAGAATCTTCAGGAACACAGAATCCTACCCAACTCAATCTCCACCTTTGGTAGAAATACAAGTTGAACTAAAAAAAATAGATTAAATAGGAAAATAGATGGATGAGTTATACAAGAACGATACAAAAAATCAAATTATAAATATTTACCTATCAATTAAAAAATTATCACAAGTAATAGAACAAAATAATTTTACCAATTACACCTTAAAAAATGTAGAGAAATATTTAAAAAAGGATAAAGTCATAACAATCTCTAAGTCTATAGTAGTCTCTCCAATCTCAACCAAGCCAGCAAAACTTGAGCTGTCTTTCTTTGCTAAACTTACAAAAATTTAGGATATACCAACTTCTACTTCATTAGAAACAGAATCATTAGAATTACCCTCAAAATTAACTTTTATATCACAAATTATAAGAAAATAGAACAACAACATAAGGAAAAAGGAAAAAGTTATTTACATACTCTTACAACATCAAATCCAATTAAAGAACATCCTTCATATTTACCACATTGATATATCATAGATTAAAAAAGAATTATTATAATAGATAATCATTGATAGATCAAGAATTTGAAGAAGAAAGAAAAGCCTCTCATAATGAATTTAATCATAACTCTCTATACGAATAAAATAATGGAGTTAGTAAATATCAAATTTGGAATATTTGTAATAGCATGATTATGTATGCAACATTATTAACAGAACTTAGAACATTTACATTTAAGTTCTCAGATATTTCTATAGCTTTATTAGCCAATTAAAATGATAGCGTAAAATTCGATTAACTGACTAAGAGAAAGCGAATATATTAGATAACCAAGATCCTGTAGACACTTTGATTATCACTATTATATATCAGTTCGTAAGAAAATTAGAAGATTATTAAGTATTCATAAGAGAAAGATTATTAAACTGAGATGTAAAAAAACTATTAAATTATAAATGTTATAAAGATGTTTTTATGATAAATGTAAATTTATTAGATGATAAGTTTGTGTCAATATACAAAGAAACCTTTTTTTAAGCTCTACCCTCAGTTTTTGAAAATAAAGTAAAAACTTTAATAAAATAAGAAAATGAAGGAAGGTTAGCATATGAAAACTATATGTGGGAAACTTTATTTGCTAAAGTATGAACTATAGCTAATGAATTATGTAATTAAAAAAGGATGAAGGAATCTAAATTCTTAAGGTCTCAAGATTTTTCATAAATTTGTTCACATTATGGAATAGAAAACCTACTCTTCTAGAAAATTTTATTAAAGAAATCTAAATACTTGAAAGCTAAATTCTATAAGAAATACTAAAGAAGAGAAAATGAAGAACCACAAAAGTTATAAATCTAAGAAATATAGGGTGTGTTTGGGAATGAATAAAACTTTTGATGAAAAGTTTTGAAGAATAAAAGTTGTCAAATGATGTAATATGATAGGGGTAATGATGAGGAGTAAATAGGATAAAATTAAAATAGATAGGTTAGTTGTATAGGAAATTATGTAAAAATGTTTGAAAAGTAGGGTTGTTTGTGTTGGAAGATGTAAAAAAATAATTAAAAAATAGAAGAGTTGTAGAGAATGAAAAGTTTTAGATTGAAAAGTTTTAGGTGAAAACTTTTTGTCATTGCTAAACACCCCCATAAACGAAAAAAGTTTAAGCCTAAAAAAAAGAAATAAATTATATGCCATAAATGTAGGCAACTAAGAAATCATATATTATAAATGTGGGCAACTAGGACATTATACCTCTAAATGATTTAAAAAACAAGTGAAAGAATTATTATAAAAAAAGATCTACATTTAGCCACTCAAATAAAAAATTGCAAGAATTGTTACATACCTCTGACGAAGAAGAAGAATCAAGAGAATTCTCAAAATTCTCAGACACAGAAGATACTGAAAATTCATAACAAGAAAATCATAATTTATGTCAATGTTCATACTCACTATATTAATATGCTGAACACAATAGATAAAGTATTGTTGTATCTAATAAATGAAATTAAAAACTCTCAACAAAAGCTGAATTATTAATAAAATTCTTGAATATGTCAAAATGTAAATCTCAAGATGAGTAAGAACACAAAACCTAAAGGATTCCCTGTTATTACTAAACATTATTGAAAATCAAAATAAATACTTCAAAAATACTACAAAACCAATAACTATTAGTGCCTTATAACAAGAAGTGAAAACTCTAAAGCAATAAATAAAAAACTTAAAAATTAAAATTCAAGCGTTACTCCAAGATAATCCAAAAGTAGAAGAAGAATTTATGGAAGAAATAAATGAATTATAAACAAAACAACATCCTCATCGTCAAAACAATAAGATACATCATACACTTTGTGTAATTAGACACAAAGGATTATCTCTCAAAAATTGCGTTTTAAAATATGCTTAAAAATTATGAATTTTCCATGAATTATACTATAGAATTGATAACCTTCATTTATTATGGAGCAGATTTAAATTATGTAAAGGAAAGAATAATGCCTCATAAATATTTTAAACAAACTAATTCCTCTGTCACCACCGCTGATGGCTCTTATATGATTGTAAACTATAAGTTATACAAAGTGCACATTTGTTGCAAGCATATTTGTTTCCAAATTCCTTTTATATTAATAAAAAATTACGCCAAAAATTACCGTAGGAACACCATTTTTGCAAATGATAAAACCTTTCTTAACTAGTTACAAATGGACTTAGTACTAAAATAAATAATGATCAATTAATATTTATATTTAGACAACCACCAGAAATGTCCTTTCTATCAAAGGTAAAAGAAAACTATATAAGAAAATTTTCTTTGTTATCTACACCAAAAAAATGCTAAAAAATATAAAACAACAAATAAATGGACTCCTAAAAGCTAAAATGGACTACTTTGTGAAGAAATTAATAGAAACAATATTTTCAAAAATCTCTATTGCTTTAGAAAAAAGCATATTGTTTCACTACTATATATAAAGGAATTTAATGAATCTTAAATTCTAATCGAAGCACGACCTATACAAATGAATGCAGAATTAATGAAATATCATAAAAAAGGAAATACAAGAATCAATAAGAAAATTTTGATAAGGCCTAGTAAATCTCTTTAGAGCTATGCGACATTCTATGTTTACAATGCTATAGAAATTGAAAGTGGAGCTCCTAGACTAATAATAAATTATAAACCATTGAACAAAATTTACTTAGGATTAGGTATCCCCTGCCTAATAAATAAGATTTATTAAATAGAATTGTAAAAGATAAAATATTTTTTAAATTTGATTCAAAATCAAGATATTGACAGATTCAAAAAATTGAAAAAAGATAAATATAAAACATCTTTTACTATCCCCATTAAACACTTCGAGTAGAATGTCATGTTGTTTGAATTAAAGAATGTTCTGACAGAATTTCAAAATATTATGAATGATATTTTGAATCCTTATTCCCAATTTATCATTGTATATATTGATAATGTTTTAGTTTTCTTTGAAGGACTTTAACAGCATTAGAAGCATTTTCATACTTTCAAAAATACAATAATACAGGATGGATTATTATTATAAAAAAGAAAGATTAAATTCTTTCAAACAAAAGTATCTTTTCTTGGATTGGAAATAAAAAATAAAATAATACATCCTATAAACAAAACTAATGCCTTTCTAGATAAATTTCCTTAATAACAGAAAAAACAATTGCAAGGATTTTAGGATGTCTTAACTATTTGGTCAACTTTTATGAAAAAGTTGCTTAAGACTGACAATTATTAGTTCAAAGACCTAAGAAAAATCTAACCTCATGGGCTATAGAATATCCTATAGCAGTTCAAAGAATTAAGCAAAAAGTGAAATGTTTACCATGTTTATATTTGTCACACCTTAATTTATGCAAAATTATAGAAACAAACACCTGAAATGTAGGATATTGAGAAATACTAAAACAAATAAATAATGCGAAAGAAGAATTAGTAAAATATATTTTTGGTTTATGGAATGAGACTAGAATGAAATATTTCACAAAGAAATTCTTGCAATAGTTGTATGTTTTAATAAGTTTCAAGATGATTTGCTTAATAAAAATTTTTTTTATTAAGAGCCAAATGCATAGCAATAGTAGACATTATAAGAAAGGGATGTGAAAATTTTAGCATCGAAACATATATTTATAGGAAGTTAATCTGGTGCAGATGGAGTGCACCTTATTAACGGTGCGAAAGGCCCAAAAAGGGCCTCCGTTAGGATTAAAATCAATATTTACTTAATTTATTGTATTTAGAATTATTTATTTTGATACCATACCAATTTTCGTCCAAATTCAACATGTGTATGCCCCATATTAAAATAATACAAAAGCAATAAAATAAAATAGTTTAATGCAAATATCCAGTTTAAAATTATATTTTCAACATTTAAACCATCTATAATAAGATTTTATATGGATAAATAATTATATAAATATTATTATATTTTAATATGTATGAGGCCTATTTTGTGGTGGACTACACCATAGTTATGGTGCAATCCATCTGCACACGACAGGTTCTCATTTTTACAAAATGGCAAACTTGATCAGTAAAATTTGATTTTTAAATTGAATATATTAAAGGATAAAATAATTCTCTTTTTGACTAACTCTCTCTTGAGATTTTTTGCAAGGATAAGGTCTCACAAGAAGCCCCTCGAATAGCTTATTCTTCACATTCTAGGCCTAATAATTATAATTTTGAATTTTATGCTAATAGATTTATTCTTAACTCGAAAGAATAGATATTAAACTTATAAAAGATAAAAAGATTTGGGCACTAATTACTTCCTCTAACAAGGAAGATAAAACTATTTAGGAAGTGTTTCTACTTATTTATTGAAAATATTTTTCAAATGAAGATGGTTTATTCAATGAAGTCCTAAAAAAGTATTAATTTCTATGAAATGATGTTATTATCGACTCACTTTATTTCTATTGAGCACGTAGCAAAACCTCCAAAATATGATTGGGTAACTCATTCAAAACTTCACATCCAAAGAATCATACCTCTAGAACAATAATTCTCTCATAATCTCAATGCTTTATTATCCTTCCATGAACTTTCAACTTTACTAGAACAATTCAAATATAGTCCTATAACTATGAAGTTTAATTATTGGGATTATTAAGAAGTTTGGACCAAAGTAATATTAAGACAAAATTATTTCTTTTATCACTCATAGTTCATCAGGTTCATCTTAGAAGATCATGACCAAACTATTCCAAATTAATTCTTAAAAAAATTTTGGGATCCATGGGGATGTAATTTGTCAATATTTCCTCAAGATTTATTGCAACATCTTCACTTCGCCATAAGTATATGAGAACTAGAGCAAACTTTTTGACTTATTGTAGACGAAAGTATTCTATGGATTATTTGTTGGGATTAAGCATTTTATACTAAAACTAATGTTCACCCCTATATGAGTTACGCATCTTATATCAAATGATGGCCAAAGTATGACTGTGAAGACATTTTAATAAGATAAAAATGGAAGATTCAAAGAAAAATAGATTAGAAGGAGCCTCTGTATCCCTCACGAATATGTCCCTTGAAGCTAAACTATTAGCTGAGACTAAGAAGGCCCTTGTAGTTGCAATAAGCTGACTCTCTAGAACTCACTAAACAAGAAAAATGGGTAGAAGCAGTTGAATTATTATTTTTTAACTAATGCATTCGCATGAGATGAATCTTTCATCTCTGTCACTATCAAATTAAGGTGTGTTTGGGAATGAATAAAATTTTTGATGAAAAGTTTTAGAGAGTAAAAGTTATCAAATGATGTAATATGATAGGGGCAATAATGAGAAGTAAAGATGATAAAGTTAAAATAGATAGGTTAATTGTATGGGTAGTTGTGTAGAAATGATTGAAAAGTAGGGTTGTGGTATGGGAAAGTGTGAAAAATGATTTAAAAATATGATAATTATAGAAAGTGAAAAGTTTTAAATTGAAAAGTTTTAAGTTGTCATGTTTTCCTAATTGACAAACATACCCTAAAGATGTAATATAGCCTAGCTTTAACCCACATCCATTGATTAGTCACCTAGAATTTAAGCATGACTTATTATTATTATTATTATTATATCATCTCGCCTACTCTAGATTACCTAATATTTGATGAAGTATACGTTAGGAAAAAGATAACATGACTATTCCCTTATCAAATTTTAAATACTAATACTTCTTTATGCTAATACCTTATAACATTTGCATAGCAACTTCATCATCTCAATAGTAACTTTTTTTTATTGTTCCTTATTTCAACTTTATTAAGAATATATTTGTTTAAGAAATAACGAAAAATAGAAGATAGGAATGCATAAGTCAACATCCAATTTTTTCATTTTTACTCTTATATTCTAGTTATTTTATCATATTTTTCATAAAACTATGCTATCTATTTTTTTATTCTTACTTTAACTCATGTCATGTCCATTTTATCTACATTTTTCATTTTACTCTTAAGGGTATGTTTGACTACATTAAAAACTTTTTAAACAAAAAAAATTTCAGGAGGTGTTTATTAAAAGCTAAAATTTTCAAACTAAAACTTTTTACTTTACAGTACTATATATCTTCCCATACAACTACCTTTTTTAATCATTTCTATGTAACTACTTATATAACTAACTTCTCTATTTTAATTTTATTCTCTTTACTTCTCATCATTACCCCTATCATATTACATCATTTTCTTCTGTTTTTAAAACTTTTACAACAAAAATGTTTCATCCAAAATTTTATTAATTTTCCAAATACACCCTCAATCTAAAACTTTTTACCTTTCATAACTATCTTATTCTTTAATTATTTTCTTATCTTCTTATACAACTACTCTATTTTTCAATTATTTCTATATAACTATTCTATTTTTCAATTATTTCTATACAACTACTCATATAACTAATTTATTTTAAATTTATTTTTTTATTCCTCATCATTACCTATATTATATCATATTATTTTCACCTCTTTTAAAAACTTTTATGGCAAAAATTTTTCATTCAAAAATTTTATCACTTCTTAATATACTTTAAAATAAATATACCATAGGTTTATACCTTGGGTCTTTTGATAATTACCCTTAGAGATGAATATAAGATGAGTTACTTCACAATCATCAAAAATTTTTAGGGTTTTCTACAAAAAGATAACTTTGGAATGATACAACTAGTGTTATATTCAAAAATGAGGGTCGATCCTCTTAGGTCGGCCTAAGTAAGGACTCGAACAAAGTAGTAGTAAGTCAGCAATAGGTTTTTAGGCCCAAAGACATTAAATTAATTTCCCTACTATTGATTCTAAAACAAGGGGCATTACATCATATTTTTATAATTTTTAGCCCATGAAACTTGTAAGAACTGGCAATAACTATGCACATGCAGTTAAGAGATCATCCTTGAAAGAAAAGTACTATATTCTCATTTCTAAAATGAGATCAAGAAATAAAGTAGATGCAACAAATATAAGACATGATCTACAAAATGCAAAAACAACATCGATCAAGATCAAGTCCACAACATCAAGCATTGTCTTACTCATCATAATGTTAGCAAATAGCAACTTTATACTCGCAATCTACTCCTGCTCAAAGATCACATGGCTCAATGAAAATGCAAGGTCAAATTTAAAAAAGTCAATGCACTATTTCAAAGCCAACTCAAACAGGTGGAAGAAAAAAATTAAGTGATGGCAAGTGGAGGACCTTCCTTTTGCAAAAATTGAAGACTTGTGCCTATTTCCAAATATATAACTACTTAAAAATTTTAAAATGCTAACCCTCCCTATCTATAAAGGAGATTCATGTCCATGTGTCCATCTCAAAGCGTTTTGCAACATCTTCTACCCTTTGGTAAAGAAAGAAGAAATTTTAATAGTGTTATTTCAGCATAGCCTAAGACAGGACAATCTCGAATAGTATACATCACTTAATTGTAGACAAATTAAAACATGGGAGTAGCTATTCTTGGCCTTCATACATCGATTTTCTTATTTGCTAAATGCTACACCTAAGCGGGACAAGTTGGATGTCTAAAGGCAAAAAGATTATGAGACTTTTTCAAAATATGTAGCAAGATGGCGAACTTTAGCAACAAAGATAAACGTTTTGTTACCCCTCAATGAACAAATATTTATCATCATTAATTTAACACACTCTAATATTTCTAGATATTTAGTCTTACATCCCTTTACTAGCTTTACATAATTAATATAGATGATTTTTATTTTGAACAGGTAAGCCAAAAATCTCAAGCAGTGAACGTCAATTTGAAAATTACCTTATCAATGGTAATGTTGGAATTTAAGACCCATTCGTTTTTAATGGAAGTTCACTCTCATAATGATCCTGTTATTTTCCAAGGCCGACAGTTAACTCCATTACTCTTCAAAGAAAATGCTTCAACTTTGTTATTTTATTAGGAAAGCCTACAAAGCCTATAAAAAAAATTCAATTTCATGTGAACCACACATTGTTGGAAAAAAGCTCTCTAGTATTTTTCCTACAAATTTAGAAGTACCACCTAAAATAGTTAGTTAACCAATTTTACCTTACCTATCTCCAAAATAATTTTTTATTCCTGTGAAACCCCAACCTAAGGAGGATTCAATGTGTATATTGAATGTGTACATGTGACTTATATATGATTAAATAGAATTTTTGGATGATTTTAGGATTTTATGATATTTTGCAATTAGGGTTCAATGAAGAATGGTAATTAAATAATTTAATCGCCAAAGCCCAATACGAGTCAAGGTATCTAAAGGGTCATAATAAGGATTAAAACATTCTAATGTGGCATCAATATTTAGTTTAATTTTCATGATTTAATTAATGGAGATTAAAGTGGAAATTATGGAATTATGTTGGAAAATCATAGAAAATTCATAACTCAACGCCTGTAAGGTGAATTCAAGTGAAATTTGATATGAAAGTTGATAATGTTGAGCTTGGTATTATAGAATTATTAAGTTATAAAAATTCTTGGTGAAATTGGATTGAGATAAAATTTGAAACGGTTGAATGAAATTATGAGATTAATATTTTGGAAGGTTTAGATCAAGAATATTATGATAAAAAATACCTGAATTAGAAAAAGGTGTATATGGTTGAGTTTTGCACCTCAAGAGTACCATGCATTAAATGCTAGAGTATATGGAATTAATGTAATTTTTAATGGACCAAATAGGTGTCAAATGCAGGTGCAATGCAAGGTATTTTATGCATAATTATAAAATGCAAAAATTTCTTGAATTATCCATGCATTAATGTCCACATTTAAGGGGTTAAGGAGAGCTCAAACTAGCATAGCATGGTAACATGGATATAGACGTCCATGGGCTGTTGTAGCTTTGTTTTTTTAATTTTTTTTATTTTATAAAATATGCTCTCACCTAGTCGACATGTAGGGACACATGAATGGGCATTTATTCATATGAAAAAAATTTTAAAAAAATCATTAAATGTAGCTACCTTGAAGGATGAAAAGTGGATAGCTTGTTTGCATGCAAATGATGTGCAATTGTATGAGTGGTTGCTGCCATTTTTGCTAATTTTTTCATGCCAAATGATGAGCTACGTATATGTCTATTAAAATGCTCACTATTTACGCAAGTATACGTGCCGTGTCAAGTAATAAAGAGTGAGTAGAGTATCGTTCCTACGAGGAATTGTTAGCCAAAATTATTAATTAGTAAAATTACTTTTGATGGATGGAAAATTCTGAGGTTGTGGTCTAACTAAAATAACAATTTCAATAAGAAATTAGAGTGAAAGTTTGAGACTACTGGATACTTTAAATGAGTTTTCTGAATATAGATGACAAATGGATAACTTGGAAGCCTTGAATCTAAACTATATTGCTTTGGTTATTTCTAATTGGATTGCATATGGATTTAATAGCCCAAATTCATATATCTTTATATATATCTTCCAACATTATATAAAGCTAATTATACCTTATTTAAGTGCTATGTTTCCATGCTATTAAATAAAGTGAAATTGATAAGTTCATAACCTGTATAATGACTACATAGGGTTTAACGGTATATTCTTATCTGTTAAACAACTCTCCTTACACAAAAGTCAAAACCTATGCCTTGCGCATGGATCCGGCAAAGATCTTCCTCTTCTAAGGATAGATCATGCAATTAAATCATTTTACAAGGTAGTTAATCTTGTAAAAAGCATTCAATCCACACATGCAAAGGTAAATCATACACAATCATACATAAAATCAACTATTCATTCCTAAATATTCTAAGAACCAATAAACAATATAGTTTAGAATTTAAATCATCCTAACTATTCATCTAATGGAGGTTTAGTTCAAAGATATGATTTTAATATCCAATACATTCATATAAAAAGTATCTATAAAGGTAGAGAAAGAAAATTGGAAAGAATAAGAAAAACTATTTTCCGGCGGTTTCCACTAATGGGACTTGAATTCTCCCTTCAATCCGTGCTTTAATCTTGATTTCTTCTTTCTCTTGCTTGGCAATTCGTCTATGGGCTCTCCTCCTCTCTCCTTCCTCGCCGCAAACTGCTGGGAACTATATATAAAGTTCATCTTGCACAGCTTACGCACTAGAATATTCATGAACGGATGCATATTGGCGCCTAGGCGCCAACTCCCTGTGTGTCGGGCAACTTGGACACATTCTGAAAATCCTAGAAATTCATGCATTGGCGCCTAGGCGCCAATTCTCTGGACTATTCTTGCTTGAAGCTTCTTCTTAATACCTTGTGATTGATCATGCCTGGCGCCTAGGCGCCAACTCCCTGGAGGCAATACTTGTCTGGTGGCTTCAACAACGTCTGAACTTGGGTTGCATGTAGATGAAGTGGTGTCTTGGTGCCCCTAGGTGGCTCCTAAGCGCCAACTCTCTGGCAACTATGCTGTAAGCTGTGTATGCTGAAAATAGCCAAGGCACGTAGGGTGGCGCCTAGGCGCCATCCATCTGCCTTTGGTTGCCATAACAAACATTCAACTCATCCTCTTTGCCTTCACACATCCCATCCTTCCTGCAAAAGATGGAAAAACTAAATAAATGAACTAAAAATACCTAGATAATGCTAAAAATACCTAAAAACTAATTAATACTCCTAAAATACAAAGTGGATGAAAATTAAGCTGAATGAGTGCAAACTAAGCCTAATTTCTCAAACTAACGCATAAATCCAGTTTGAAATGGGCTATGATAACTCATAAAATACGAGTTATCACCCCTCAAACTTAAATGTTGCTAGTCCTCGAGCAATACATGCACACAGTATGAATGCATGAATTAATTAATGAATGCATGTAGACTCTATCAACTCTGTTTGCTTCCAGTTATGCATTGATCAATCCACTTAGCCATTTCACGAGGTCGAGATTAATTCAACTTGAAAAATCCATCATTATACAAACAAGGCATACATTTTCCTTTTTAAACTAAGTTACATGTGGATGCTAAGATTCCATAATACAAAGGCATATTTTAACATGTTAATCTTTCATTTGATCAGAAAACTGATTAGAAAATTAATGAACACAATCAAACCAAGGATTAAGCTAAATACACTAGTTACGACAAATGATATCAAGTCACTGAATTCAATCTCTAACAACTGCACGTTCTTTTTCCCCCAAAACTTATTACAAAGATTCTCTTCACCATATTTCAGGATATCCGAAGATCTATTTTTTTTGGGCTCCCCTCACCGTATTTCAGGGTATTTAGGGAGAATTTTTATTTTTTAAAGCGTTCTTACTGTGATTTTTCTTTGCTTTTTACGCGAACCTTGCCATTTGTCGATGCCAAGTCCTGGTTACTCAGCTTACATCAACTACCCTTTTTATTATTTTTTCTAATTTTTTATGAGGGGTACTAAACATGTTTGAGTAATTCCTATGAAATAACACCATTTCTGAACCCGTTGAGGTACTTGGTCAGCATTTATTTAGTTCAGTTTTCATCATCTGGGTTTGAAAGATATGCCTGTGATTGAATTAGAACAATGTATTATGAATTTTCTTTTAATTCTTTCACATATTAATTTCAACTTGGTTTTTACTTTGAATAGTCCATTCTTTCATGAATTCAATTTCAAGTCAGAATTAATCATAACCTTGCACATTTTTAGAATAAGATGGATTGAAACAAAGACAACTTTCATTAGCTGGAATTGACATACATGCAACATAACATAAAGCATGGAAAATTAAAATGAAAATTTAACCTATGATTGAGAATTATACACCCCCCAAACTTGAGAGGTGCATGATCCTAAGATGAACTAAAAATGAAAATACAATGAAAAGTAACAATAAAGGTAAAGAAAAGCAAAAATAAAAGACTGAGACTCCCCTTAGGAATCGGACTCCATCTCGTCCTCATCGTCCTCGTTGTCGGGCTGGGGCTGTTGCCTGAAGTAGGGTTGGACCTCTGGCAGTGTCGGCAAAAAAGGCGGGAGGGTGGAGATGTCGATCTAGCGGTCCTCCCCGCTCCACCGTAGGTAGGCCTCCATTGCTCGGTCATGTTGACGTTGGTATCTGGCTTGGGCGGTAACCAGCTTCTCCAAGTTGGTTAGCTGCTCGGCTGTAGATAGTGGCTACGAGGAGGGACCTGCTGCAGATGAAGCTGTGCTGGGATGCGTGGTGGCAGTGCGAACTCGGGGCTAGGTGCTGTAGGAGAGGTCATCTATGATGGCCTGACAGTTCAGGACCTCCTCTATCTACTCCCATTTGACGTCGGCCTGCTTGTAGAGCTCGGTGATGGGGGATGGGAAGTAGTAGCTGCCCCAGGGTGCGGTTGCGCAGGCACATATCTACTGGTAGATAAGGCGACCCATATCAATCGTCATGCCACTGTAGATCGCGTGGAGAAGCAGTGCCCTATGCATCGTCACCTCACTGACATGGGTCGACGGCATCATCGGTGCCAAGATAAAGTGAAAGATCATCCTTCCGTGAGACAGCATGTCACTCTGCTTGAAGGAGGTTACTTGCCCGCCCATTGACTTCCAAACCGATGGCCTCTGGCAAAACAGCCTAGTGATGGAGTCGGTATCTCAGTCTTTACCCACTAGGAATGCCTCATACTCGTCTGGGTGATCGAAAGAAGTCATCCCATAATACGAGTTGATCGCCTCCGCATGGAATGGGATGATCTTGCCTCTAACTTTTACTCGCCTCTCTTCATGTTCCACTGCATTTGCGTAAAACTCCTTGACCATAGGAGTAATCGCGAGTGGGGGTTGCACCTCGAATTGTTGCCAACCTCGAATATGCAAGCTAAGCAGTGGGGCATCTATCTTGATTCCTCTCTCCAGAATCAAATGCCTTTTCTGAAGTGCGTCCATGTAGTGCTTGAAGGCCTTAACTGACACAAATCTATTTGTGTCAAAGTCCACGGGTTCCTATACTTTCTTTCTTTTAACTGAGGACGATGACGCCATGTCGCACACAAGCAGTCTCAAACAGCTCTTGCAAACAAAATTCCAAAACAACCAAGTAGTCCAACAAGCCGATATATACAAAGCCAAACTTCAAAATGCACCAAAAACAATCACCATTCAATCAATACCAAACTAGCACCAACCAATTCTAAGCAAATCAATCCACAATCCAAATTGAAGACCAATCCACAAACCAACACAAATCGCTCTCCAATTCGTAGATCAATCCACAAAATTCACCAATTCAATCCAGTATTCTACTCAAACAGGTAGCAAATCACTTCAAAGTGCTTGGAATGTACCAAAAATGAAGAAATTTTTACCCACAAGGCTTTCTACCTAAAATTCTAAAGTAGCCTTGTTCCTGCACTAGCGCTGGGGCGCGAGGCAAGTGGCTCTTAGGTGCCAATCTGCTGTCGACTGGTTTCCGGAGCCGAGGGGGGAAGCAATGAAAATGGGGCTTAAAATGGAGCCCAAATCAAGGGGAGATTGATGGAAACTTCAATGTGGGTATTTTGCCTAGGATTTAGTGAAGAAAAATTAAAATTTTAGATGGATTTGAATGGATCTAAGCAAAGGGAAAAAAGAATGAAAATGGAATGGTTAGAATGGATGGAATAAGAGGATGAATCCTTAATTAAATGCAGTTGGAATTGAGTTGAAATGGCTTAAAATCAAGGTGAGAATGTTTAGAAATGAGAAATAGGAAATTTCGACGCCGGGGCGTGGGGTTTAGGGTTTAGAACCCTAACTCATGCTTTATAGGGTGTCTGAGTCGCGCTGTCCTCGACCCGGCGCTGGGGCGCCAACATGTGGCACCGAGGCACCTGTGTTCTTCGGGTTGTTTATCATGGCGTCGGGGCGCCCCCATTTGGAGCCTAGGTGACGGTTTTTTTAAAATAAAAATAAAACCAAAATCCATGAAAAATACAAACCAAACTAAATCCAATCAATGGGTTGCCTCCCATTCAGTGCTAAGCTTAACGTCCTCAGCCTGATGTTCCTGTTGTTCAATTTTCAATTTCATCACCTCAAATTCCTAACCATTCGGAATGCAAGCTAGAAGTTCCGATCTGGTCTTAGCCCATTGGTCCATAAAATTATTCCAAATTTGATTTTCTGGCCAATGACGTAGGGATATTTTGGTATGAAAATTTTTAGTTCTATCAAATGCAGACTCCCCTACTCCATTATTGGTTTTAATATCCATGTCCTGACTTTTCAACAGTTCGGTCAGTTGTTCGAGCCTGATGTAACCAACGAGTCGGTCTTTAACACAAATAGGTAACTCATGGCCCCTAGTCGCAATCTCCTCTTGGTCCTTTTTAAAACCAGTCTGAGGAAGCTTTTGAACCACTGAATTGCCCATATCAATCCTTAAGCAATTCTTTAGGTCAGTCAGGCTCTGTATAGACTTGAGCACGTTGAATGTAACCTTTTCATTTTGCACCTGCATGATTAATTCTCCAGCTCATACATTGATTATTGTGTTTCCCGTTGTGAGAAAAGGCCAACCGAGAATAATTGGCACATCTCGATCCTCTTCATAATTCAGGATAATAAAATCTGCCGGAAAGATGAATTTGTCCACCTTGAGAAGGACATCTTTGATGATACCGTCTGGATATATGGTGGATCGATCCGCTAATTGCAATTTCACTGTGGTAGGTCGGGCTTCCCCTAGGCGTAATTTTCTGAAAATGGACTTAGGCATGAGATTAATGCTTGCTTCCAAGTCACATAGGGCTCTCTCGAAGTGCTGATCTCCAATCATGCTTGGAATGGTGAAACTCCCTAGGTCCTTGAGTTTAGGAGGCAGTTTCCTCTGCACCCTTGTATTGGTTTCCTCTGTTAATGCCACCATCTCGAATTCTGTCAATCGCCTTTCTTTGATAGCACGTCTTTCATGAATTTGGCGTAGCTTGACATTTTTTCTAAGGCTTCGACGAGAGGTATATTGATATGCAGCTGCTTCAATACCTCAAGAAACTTCTTAAACTGACCCTCCTATTTAGGCTTTTCGAATCGCTGAGGAAATAGAGGGGGCGGCCTTAGATTTGTGGCGATTTTAGCATCTGGTTGCTTTTGAGTTGCGACTAGTTCTCCTGGCTCTTGCGATTGCTGAATTCGAGGATTAGTGGGTTCACATCAGGTAACTGCTTTCCACTACGTAATGTAACTGCTTGGACTTGTTCTTTGCCTTTTCCCTTCAGATTTTGCTTGGTGTCACTCGGCAATGAACCTTGAGATTAGTTGTTTAGGGCTGAGGCTAATTGGCCTATTTAAGCTTCCAAGTTCTTGTTTGTTGTGATCTGGGATTGCATAAACTGCATGAATAGATTTTCCAGATCAGATTTCTTCTCTTCTCGCGGTGGTGGATTGAACTGTGTTAGCCTTGTAGGCTATTGCTATGGTGGCTGCTGTGAGAATCCCGGCGGCTGATTCGGCCTTGTTTGATTGTTCCATGAGAAGTTAGGATGATTTCTCCAGCCTGGGTTGTAGTTGTTTCCGTACTGATTCACTGGATTTCTCTAAAAATTTCCCACGTAATTAATGGACTCCGAGTTGGAGCACATTCATCACTGGGATGGCTAATTCGCCACACCATGTGCAAATGTCTGCTGTTGTCGGATGCTATTGTGTAGACACCCCTAATGCAATGACATTGGCTAGCCTGGACAAGTTCTGGATTTGCCGAGATAAAGTGTCGATGTGGGCCTCTATCGATGAAACCGCATCCAGTTGGAGTAGACCCACACCTCGGCTCGTGTCAGATGGCAGTTGATAAGTGTTGGCCGCCATGTTTTCAAGAAGGGCGTATAATTCTCGATAGCTCTTCCGTAGCAGAGAACTGTTCGATGAAGAATCCACCATGTGACAGGTGGAATCTTAGAGACCATTATAGAAAATCTGAATTTGGACCCACGGCAGAATTCCATGATACGAGCACTTTCAAAGTAGGTCTTTGAAGCGGTCCCATGTCTCTGATAGGGTCTCCTCTTCGTGTTACTTGAACGAGACTATATCCATTCTCAGCTTAGCTAACATGGCGAGCGGGAAGTATTTTTCTCGAAATTTCTGAGCCAAGTCATTCCATGTGTTGATAGAGTTTGGTGGCAAAGAGTCTAGCCACTCTAAAGCTCGATCATGTAGAGAAAATGGAAGCCTCGTCGGAGACTCCATTCTGCTTGAACATGTTCATAATTTGTAGAAAATTTCGCAAATGACGGTGTGGGTCTTTAGATGCAAGACCTCCAAACTGCATGATAGACTGGAGCATCTGGAAAATCACCGGATTGATTTGAAAGTTGTTGGTGTCGATCGGAGGAGGTGTAATGCTAGTATAAATAGCATTTTGACCAAGTGCAATCAGATCCCAATTATGTTGGTCCAAATCATCTTGAGGTGGATGATTCGGGATCTCGATCCTTTGGTTTTCCTATTGATTTGCGTGAATATTCTCGTCCTGGTTCTCAATACGCTCCATAGTATACTATCTGTTCCTAGCCTCCCTGCTCTTACGATGCCTTCTCAAATAAGTTAGTTCGGGTTCCGGATCAAAAGGAATAACATTCTCTTTTCTGGCTCTTGCTCGGCGCATGCAATTCTCAAAGATCTGCAAAAACTAATTAAATTGAACTAGCAGAAAAAGAAATTCTAAGCTAAAAGAAATTATAAAAATATACTATTCTACAGAATTATACAAGAAAGTAATAAAGCTAAAAACAATTAACTAAATAATTCCCCGACAATGGCGCCAAAAACCTAACAAGTTGCGTATATATCTAGTAAAATGCTCGCGATTTATGCAAGTATACGTACCTTGTCAAGTAATAAAGAGTGAGTAGAGTATCATTCCATGATGAATTGTTAGCCAAAATTATTAATTAGTCAAATTACTTTCGATGGATGAAAAATTCTGAGGTTATGGTTTAACTAAATTAATAATTGCAATGAGAAATTAGAGTGAAAATTCGAGACTACTGGATACTTTAAACGGGTTTTCTAAATAAGGATGGCAGATGGATAGCTTGGAATCCTTGAATCTAACCTATATTGCGTTGGTTCTTTCTAATTGGATTGCATATGGATTTACTAGCCTAAGTTCATATATTTTTATATATGTCTTTCAACATTATATAAAGCTAATTACACCTTTTTTAAATGCTATGTTTCGATGCCATTAAATAAAGTAAAATTGATAAATTCATAACTTGTATAATAACTACACAGGGTTTGACGGTATATTCCTATCCATTAAATAACTCTCCTTACACAAAAGTCAAAACCTATGCCTTGCACATGGATCCGTCAAAGATCTTCCTCTTTCAAGGATAGATCAAGAAATTAAATCATTTTGTAAGGTAGCTAACTTGTAAAAAGCATTCAAGCTATAAATGCAAAGGTAAATCATACATAATCATACGTAAAATTAACTATTCATTCTTGAATATTCCAAGAACCAATAAACAATATAGTTTAGAATTCAAATTATCCTAACTATCTATCTAATGGAGGTTTAGTTCAAAGATATGATTTTAATATCCAATACATCCATATAAAAAGTATCCATAAAGGCAGAGAAAGAAAATTAGAAAGAATAAGAAAAATTATTTTCTAGCGGTTTCCACCAACGGGACTTGAATTCTCCCTTTGATCTGTGCTTTAATCTTAATTTCTTCTTTCTTTTTCTTGGCAATTCGTCTCTGGGTCTCCTCCTCTCTCCTTCCTCGCTTGCGAACCCCTGGAAACTATATATAGAGTCCCTCTTGCGCAGTTTACACACTAGAATATTCACATAGGATGCGTATTGGCACCCAGGTGCCCTTAGTTGGCGCCTAGGTGCCAACTCCCTGTGTATTGCGCAACTTGAACACATTTTGAAAACTCTAGAAATTCATGCACTGGCACCTAGGCGCCAATTCTCTAGACTGTTCTTACTTGGAGCTTCTTCTTAATACCTTGTGGTTGATCATGCCTGGCACCTAGGCACCAACTCCTTGGAGGCAATACTTGTCTGGTGACTTTAACAACGTGTGAACTTGGGTTGCATGTAGATGAAGTGGTGCCTAGGCGCCAACTCTCTGGCAGCTATGTTATAAGCTGTGTGTGCTGAAAACAACTAAGGCACATAGGGTGGCACCTAGGCGCCATCCATCTACCTTTGGTTGCCGCAACTTGCATTCAACTTGTCCGCTTTGCCTTCATACATCCCGTCCTTCCTGCAAAAAGGAAAAAATTAAATAAATGAAGTAAAAATGCCTAGATAATGCTGAAAAATGCCTAAAACTAATTAATGTTGCTAAAATGCAAAATGGATGAAAATTAAGCTGAATGAGTGCAAACTGAGCTTAATTTCTTGAACTAACGCATAAATCCAATCTGAAATGGGCCATGATAACTCATAAAAATACAAGTTATCACCAAACTCATGGAGTAATTAAATGATAATTAGGTGTATGATTTACCCTTAAAATGAGATTATTAATAAATGAAAAAATATGAAAATGGGTAGCAACTAATGACGTGATTTGGTGAACAGTTGTATGGTCATGATCTTGAGTAGAATTTGGCTTTTAAAAATGGTTAAAAAATAATTTACATGACTGTCATTTAAATAGCACATCTAAGGGATAGATACACATTTAAAGGCTATGGAATATTAGCAACAAGTGAGGCCCACAGTTGGTGCAATCCAGCATTATAAAAGGTGGGAATGGTCATGTGATATGAGGCTTTGTGAATTTTTCTAAGTGCTGAAACTTTCGCCTCAAGAACAGCAAGCTCACGTTCCCATTTTAGCCAGCAAAGGAAGAAGAAAATAGAAGAAAAAAAAAGGAAAAAAGAAAGGAATTGGAGGAGGAAAAATCCGTTTCAAGTGTTTAGGGTTTTGGAGTGCATCAACAAAGTAAGTGATTGTATTGATTTGAGTTTTTCATCTTGAGTTTTAAACTCCAAAATTTTGATATAAATATGATGCATAAAGTCTCCTTAAGTGATGGTTTAACATGGCCCTTGATCAAGTATTGAATAGATGTTAAGTTACATGTATGAATTTTAATGTTTTAGATGGTGGAAATGAAGTTTGCAGTGGGTATTGAGTTGAAAATTCAACTTGATAAAATCTAAATTCTCATAACAAGTTCACGTTTTGGGTAAATGAAATGCTTAGGCTATGAAACACATTTTAATGAAATACATATGTTGATTTAAGCTTAAGTTATGAATTTTAGAAATTATGGAATGCAAAGTGAAGTATATGATCCGATTTCTTCATTTTGATGTTAAAAATGGTATGAAAATGGAATTGCATGATTTATCGAAGCTATGTAGGGTAAAATACCCTAGGCTTAAGTTATTATTGACACCCAAAAGTATTTGAGAAGATAAGCCCCAAATATGATTTTTTTAGATTTTATGAACGATGTCTAAATTGAGTAAAAAGGGGACCCGAAATAGGTAAACAACTTACTGTTTTGAAGGATGTTAATTTATGAATGTTAAATATGTGTTAATACCCTAGATTTGAATTAAGAAAAGTCGAATTAATTGCTGAAATTTTGGATTTATAAAACTGCTTAAGGTTTTGTATCAAAAAGACACGTTAAACATGTGAAAAATGGGTTCCAAAGTTGCTGTTTTGAAAACCTATAATTAGTGAATTTAAATTTTATAAAAATATGCTAATGCAGTGGTAGTTAAAGATAATTATCATACTGAAATGTGGATTAAATTGCTGTCTTAGAAAATTTTACGAAATATATTATGTATGTGTTGCAAAATGGGCATATGTGAAAGGATAGATATGCATGCGCGATAAATAACTTGTGTAATATGATTTTGTGCAAAAATGCATGAGTGTATGGTGAATTTCATAATTATATATCTGTTTAGATTGGCATGATGTTAATTTCAAATTTTAGAATTAATTGATTAAGCTTAAGGCGACAATGCGTGCTTTAAATGAGCACCGATTTGCAAATTTTGGAAAACAAGTGAAAAATGGCTTAAGGAAGGTGATGAGGCAAAACATGAGAACCAACAAATGAGCGAAGCCGGCATGTCCTGTCAATATCTTGAACGTGACAAAGAATCCGTGACGCACTGTCAAAATATCTACCAACTTTTGGTCTTATGTCCAGTTTGGCACGTTTGTAGGTATACCCGGGAATGCTTAGTTAAAAAAAAAAAAACGTATACCATTGAATGGGGTGGGATAGGATTTTATTATTATTTTTTTTCGAGATTACTTCTCTTATTCACCTGAACGAATTTGTTTGGCAAGGTTTCTCGTGGTTCTTTCTTTTCTATACATTTTGTTATAAATGGTTTGATATTTTAATCATCTAATATTTTCGTATTTCAATTATTTATTGATTTTAAATTTACTTTTATTATATTATTCACAAAATTTTCAAAATATTTGCTTTATCATTTCCTGTGTTATCTTAAAATCCAACTAAAATTCATGTTTTCAAACGACAACTCATTTCTCAGTGCATGAACAGTTAATAATTATATGTTTCTCATTTTTTCATAAAGTATCCTATTATGCTACACACAATAATATTTTTTTCATCCAATCTCTTCTATAAGTGTGATGAGGTAAATTTTTAACTATAGGGCTACTACGAGTATATGATTGATATAATACACAAGGAAAATTAATTGCAAAAAAAAAAAAAAAGAAGAGAAAAAAAAAACTCGGAGTGTTGAAACAAAGGAAGGTCATGAAACGCTGGATCGAGGCCTCTTGTGCCTGATGGTGGAAACATTACAAAGGTAGTAAAAAAAATAATAAAATAAAATGAAATATATATATGTATATAATGATAATAATAATAAATAATAAATAATAAAAATAAAAAATTTACAGGGACCCTTCTCTTCCTCGTCCCTTTAATGGGATTGGCGTCACTAGCTAGCAACAGCAGCATCAGATGCGGGCGTGCCAAGGGATTCGTGTGAAGGGGATAAACGGAAACTTGGAGCGGACTCTGCATATTATGACTCGGAAAAAAGAATCGAATGCATGGAGCGGCTGACCAAGCGGCAGCAGAGGTTCCACATCAAGAACTCAGAGAAGAAAAATCCTCGCCCGCAAAAGTCTTCAGCAACGCCTCCGCGCTCGAGATTTCGCCCGTAAGATTCAGAGCATCCTTATCAAGAATCGATTATCTACAGCTTTGTGGCCTGCGGGACCGTGCTGGCGGAGTACACCGAATTCACGGGGAATTTCCCGGCCATAACTTCTCAGTGCGTACAGAAGCTTCCCTCCTCCAACAACAAATTCACCTACACCTGCGACCATCATTCGTTCAATTTCCTTGTTGAGGATGGATACGGTACGAGGATCTGCGCCTTTCCTTGTTTTGCTTTTCTGTTTGTTTGCCATTCTGGGAAACGGTGGAGGGGCCAAAAAAAAAAAAAAAAAAGGCATTTTTTGGACGGAGGTGTGTGGGATTTTGGAGTGGTTTTTTGGGGGGGTGGATACGATGTCACCTAGTTTTCAGATGATCAGACGATGGGCGTTTCTCTAATCTGATGCATCTTCCCTACATTGCCCACTTTTCAGATTTAGGAAATGAATAGATGGGGGCTTTTTTCGTGGGGGCTTGAAAAGGAGTATTGATTGCAGGTGGTGGTGGTGAGATTTGCCGGTTCTAGCAATTTCACCCGTTGAGGCTAGTCATTAGAGAATCAGTTTTGAGGTATTACAACAATCCGTCCTAAATTCCAGCTGTTCTTTCCTCTCGGGAACCCTGACATAACTGTGGCCTGGTTGAATTTTGATTTGCAAATGTTGTGGAAGAGTTGACAGTATAGTGGGAGGCAATGCTTTCTGTTGCTTGATGGCTCTGTGCTGTAGATAAGTTTGTTGCGGTAGACTACATATACCAATGGCAGTGGCTTGTCTCTGCGAGCGTTTTGGTTAGCAACTCAAGTAGCTGGGTAGTTGCTCTTAAGAGCTACCAACAATCAGGAACTTTAGGAATGATGAATCACATCAAATTAATTGCCAATAAAGATTGATTTCCTCTGCAGTGATTGAAAGAGGAATGAATGATGTACTTACCTGATAGAGGAGAGGAACATCCCAGTCAGCAGCAGCTGGAGTCCAGTCAGCAACAGAGCAATGTCAGCCAAAGGCAGGGGCATCGGCTGGTTGTTTGTTTGGTGTCTGTTAAATGTGCGTATGTGGCTGGAATAGCCTCTGAGGAGAAAAGGACTCTTTTAGATGTAGCTCATGATTGATTTGGTTTCTTGCAATTGTATTGGAGGGGAGATGTTCCCTCCTTCCAAGAGGAACCTCCCTGTGCCTGTAAGAGGATCAGTGAGAATGGATGCCCGTTGCTGGAGCCCAACCATTTCTGGATGGACTCACATCATCACCTTTGATGAAACTATTGTGTTTTTGGAGGAATATTTGGCCACATTCAATAGGAAATTTGGTTGCACAATCAAATTAAGGAGGCCTTGTATTTTTGTCAACCATTACTTAGTTCCTTTGAGGAAAGGAAGAAGGCTTCTACATAATCTTTTACTAAGAACTCCCTACTCTCAAGATGCATAAATATTCCTCTGAAAAGGCAAGCTGTGGATCTCTTATTACTATCAGCATGCCGGTACTCTAGCGTACGTTGTGTCTTATTTTTTGTCTCTGTTCTTCTTTTATCCCATACGTGGAATTATGTCACAAGATGCTTTCTCACATTTGCAGCTTATTGTGTGGTTGCCAAAGAGACTGTTGGGAAACCAGTGTCTATAGCTTTTCTTGAACGTCTCAAGTCAGACTTCAAAAAGAGGTATGGAGGTGGGAAAGCAGATACAGCGATGGCCAAAAGTCTCAACAAAGAATTTGGGTATATCCATTACAGGAAATGATTCTTTTTGGATATTTATTCAATGGATTTCTTTTTTAAAATTATTTTTATGGTTCTAATTTTTACAGCCCAGTGATAAAAGAGCACATGCAGTATGTCATTGACCATGCGGAAGAGATTGGAAAGCTTCAAAAAGTCAAGGCACAGGTTTCAGAAGTCAAAAACATTATGATGGAGAACATAGACAAGGTAAACAATTCTCTTGCATTCATTCCAATTATCCAGTAACTGGAACACCAAACACTTGGATTGGAAACCTAATGGTTTTTCAAAACATGGGCATTGCAAACTGTGCATCTTTAGTCAGAATGATTGTGTTTGTTTGTTTATGTGTTTGTGTGCTTATTTTTTATTTATACATTTGGTATGTTGTTGTAGATTAGTTACATATATAAAACATATATTTGTTATCTTATTGGTAGATAAGTTATGCTTAGTTGATGTATTTGGCTTTACAATTTTTTTGCTTTTCTATGGATGGGAACCTGAGGGTAAGTGCAGCAAGTCTTCAATGGTTGGAACTGATAATGAGTCTTAATATCATGTGGATTTATCTTGGGAAGGTTACCCTAACAAGAGATAAAACAATGGAAAAGCATATAGGGTCTACATCATTGGTTCTAGAGGGCTTGAAATGAAGGGATACTAGCTCTTATCCAATTTCAGTGTTAAAGTCTGTATTAATTAATGAAATAGGAATCCTGGAGTTAACTCTCAGATATATATAATACAAGGCTACAATGATAACAAAGAAAATGATGGTGACAACAGAAGTGCGACCAAATATGATTATCGAACTGTAGGCTGTTTTTCTGTATTGGTGGAAGAAAGTTCTGTCTTCATAATGTCTGTCTAGATAAGAGTTCTTAGTTTGCATGCAACTTCGGATGTGTGGAACATGTCTCATATGCATTTGCCAATCTTTTGCTCGAATCTATCTTCACTGTTCTTAGTTCATGTGCAACTTCAGATCTGTGGAACATGTCTCATATGCATTTGCCATTCGTTCACTCAAATCTACCTAAACGCTTGTCCAGGCAAGTTAATTCATATTGCTTTAGGTTATTTGATTGGCTACATGATGCATATTATCAATGTGTGAGCAACATAGATAGTCTTAAACTTACTGAGAGGTCAAAAAATGAAGGTAGCTATATTTTTAGGAGCGATATTTTAGTAAAAACTGAAACAGGTTAATATTAGCTTCCTTTTCTGAAGCCAAAAACTGTGGCAAACACGCACTCGACATGAGTATTCTTTTAGTATTTGAATCAACTACATTCGTTGATGATTTCTCCAACAAAGACCATGATGCCAAACTCACATTATTTGGTTATTCGTTCTTGAAGTTTATTATTCAAATCCCAAAGCATTTGGCTTATGTCTGTAATAGATTATCTCTGCACCAAACAAAATATCTGTTGATTGATTTGGCTTTCTTACTTCTAAAACATTTTTTAGGCACTTGATAGAGGGGAAAAGCTAGATGTCCTTCAAGACAAGACAGAAGATCTCCGATCACAGGTTGTAGTAGATTCTGCTATTCTATTGAGAGCCTCACCTGCATTTTGTAAGTTTCAATTTCAAAACTATTGACATTGACTCTGCTCAAATACATTTGCAGGCCCAATCATTCAAGAAGCAAGGGACCAAAATACGAAGGAAAATGTGGTATAAGAACATGAAGATAAAATTAGTCGTCCTAGCCATTCTCTTGCTTCTCGTCCTTGTTATTTGGCTCTCTGTCTGCCATGGATTTGACTGCACCAAGTAGATTTAAGGATTGAGCAGTCGGCATGATAATCCACATACAACATTTCAAATGGAAAAAATTTATGTCAACACGTAAGAATTTTGGGTTTTGTTTGCTGGGCACAAGGAGTCAGCTAAAATTACTGGAGAGATGGGAGTTGAAAAATGCATCTCACGACCTGCAGAGTAGATGGTTGATGCTGCAGCAATAGGTTCGTGAGTCTGTAAAATGACACTGATACGCTGTTCTTCTACTGGTTTTGGTGGTTGCTGCCTTTTTCTTTTCTTGTCTTTTTCCCCCCTATTTTCTTTCTTTACTGTAATGTTTATGAAATGCCATTGCAGTTGCAAATTGCAATAAAAAAACAGTGGCATCAATGTACTTGATTTGCATGGTTTTATGACTTTCTTGGGGCATTCAAATTGTCCATTAGTCACTGACATCGTCGCATGATTATGTGGCATGCTTACAATGGCGGTAGAAATCTAATTAATTACAGCCTATATAAGCATGAGTTTGTTCCAACGACCATATGAAATGATTGTCAAAAACTTGCATAGAATCTTTTTGGTGCTACTTTGGCTTCAAACTGCACTGAAAAGGGAAATTTGTAAAACATTAATTGTTCGAGTGGAAGCTTCTTTTCATAACATAGCTTTAACAGTTATCGTTAGGTGATACATATGAATTGCGTGTTTTAAGTACGAGTGGAAATAGTGTCCTGTTGACTCGTAACCTCGGCCATTTCAATTTTACAGAAGGCTAAAGGCAAAGATTTTGGGGAACCAATCCAGTGCACCCGGGTGCATTCAGCCTCAATGTACCCGGGTGCACTGCACTTATTTTTCTTTTTTTGAAAATTTTTGTATACAATGGTTAATCTATGTTTATTTAACATATGTATCAATTTTTACTATTTTTGGAG
>JAXCLR010000092.1:42609033-42619895 GCA_035584095.1 Annona squamosa
AAAATGATAAAACTTGGTTTATAAATTAAATATAATTAGATTAACAAGTTTATAAAATTATTTTTCAAAAAAAAATATAAAAAATATATTTTTGGACCGGTCGGAAATCACCGGATCGGTCCTCGTTGTTATACACGCTATTTACAACATTTTCAGGGGCTATTTTGAGAGATTATTTTGGGATTAAGGGGGGAAGTAGTGAGGATTGATTGCGGGAGCTCAATAGAAGCGTAGAAGAGTGCAAAGAGATAAGCTCGGTGATCCAAGCAGTGGGCATTTGAATCTAAGGCAGCGACTCTTTGGATATCGTAGGCATGGAGGCAGTTTCTAGTAATCCTCTCTTCAAATGGCTGGCTTCTCGGCAAGGCAGTGAAGGTAGTGGTGGCGACCAAAAGGAGGAATGGTCCCCTTAAGAATTACAGCCGATGGCCGCACTATTGGAGGTCGAGGGAGACACGTGCGGTGGGGTTAGGATGGAGGATTAGGAGAATATGCCGGCCAACTCAGCTTCCGCGCTGCCGATGGGTAACCAACAGTTGTTCTTCTAGTGGTTTGATGTGAACGGAGCCGCCGAGCCACCGTTCAAGCGGATGTTGCCATAATGCAGGATGCAGGGAATAAGAAAGATTTGAATTTTAATCACTTTTCAGTCAGTTGCTTCGGTTTCGAATCGCTCTGATAGTAGTGATGGAGGTAGAATGGGGGTTGAGGGTGGTGTTGATTCAGGATTCAAAATGTACCATCCGAGAGTGCCGATTTTAGATGGTTTGGATCAATCCGGTGATGGCACGACCCAGGGTGCAGGTAGCGGAGTTAATTCGACTTGTAATAATGAATTGACAATAGTTGGTCAATTTCATATGGTCGTAAAAATTGTGGCGAGTAGGATGCTGATGTAAATGAAGATATGGAGAGGAACTTCACCGACCTTTTTATTAGAGGAACTGAAGTTACCTAAAATCGAAGCACAAGAAAATCAACAGACATCTTCTCTGATGACAAAGCATGTGCATTCTCCGCAAGGGTTTTGGCATGGCCCCATTCATGTGGGTTCCAAGCAGCAGCGGCTGCTAAAGAGTCAGGGTTTTAGGAACAAAGCCAGGCCTTATCTGTTTGGATTGTAAAAATGGAGAGTTTGACGGCGACTTTGAATTAGCTGCTCCTGCTCCCGGGGTAGTCGACCAGACGTCGCTGCTTGCCAACTCGGCTACTATTCGGGATAACGAGGTGAACTGACGCCTCTTACAGCACCCAAGCTTACGTGGCCCGGCTCGGTTCCTCCGCCAGGCATGTACCCGATGAATCATGCAAGAGCCGTCCCTGCTGGTGCAGGAGACTGCGGCCAAGCAACTGGAAGAGCGGCAAAGCGACTGGGCGTACTCTAGATGGTCGTTGTTCTGGACATCGTTTGGAATTTGGCCTTTATGGTTGTTGCAGTGATCGTCTTGATTTTGAGCAGGGGTGAATTGCCGTCTATGCCTTAGAGGCTGTGGACCTGGGCGGTAAAACGTTTTTTCTCTTTCTTTTTCAAAAACCCGAGATGGAGATGTCGCTAATAGATCCAATGGAGTCACGTTGCTTGTGAATCAAGTCAAAAGACCCATTGAATTCGAGTTTCGCGCAAGAAGTACACTTGTATGTGCAGGGTCAAGGTTCTGCGAAACTTGATTATGCGTGATGGAATTCGCCGGATGCCAAATAACGTAGACACGCTGTGGCACCTCAAACCGGGCGTCACAACCTTACTCCAGGATCAATCAATTGGTAAACATAATCAGGATTGTTGCCCTATCGCACGATGGAATTCCTGACTCCTAAGGAGTTGAGGTCTTCATATTTAGTTTAATTTCCCAGTGTTGGGCATCATAATATATATTTGTTCATTTCGCATCATGTAATTCATATATATACACTTGTGACATTACAACATTCATCATGAAAGCTCTATATTTGCATTCATCATTTCAAACTTGTAACACTATAGGTGCTAAATTACACAATGGCATATGTTCAAATCATCATTCCACTATTCATTAAACAATCATTCATTCATTTATGTAACCATATGTAACATCACAAAATCCATCAGTTGTGGAGTCTTTCCCGTGCTCTATTGCCTCATCAATCCTTTCACTTGTTTGTCAATTTTGAAAACAAAACATGAGTCGAAACTCAATAAGCAAGCTATAGTTTTTAGGCAATTCATTTTGAGCGCAACCTTTGCATAAAAGCATTTCCTTCCATTTTAATAGAAGATACTTATCAAGTGATCAGCTATCAATAGGATGGAAACCTTTTTCATTGAAAAATCATGAGCAATGTAATGCAGTGCATCATTTCAAAATATGATATCATTGGACGGAAGCTAGCTAGGCAACTATCCGGCTCATTCCTCTCTCCCACTCAAGGAGGTGCCGCTGGCCCTTGGCCCTCTTCTTAGTGTTTTGGCCACACCCAAAGGGGACTACCGACCTGCTTACTACATTCAAGGTGGACCTTATGCTTGTGCATATGAATTTTTCATAAACATGATTCTTGCCATGGCATGTCAGCATGATTTTTCATTCACAAATTCATGTATCATCATTTGCCAAGAATACTTGAGAAAGCATTATAGAAATCAGTTAGAGAAATATCATTTCATTGCAAAACGAGATAAAGGAATGGTCATCCTTAAATACATCAATAAAAATTTAAATTATACCTTTATAAATCCAAAAACAAAAAGTATTTAGAAAATTGCTTGCTTACCTTGCTTACCTTGCTTGCCTTGATCTTTACTCAATCTCTTCTTTGCCTTTACCTATACATAAGAACGACATTGCATTCATAACATTTCATTTGCTTGCACACATATAGTTTTTCAATCCACAATTCATTTTATTCATAGATCACTTGCATAGCAATCCTTCATCCATATGGATTGCATTTGCTATTTATCATTCATGCCATTATCATCTCTGAACACTCGTTACGTGTTTGACTCCTTGTTCTCATAAAATTCCAAAATTTGGGTCTTTCTTCCTCATTCCTTTTGGCCATCCAAAAGTAGACATATTTCAGGGTATTTTACCCTCTAATTTATCCATAAACTCATTAGCATAATTCATATTTCATACATATCATAAAAATATGAAAATTGGGTTTTATACATAACCCTAAATTCCATCATTTCTCAAATCCATCTCTAATAGGTTAAACCCTCATAATAACTTATGATACTTGTTTATATCTCATTATAAGTTAAATTTCATCACAAAAATCGAGAATTTAACATTTATTTTGATTTATTCCTCAATCTGCCCATAATGCTAAAATCAGACACACTGATCTCTCTAATTTTTAAATCATAATCAACTCAAGGAATTTAAATCTTAAATTTTGGTCATACCTTCATAACTACGTGAATTAACCAAAATAAATATTTTCAGCACAAAATATGGAGTATTTATATTTATTTTGATATTTTTACCCTGCTAGACAGCATCAACTATTTTCAGATAGTTCAAATCACATAAATTATTAGGTATATTTATACCTTTCAAAATCTAATTTTTATTTTTTTATGTATTACTCATGATGTATTTCATATCATGTAAAATGTTCAGCTAAAAATATCTTGTAGAAAGATTATTAAAAATTATTTGGTGCAGCTGATCCTGACACCCATGCAACCCCATTCGGGCTGATACTTCTCAGATTTTTAATTTACAACCTACGAACCCTTTTAAGCTGAAAATTGAGTTGTTCCTTAAACACCTTATCGTGAGTCCTCAAAGAAATTTTCTTGCTAAAATTGTTACATTTACTATTCCGTTCATATTTTTAATTTTTACCTCATTTTTTCTAGGTTTTGCTTCCATATTTGCATCTAATTTCAATAGATAAGCAAAAAACCTTAATCAATACTCTATTCAAGAGTGTCATTAATTTTTCTTTAAGGGTCCATTATGAATCTTATTTATGACCCATAAATAAAAGTAGATAATTTGGATTTTAATGAATCAAATTTCAAGATATACTTACTTGATTTGAGCTAAATTTAAATTCCAATCTTTCTAACTTGGATTCCTCTCTTTGCTCCTCTTTCTCTTCCTATTTTTTATTCTTTCTTTCTTTCTTCCTTCTTCCTTCTTTTCCTTGCTGGGATTTGGATATGCTTGGGGTGTTCTTGGTTAGAGATTTCTCTCCTTTGATTTTTACTCCAAGTGAAATGTCCCATACTCATGCCCCCTTACTTATTTTTACTGGATTGTGGGGCCCACTTGCCATGTCATTTGGGTTAGTTGATGGCTTAATTGACATGGCTCAACTTAGTCCAAGTAAAATCCATATTTATCTCTTAAAAATCTAAGAAAATCACTTCATTAAATGGAATAGATGGAGCTCCTTCCTTGGCCATCCACATGGCCTGGTCTTTTTGGCATTTTGTGATAAAAATCTATAGCTCCATAATTACCTAGATGATTAGCTTATGTGGTGTAATTTTTTGGAATTTTTGAAAATAAAAAATCCCATTTATCTCCTCCCATGGACGTCCAAGCATGCCACCTTTGCAAGCTCCTTAATGCATTGCTTTAATGCATGGGATTATCTTGGGTTTTATCACTTTTGATAATTAAAAATAATCAAGCCAAAAATCTCTAAAAGTGACATCTCACATGCATTGAATTTGCCTCATGATTATCATCTCTAATCTCATGATTATTTGCACAAGTGTCTAAGTTATTTTGTCCTATTGCGACAATGCATATTTCCACGGTAGTTAGCCTAATCCATTCCACTCAATATTAAGCAAGTCATTTTAAATGTTCATTTCAAATTTCACCTCAAAACGACGTTTCCATATCAAGTTATAGCCATTTGAAATTCATCCTTTGATTAAGATGAAATTAAATCATTATCTCCATAATCCCATCACATTTACTCAATCCAATCCATCCATAAAATTGAGTATGAAATTTTGTGCCTATTTCTCAATTTTCACCTTAATCTGCCTTACTTGCATCAAGTTATGAATGTCCTAATATATCCCAACTTAATTCCATAATTACCCTTCTCTTTTCCATAAATTAAATCATGATAATTAAGATAATTGTTCATGGCACATTATCCATTCATGATCCCAAACAAACTACTTGACCATAGTAGTTTGTTCCAACTTCTATTTTTAATCAAATTCTTAATTTTAAAATATTATCATGAAATCATTCACAAATGAATCAAATCTCACATAAACAATAAATTCAATCTAAATGTATGAATACAAGTTCTACTTGGGTCCGGATGTTACACACGTGGAACTGCATTACCAACCCTATAAATGGAGGTGTAGGCATGCATTTGAGACAGAGGACACGACAAGAAAAGAAGGGACAGAAATAGAAACCCGGGGAGGATAAGTTGTTTGATTCCACAAAAAAAAAAAAACAAGAAGAAGAGGAGAGGATATGGAAACATGGCCCCCGGAAGATAAGCTCTCTCATTTAAAAAAAAAAAAAAAAAGAGAACGTAAGTTCTTAGCCATTTTTAATTTTCTACAAGTATATATTTTTTAAAATATATTACATCTATAAGGTCTCCAAAAATATACATATTTTCTAAAATACATATATGTATAAAAGACCTCCTTCAATAAATATATTATTTTCTAAAATACATATATGTATAAAGGCCTCAAAAAATATATATATTATTTTCTAAAATACATATGTATTAAAGGGTTTTCAAAATATATATATATATTATTTTGTAAAAATATATATGTATATAAATACATATACTTCTCCCCAAGTAAGTACTCCCCAGGTGGTGGGTTGAGTAGATACACCAGGCTAAATATTTTATTATGATAAAAAATATAATATATATATATATATATCTATATATCTATTTAGGAGGCTCGGGATCACGAGATAAGTCTCCTCATCCCGAAAAAAGGAAAACCCATATGTTTTCAACCTTTTTAGTTTTCCTCAAGTTTTTAAATAAATAAATATATATATAAGCCTTCAAATATATATTATTTCCTAAAATACATATATATATATTAAAAGGCTTACAAAAATATATACATTATTTTCTAAAATACATATATATATATATTAAAGGCCTTCAAAAATATATATTATTTTCTAAAATATAGATATATATTAAAGGGCTTTCAAAAAATATATATTATTTTATACATAAATATATATATATATATACATACTCCCCAAGTAAATACTCCTCAGGTGGTGGGTTGAGTCGATACATGGGACTAAGTATTTTTTATGATTAAAAATAATAATATATATATTTAGAGAGGTCTGAGAGCCGAAGGACCTCTAAGTGGTAGATTGAGTTGATACATGGGGTTAAGTACCTCTTTTTTATTATAAAAAAAGAAAACCTTTTTACTCAAATCCGAGCCTTGATGTCCGAGTAAGGCCACTATGTGAACCTGCTGTGCTACCGAAACGGAATCATCAAACCTCCCCTGGTTTTCATAATTTGAGCAATAAAATTGTGATGGATCTAAATAGATCCTACTATCACTATAGCAAGAGAGTTTTTGTAATACGCCTACTATGGGCACTTTACCCTTAAGGAATATGTGTGATCCATGGGACCCTCTAAATGGTACCATCTTATGGGTATGAAAATTCAAATAAAGGGGAAAGATGTTTTGCATTGAAAAGTTATGACATTTCTCAAGTCATGATTGCAAATTTATAGATCCATTGCGAGATGTATATGTGTAAACTTTCCACTGCTCACACTTGAAAGCTAGGCGAGCAACTTCCACCGGTGCCTCTTATTTAGGCTCGAGTGGGCCCAAGAACCTTCTAAAAGGCTCAATTGGGCCCAAATTCCTTTAGCAGGCCCAAGTGGGCCCAAAACCCTTCAACAAGCCCAAGTGGGCCCAAAATCCTTCAACAACCTTATGTGAGTCAAAAACTTCCTAAGGTGGCTTAAAACATCATAGTTTGACTCAAAATTCTATCAATAAGCCCAAAACTTCCCAACGAGTTTACTTGGGCTTAAGATTTCATATTTGGGCCCGTAACCTCAATTGGCCCGCCTGGACCAAAAAATAACATCACTTGGGCCTGTTTGGCCCACTTGAACCCATTTGAACCAAAAGCCCACTTGGACCCAAGTTGTTGAGTCAAACCCAGATAAGCCCAAACTCTTTTCAACAAGCCCAGTTAAGCTAAAAACTCTTTAGTTGGTCCAAGTTGACCCAAACATATTTTTAAAATTTGATTAAATCCATTTCTTGGTAAAACCGCCTAATTTCTCAATCCAAAGACTAAATGCGGGACACACTAGCTTATTAAACTAAAATCGGGAGTCGCTAGTTTGCTATGAAAATTCAGAAGCTGAGAGTGTACTTAGCTTGCTGTGTAGGATCACTAGTGTAGCCGATGGGCCTCTCATTATTCTCATACCGAGTAATCATTGGTCAACGGGCTAAGCGTAAACTTACATTTAAGTCATTGCGAGTGGTGTCATGTATCACACTTCGAGTCATGACGTGGGGCGAAGTGTACTCATTTATCTTTGTATTTTTGCGAGACAAGATTTTTCGTGCATTTGTAAAGTTGTAGAAAAATCTTCTACGCATTTCGTCATCATTTCAAGAAAATAATCATTTTTTTAGAATATTGTATTCAACTCTTCTAATCAAGGATTTTCTCGTTGGAGATGTAAAATCAAAATGTGGAACACAATGCAAAATGTTTCTGAGATATACTTTTCGGACTCAGTTAAAGTATTAAATGCTTTAAATTTTACTGAAAAAATAATTAAGCATTTATTTTCTAACCAATCGAAACAGCGAGGAAAAGGCTTCGAGGCTAGAACACAAGTTTAACAAACCACATTAGTACCCAAAACATTCTCAAATTGAGTTGTTAATCATCAAAATAAGGATTATGCTTAATTTGCCTTTGATTCCAACAATCTCCCCATTTTTGATGATAGACAAAACCTATTTGAGATATACCTTTCAATAGCATATCATACTTCTTTTGGTGTTTAAAACATACAAATTGCATTTATATTGCATTCCAGGTTTAAATACACCAAAACACCATACAAACATGCATTCCATACATTCAACCATTGCAATTTCAAAACATATCTTTGTTGAAAATATGTGGAAAATAAGCTAAGTCTATGTTTTGATGATTAACAAATCAATTTGATTAAGTTTTGGTTACTAACATGTTTGTGGAAATGATAAAAGGTTATAAATTTGAAAAATATGAAGCATGACAAATTAAGTCGATTTCCAAGTCGACTCAGGCATCGACTTAGGCTAAGTAGATCCCCAAGTCGACGCTAGCAGCGACTTCAAGACGCGTTTTTTGTCCAAAGTTAAAATTGAGAAGCACAGATGTCGAAGTCGCAAACAAAGTCGACTCCGCATGCTACTTGGGTGAAGTCACAAACCAAGTCGACTCCAGCATTGACTTCTAAACGACATTTCCTTCCAGAGTTGAAATCAAGACTGATAGGTGCCGAAGTCTCATCCCAAGTCGACTCCACTTGTGACTTGAGGTGAAGTCGTAGACCAAGTCGACCCCGATAGCGACTTGAAGGCGTCATTTCTGTCCAGAGTTGAAATTGAGAACAGGGGCTGCCGAAGTCGCATCCTAAGTCAACTCTGCATGCGACTTGGGTGAAGTCGCAGATCAAGTTGACTCCAACTTCGACTTCAATATGAAAACATGCAGATCAAGATAACTCAATGATAGATTCAAGAGTTTCAAAAGAAGATTAAGGTAAAAGACAACTCAAAGACTCAAGACTCAAGACATGAAGTTAAACGTGAGAATTATAAAGATTCTTAAAGGAAGAACAACCAAACATGAAGGAATTCAAGCAAGCAATGCATTCCAAGATTCAAGTACTTAAGAACTCAAGAAAAAGAATCCAAAGTATTCTATGTAAAAAGATACAAGGGAGAACAATCAATATGAAGAAAAACAAATGATCAAAGACATCTCTGAAGATTTCAAGTTCATCAAGCAAGCTGCCGAGGTGAAGTCGCACCTGAAGTCGACTCCACCTGCGACTTGGGTCAAGTCGAGGACCAAGTCGACCTAGTTAGGAACTTGAAGGAGTTGCGAATAGGCGAAGTCACACCTAAAGTCAACTCCATCTGCGACTTGGGCTAAGTCGCACCCAAAGTCAACTGGACCTGCGACTTGGGTCGCAATGGTCGGAAAATTTTCGAATGTTGGCATATTAAATGCGCACCACCTACCTTCAAACGTTTGGATTCCCTCCACAATTATAAAAGGCATTCAATATGAATGAGGAGGGTAGTTGAAAATTCATTAATTGATCATAACTCCTATCTCTAAAGAGCTTCAAGTGATCAAGCCAATCTTTAGAAGAAGAACTTTGCTTCAAACTGCTAGGAGCTGCCTGCTGATTCTTTAAGCCAACATTACAAGTTCTTCCCTACGCCAAAATTGCCTATACACAACAGTAACGTGTAGAATTATTTTTATTTTTATTATTGTATTGAACTTGATTTAGTTAGGGTAACTAAGGTCAAGTGTAAGCAAAGTAGTGTGTGATTGGAGTGGAACTCGTCACCTACTTATGATGTGGATTGTTGATGCCCTCTAGAGCTAGAATCTAGAAGAGAGCAGTGGCTCTAATTGTATTTGTGAAATACATAGTGGAACCCAAGTCACAAGGGGTATGACCTTGGAAAAGTGGAGTAGGGAGGTTACCCAAATCACTATAAAATCTTGTGTGTTGATTTATATTTCTGCTCTTTACATTATATTGCTTTCAATTTTGTTTCTTCATAAAGAGGACTAGATTAATCCGAGGTAAACTCTCTATTTAAGTTGTAAATTTTTAAATATCTAATTCACCCCTCCCCTCTTGGGTAATTGCCATTAAATCGGGACCAACAAACTAAATATGAATCAAAACATGTCATATATATCCAATCATTTGTATACAATGTGAAAAAAATGCAAATGAGACCTAAATGTACATGCTACCTAACCCATGAAAGTAAACTAAGTCCTAAAAACTCAAATCTCTCTCCCCCTTTCATCAAAGAATCAAAAAGGAGATAAAGAAATTTGAATTTGGTAAATTGGAAGGCTGAGATTGGATGGGATGGAGGACGACTAGGTGGAATAGGTTGGATGTGGGCGGATGAGTAAAACGATGAGACAGCCTGAACGGTGGGTTCGAATCCCACAGATTCACCAAAGTATGGATCCAGATTAGGTACACTTGGCACCAAGTGACCTCAACTGATTCCTGACGTAAGTCTATACTTGATTGTCTGTAGTTTTTGGTCTATCTTGTCTTGGTGAGTATGCATCTCCATCATCATCATGTGTAACTCAACCAACTGTTGCGTAAACTGGTTCTCCATTTGTTCAAGGTGATCTCGGGTTGCATGAACAGAAGCCGGCGAGTTGGGTGAATGCGGATGTGGATCAAGGATTTGAGAGCCTCTCAAAGAGTATGAGCCATGAGATGGTGGCAATACGGGCTCGGCTAGTGCAGGTGGTAGGGATGGAACCACCTCCTGTTGTGGGGATTGAGGTGGCTACTCCCCCTTAAGATGACCACCCTCCGCCTTAGGTTGAGCTGCTTGTCCTATCCTTTGCTGAATTCATTTAGCTCTGAATTCCTCTAAGTTAATCTTCATCCGAGTCAAGAGAGCTCTATTGATAGCATTTGTGGGCTTCAAGACTTCGAATAGCTCCCCATCCAAGTCAAAACTAAGGTAATGCATGATCTTGGTAATCCATGTGTTGGAAACAATGTTCAAAACAAAATAAAATTGACCAAAGATTGAGTTTTGATGATTAACAAAGACTAATTTGAGT
>JAXCLR010000092.1:42627333-42643243 GCA_035584095.1 Annona squamosa
AAAAAAAAAATCCTGCCGTGTGATCAGGGCAACAATCCTGAGTCACGTTTACTAATCAAAACGATCCCGGAGTAAGGTTTCTAGGCACCTTGGTTCAGGGCGCCATAGCTTTTGAGGGTACTGCCACCCGTTAGGGAGTGTTGGCTTTTGAGATGCCCTTAGCTTGGAAATCCTTTTCTTCTACCTCCTTTAGTAGTTGCACCTTGTGTGGGGACGTGAAGGCAGCTTGAATCTCAGCCCTATTGGCAATGAAAGTGAAACTTTCAAGTTTAGGTGGGAAGTGATTTTCCTAATTGCTTTTTTTGTTGTGCTTTCTTCTTTTGTCTTCTTGAAGTAGGATGAGAAACTTCCACTATATTAGTAGCAACACGATAATATGGAGACTTGACTCTAGCTCTTGAATTTGATGGACCAACAGTTGACTGATAAGGCAAATACGTTAGATTGGGGACGACATAATGTGAAGTGAAGTCAGATCGAATAACAATCAGTCCTCGCAACTTAACGTGGTTGTTCCTTTAATTAACTGGCTGAGTAGTGGGGTGAGAACCCTAACAGGACTTCTTAGCTTTTCCCATTTCTGGGTGGCATCTTGGTCAGATTAGGGAGCTACGTTGACAACCCTCGAAGCAGACTAACTAAACTGGTGAGTGATAGTATACTTAGCAAGGTTTGGGGCAGCTTTGCTCTCGGTTTGGCGAGTAGTGATTGGCAAGGTGCCCTTTGGCTAGCGGGCCAATGCCGTTCTAGGTGCAGTAGCTTAACTTGCAATCCTTTTTATGGAATCAAATTGTAAAGCAGGTTAACCCACAGGTCGTCATGTTGCTAGCTGAGCTAGTGCAATAAGCTCGTGGGTAGGCTTCTTAGTGTAGCCTGACTACAAGGCAAGTGAGTCTGTTCAGGTCGGCATGGGTGAAGATTATGCTAGTTGGGCAAGAGTAGCACAGGAAATAACAACAAACTTGATTGCATTGTTGGCGATTACAGCAATATGAGAGGTTCAAATGCTATGGGGCTCCTTTGGTGATGCAAATCGATTCTTCTTTGGTGTGATTACCAATGGAGAGTAATTAATGTGTTGGTAGACATGATGCTCTGGCTTCTCCAATACGCGGATGAAATGATGTCGGACAGCCACATTCATGTCCTTTAGCTTAGAAAAGCGTAACATAAAATCTACAAAAGAACACTTAGAAATATCAATAGCAAGAGATCAAACAAAAATAATCATATATGAATACTATAGTTTTTAGTTCTTAAAGATAAAGAGAGAGTGTTTCCACGTCGTGCTCACCATTTGTTTCAGCCTCAAAATTTCTCGAATGGCTAGTTTTGGAAAATAAATGATCAATTAATTCCCCTAATAAAATTTTAAAGTATTTAATTTCTAAACCGAGTTCGAAAAGTATATCGCAGAAATATTTTGCATTGTGTTTCACACTCTGATTTTACATCCTAGTGAGAAAACTCTTGATTAAAAGAGCCGCATATCATAATCCATAGAAATTGATGACTTCATTCATATGGTGATAAAATGCATAGAAGGTCTTCCTATGACTTTATAAATGTATGAAAATCATGTCTAATGAAAATACAAAGATAAGTAAGTACACTTCACCTCGTGCCATGACTCAGAAGTGAGTAATACATAACGCCACACGCCATGACTTAAAGTGGATTGCATGTCTACCATGCAACATGACTAACAAAAAGATATATAGATCACTTCGCCATGCATTGTGACCTAAAAAGAGTGACCTAAAAAATTATCAAGTGTGGCGGTAGCTAGTCATGTGGAGCACATCTTGCTGCTGTTGTAAGATAGAGAAGCTTCATGCTTCGGTTTCTTCCTTGAGAAGGAAGAAGAAAGAGGAGCCATGAAGGAGAAGATTCATGCAAAAGAAAAATAATGTGATATAATGGTATGGTGCATGTTAGGTGCACTGAAGTAAGTCATTCACAGTATAGTTTGAGTGATCCTTGTGTCCAATTTAGGTGATTCAAAAGTCCATTCTTCATGTTTTTAGGTGGTCTACACGTGATGGTGAAGGTAGTTTGGGCAAATTTTATTTCAATTGTGTGGATCTGATGCTATGCAAATTAAAGTGGTTGATTTTGCATAGAAATGTTTCAGATCAAGATGGAGCAAATGGACTTCACGGAGCTACAGATATTCTACATTGATGTAGAGATCACAGTTGTCAGAGGCATAAGACATACCAAGGCGCAAATGGTTCTTGAAGCCTAGGTGCAAGGCACACCTTCAAGGAGCGAGCCTGACTGAAACAAAGTGCACCTTATATAAATTTTGTCTAAAAAATTTATAGTAGTTTAGAGCTCTAAAACTAATGAGTAAAAGTTAGTACTAAAACTTAGAGAGTCAAATAAATGCAATTATCTTTCTTTTCATGACTCATGTTAAAATATTTGCAAATATCTATTAATAAAAAATGTTGCAGAGTAATCGCTCAATCAAAAAGCACATTAATTTCAAAACAACGACATATAATACTTAATTTGCAAACATCACGACATCATATATAACTTAATTTGCAAACATCATCATATATAACTTGATTGCAAACATCAGTGTCTTCATATATCATTTGATTTGCAGACAACAACCTATACAATTTAAAGGAAAATTAATTTCATTTTCTTAACAGCAATAAAACATCAAATGCAACAAAAATAAAAAAAAGCACCATACGAACAGGGCAGGTAGCTAAGAGAATTCCAAGAGAAGGAAGTTAGGAGGATGAGAAGGAAGGGGAAAAAAGAAGCCAATGCAATAGTTGACAGGGCAAGTGGCGGGAAGAAGGAAAGAAGCACAACAGTAGTAAATGTTGCTTAGAAGAAGAACGAACAAAAGGAAGGCAATGACATTGTTGAAGGCTTGAAGCAAATGAAATAAATAAGAAACAGTAGCAGCATTGCTGAAGAAAAATACAAAGAGACAAAGCAGGAAAAAACAAAAAAGAGAAAAGAGTAGCAATTGTCAGAAGAAAAAAAAAAAGGCTGCAACAGAGTTGCAGAGAAAGCGGTAGCGGAGAAGAAAAAAGTAGAAAATAGAAAAATACTGAAGGTGCATTTGGCAATTAATAAAAAATGTCAAGTTAAAACTTTTCAATTTAAAATTTTTCACTCTCCACAACTATCATACTTTTTAATCACTTTTTCACATTTTCCCATATAATTACCCTATTTTTCAATTATTTCTATACAATTATCCACACAACTAACTTATCTATTTTAGCTTTATTATCTTTACTACTCATCATTACTCCTATCATATCACATCATTTGACAACTTTTACTCTCTAAAACTTTCCATCAAAAGTCTTATTCATTACCAAACACACCCTGAGCAGCAAACACTGCAAAAGCTGAAAGAGCAACAGACGCCAGAGACACGAGCCAGCGAGTGTGCAATAGCTCCTCTTCTTGTTCTTCTCTTCCTTTTATCTCTCTTTTGGTTTTTCCCTCCCAAATCAATCAAAATAGAAATGGGCAGATGCTCTAATTGACACAAGTTCTGCTTTCGTTTTTTTATTATTTACCATAAAGTTTTTTGCAAGTTTAACCCAACCCATTTTCCTTTAAAAAAACACACGTGCCGCCAACCTTGTAGAGGCACACAAGCTTGCACTCCGAGCCTTGATGCCTGGGCACGCACCTTCTTGCGCCTTATTGAAGACCCACGCCTTGATGCACTATTAGGCACATGCCCTTTGCCTTGATGCGACTTGTGCCTAGGCATGCCTTTGACAACTATGATGGAGATTTTGATGAGATGAGATATTGTACTTCTCATGGATGATAAAGATCAAGAGGATTTTACATCATCATATGTGATTAAGTTAGATCACGTAGATGGAGATTGATTAGGAGGAATCAAGTTTGATTTGTTTTTAAGTAACAACTCATAATCAAATCTAGTGTTTTAGTAATTTGTGATTGTGCTGATGCTAATGCATGAAGAGCACATGAAGATAGATTAAATTTTTCTGAGTTCCATATTGGATGATGACTATGAGATCTTGAGAATGCTGTGCATTGGGTCATGGAGAGCCTGAGGAGTCTTGTAAATGCAATAATGTTGAAAAATAAATATAGTTCATATTATTTGTAGTTGATGCATGATCGAGTTGAAGACTGATGCTATGATGTAGGTTGGAGCACATGTACGCTGAATTTAAGCCAAGATGGAGATTTGTTAGGTGTATTTTATATTCTGCTGAGATTGAGATTGCATATTCCATGTATTGTAGTTATGTGCAATTGGGATTGAGTAAGAGTCTAGAAAGTTCTATTTATATGTGTATCAATTAGAAATTTAGTAGAACCTTGAGATATCCTTTTAGGATGTGGGAAAGGGGATTATCAAAGTGTCCTTGTTTGGAATGTTTAAGGCATCCGAAAAATATATGTGAGGTATTCTTATATGTATCTCAGCAATCATATATCATAATACATTGTTGTGTCTTCCGTGATTTTTTTCTACTTGGTTTGCAAGATTAAAAGAAGAGGAAATAAAAAACAAAAACAAATCAAGCTTAGAGTTTTTATTTTTTCCTTCTTAATTACTTATTTTAGGAATTTGGGTTGGAGCCATAGGGTAGAAACCTTTATTAGAATTCAAGCCTTCACGAAGGATTGCTGGGTTAAAAGAGTGGAGGGGAGGGAGGAAATCATCTAAACATTTAATTATAGACTTCTTTTGAAATGCTCTATGTAAATTTGCTAGTCATATAATTTTAAACTATTTCAATTCAAAATGTGATTTTTTTTTACATTCTCTATGTTAGCTATGTATGTCTTAAGTAAATAATTTTATATATTTGATGGAGTAAATATGCAAGAGTAGCTCAATCAATAGTGTGATAATTTGAAAAATATTAATAAAATAATGTGCAGTGAGGGTCATGCCTTGCTACCTTTCAACCTCAAGACATCTTAAATTGATGCTTAGAATTGCCTCATGTTCATATTAACATTAATTCTATTTCTCTAGGGTCGTCATCGGTAGTCTAAAAAATGATTTTTATGGCTCGTTTTGAAACTTGTAATGTAGATGTATATAATTTATAAATCAATGTTTACCATTTTGAAGGATGAGTATATGTATTTTTAGAGTGTGTTTAAGAAATGATAAAACTTTTGATGAAATATTTTTTGGAATAAAAGTTATAAAATAATGTGATATGATAAGGAGTAAAAAAAATTCAGTTAAAATAAATAAGTTAAGTATATGAGTAATCGTAAAAAAAATTAAGTTAAAATAAATAATATGATATACACGCATCAAAACATTAAAAACTCCATCTTGCCCAGCCAAAATTGCAAGCACAGTAGATCGAAATTCTAATCTCTTGAGTAGTCATTATCTTCTTTATGTTCTGTCACAACTCTCTATAAACTTCTTGCAGACTCCTTCCAAAACAGAGCTCTCATTGTTATCATCATTAAGTACCGGATCTAATTGGCAGAGGGTTAATGCAACATCTAACAAAAAATGATTACGGATATATTATACAATTCCACACTCATTGTTGGCCACTGAAAATACATAACCAAAATCAGATGGACAAAAAAATTATATGCGTGGGGACAAATAAGATAAGACATTTTTCATTTAACAAATAAACCCTAAATATTGTTTAATGGTCTCCACATCTGTATGAAACTCAAGGATGGTGAGGATCATCCACTTTGCTTATTGCATTTAAAATTAGTGGCTATTTGAGACACTAAATTTGTTTAATTTAAAGCTGTGGATGATGATGAGCCACATTCAAAAATTAGTTAAAATAAATATGATAGAATTGTTCGATTTAGTATCAATTTCAAAACTTTATCTTAAATATTTAAATTATTTAGAATATCATTTCCATAGTAAATGATTCTATAAAGTATTATTATACTCTATTATATATATATATATATATATATGAATAAATCTAAGCATTTAAATAATTTTATATTAAAAAAATATTTTTTTTCAAGCGAGTGACGCTCATCCGCACTTTTGATCTAGATTTTTTTTACTACAAGATAAAATAAATGATGCCGAAGAACGTGAATGGTTGGTTATTATTCCATCACCAGAATTGCCACGTCACTACACATAAGTGGTACCCATGTTTCATAATCCAGAGAAGAAATGGGAAACGCTGAAGATATCCCTAGCCACATCTCCATAAATTATTTGATAGGGTCCAGGAAGTTAATTGCCGAAAGGCAAACTGCGTATTTTTCTTTTTTCTGAATCGTTCTTCTCGAATAATTGCGATTTGGAGGAGTTGAAATCTTGAGAGTTTCGAATAATTGATTGGATGGTTCCTCCCATGCCACTTCCAAATTACGCTCCAAGCAGAGCATGTGCCTTCGCTTTTTCTCTGCAACAAAATAATCGGTGGTATATATAAAAATAGAAACAAATGTGAAGCTGATAAAAGCTCTGAATTCCATACCCGTGATTGACCAGGAATCGTTTTCGGCAGCTTGTTTTGAGTTGGGTTGATTTTTTCCTGGACAATCACTAGCATCAGAAGTTGCAAGTGATCTATCTGCAAAGCCCATCAATTGATTAAGGCCGAACTAGAACGCGTGGTCCGTGTGTCCCAGCAGCATCTGTTTCAGGACTTGAGTCGAACAATTCAAGTCAGATGTGATGGAAATTGTGTGAGAACTACAAATGGCGATAATGAAATCCATTGGAGAATTATTTTGTATTGAACAATGGCTTTGGGAGTGGTTTCAATGACGGTCGACAGAAATTCAGTCCTAGTTAGTCATTCATGGTCTCATGATTTTTCAATTGGCTGACAAAATGCGATCAGTCTTTCCAATGCAAGCTCTCTTTATATGTTGATAAATCTCAAATATATATATATATACACACACATCTTTAAAAATGATAAAACTTGATTTATATGTTAAATACACTTAGATAAACAAGTGTATAAAGAAAAAAGCAAAAAGAAATATTTTAAGTGAGTTTTTGAGGTGAGCTAAGTAAGTCAACCTAATAAGATCATTCTTCTCTAAAATATACAACCTATCAACTAAAATTTACCATTTTAAAGATGTTTATATATTTTTTTACGTATACACATTTCTAAAAATGATAAAAATAACTTTGTTATAAATTATATATTCCTAGATTAATAATTTTATTTAAAACTAACAATGGAGTTTTTAGTAGGTGTGAGAATTGGGGCGGGTTGACTTATGACCTATACTACCCTTAAACCTGTTTTACATGAGGATAACGGTTTTTGTTTTTAAAATTTTAAAATTTTTGGGTCAAGGTTTACCTAGCCTTACCAAACCTCCTTATACGGGTGACCTAACCTAGGCCAACATTAACTTGAATTGACTTAGATAATGGTTGGTTTGTGAAGTTTAGAAATCAAACTTAGCTGATTTGAGGTGCCAAGCAACCCAACCCGACTTATTCACCCCACTTAAAGTATAATAGCATAGCAAATATAGGCTTCGTAGTGGTCAATATAACCCCTTCAAATTTTAAGTTACTAATGACTGATGGAAATTTTAATTTATTCATTATATTTAATATTATTTGTTTTTCTTGGAGACCCAGTTTTGTCCTATTTTACACGGCCTCATCATATGTACTTGAGTGCATATACCTTTTTTTAAAATTTTAAAATTTTTTATACAATTGTTAATATAAGTTTATTTAACATGTATATAATCTTTTATCTTTTTAAAATTTTTAAATATTTTTTCGAATTTTTAAAAATCAGTGGCATTTTAGTAGTTTAAAATCACTAAAAATGCCACTGACTTGCTATTGATTTTTAAAAGTCCCAAAAAATTATCTAAAATTATCTAAAAATAGTAAAAATTGATATACATGTTAAATGTACTTATATGAACAATTTCATGAAAAAAATTTAAAAAATTTAAAAATGGGTAAAATACACATGGGTGTATATGATCAAGCGTCGTTTTATACTGAGGCCACTAGCGGTTCTTGTTTAGAATTTCTTTTAATTTTTGAGTCGAAGTGGATTTGGCTAGGGGTGGAAATTGTGGCTAGTCGATCCATGACCCGACTTTGACTCGATCCTTTTTTGGCCAGGTAAAATTAATATATTTTTGACCTGGTATAGGGATAGGTTAGAAATTTTGACCCGTATTCAAAAATAAGGTCAGGCGGGTCAACCATGTCTTGACCCGAAGAGTCCAATCTGCCCCGCATATGCTAATTTATTAAAAATATAAGCTCATATTTAAATATTATTATTATTTTCTTTGAAAATTCTCATTTTTTTATATTCAACTCTATCAATAATAAAAAAATCAATTTATTCAGAAAGCAATAAAAAAATTTGCGCATAAATAACCCTTATGTATAATTATATATTAACTTATTTTAATAAACTTATATTATATTTTCAATTGTTCTGTTTTTTTAATTATATATTTTTTAATAATTAGTAAAATATTAAAGCATATAATATTTAAATTTAGTATAGATGTATACTTATGTTTGATAGGTATATAAATTTTTAAAATTATCTTATTTGACCCGTATTTTTTACCTAACCTGCTATTCCGAAATTGGTCCGATCCAACCCGAATTTTGTCCCGAAACTTATTAAAAAATGTGAGGGTCAAACTGACATCGTCTCAACTCGGTATAAAAAGAAGATCAAACTTAATTTTTAAAAAGTAGGGTCAGGGTTGGCTAAGTCATGACCTAGTATGGCCTACCCCGGTTACCACCCTTAGATCTTACCTTGCCCAACCCTCCTTAAAAGTACAGGTGTAAATGGGGTTAGACCTAACCCAGGCAGGCAGCAACTAGAACCGACTCAGAAATGGTCGCGTACTGAAGTTTAGAAATCGGGCTGAGCTGATTGAGGTGTCGGGCAACCCGACCCGACTGATACACCCCACTTAATAATATAATATGCATATGGATGGTAACCCTAGCCTTCTCTTCGTCTGTTACTCTGCTATAGCTGCCGCCGCGCATTTCCTCTCTCCTTGCTGCTGCCACTCGTTCCCACCTCCCCGTTGCTGCTGCTGCTTGTTCCATTCTCTCCATTGCTGTCAGCAAACGTTTTCTTCCCAGTTCCCATTTGCTGGCGTCAGTGTCTTTGCTTCAGAACAAGGCGCAAGTCGTCCTTCATCCTAAGCTGGTCAAGGTATTAATTCAGACATTCTTACGGTTCCTGATTTTGTCATCACTCTCTTTGGCGTTTCAATTGGAAAAGAAAGTGCCATGGTAACCATTTCATCTAATTCCAGTCACTTCTCATTCTCGAGTGGGAATAAACAGCTATCCTTAACGGCCAGAAATTATTGTTTGTTAGGCTTTAGTAGCAAAAAAAGTTAAAAATAAATAATTAAAATTTAAATAAAGAGCAGACTGCATTGGCTTTGGCGGATGATTTGTACTGGTATATTTCTATTTCTGCATCTCGTTATTATTATTTTGGAATTCGATCTGCTGCGATCATGATTTCCGCCCTCATTGCTTATCTTTTGTTGGTTATTTGCTTTCGATCTCAACATCGTAGTCATATTTAATTTGTGCAACATCTCTTTTGAGAATCTCTGGGTCTCTCCACATGCTTTCGTTTCTACAATTTTGTGTTGATTGATCTGCACATACTGGATTTGGTTGAAGCTTGGTCTCATAACTAAACAAATGGTGTTAAATACAATTATGGATTAGATTTTCCATCAAAGATCAATATCTTGAAATTTGAGGGGGTTACATGTGACCACTTCTATGTAATATGGTTACATAGAAGCGGAACCCATATATATATGTGTGTGTGTGTGTATATATATCTTTTTCTCTCTGACACAGTAGTTTGGAGTTTGGATGTGTTGCTTAAAGTAGAAACTGCATTGATTTCTCTTCTCCCTTCTCTCTTAGTGGAAATTGTCATGCTTAAAGTATGTATTGTTGAAAGCCTCACACATTTGGGGACCAAGAGCTGCCATGATTCCTCTTCATCTGATTGCTTTTATTTACTTGAGTAAAGCACATCTCATTGGGATTTTTCTATATATTTTTCCATAGATCATTTTTGTGCTTAAAATTTAGTCACCAAAAGGCATGGTTTATTGAAAATTTATGAGTTTTTGCCTTTTTTAAGCTAGCTAATTGTTTCTTTTCAGTTTCCTGTGCTGGAAATGTATGGATTGAGCATTTGGGCCAGTTTTCTGAGATGATTGTAGACTGCAGTTTTTTTTTTTTTTTTTGTATTATCTCCTTTGAGTTGGATGCAATTTGTCTGTTATTATTATGAATGATTTAATTGTTCAACACTTCTATCATTATTGATTTATTTTATTTCTTAATATGTTTAATATGTTTAGAAAATCGTAATGCACTAATATAAACAAAGATAATTCAAAGACAAGCGTCAAGTGTCAAAAGTTTATTATGCATTTCAAGTCAGTTAATTTAATTGATTTTTTCTAATTTAATATGTTATAGTTGTGTTTAGTTAATAAAATTTTGAAAATTTTCTATTAATTTTTTTTCTTGTACTATTGTGATGATTAGAGTCTAAAAATAGATTTAAGAGTTATAAATGTATAATTAATTAAAAATATAAATATGTCACACTGACATCACAATTCAAATCGGTTTGTTTAATTGGTTAAGCTGGTCTGAACTAGACTATTCTTTTATCAATTTGATCACCATTTCAGTATCTATTAGATTTTCATCAATTAATTTATTTTTTGGGTCCAGCATCAATCATAATCTTCTTTTCATTTCCATTTTCCTCAGGCAATTATTTTTTACTGGAGAAAAAAATAACTTGATAAGAATTTAGTTCTCTTTATTTTCTAACATTTTCTATGTTCTTATATCAACCTAAAATGGCGGACTGAATGCCTTCTTACTCTCTTCACCTAAAATACTAGTGATTCAAGAAACAAGTAAAAAGAATTGAAGGTGATTTAAGCAAGCTTGTAAAAACAATCAAAGGCGGAGATCATTCTTCCTTGGACAATCATGACACACCAGATCACGTGCAGCGGATTCGCCTGGATCCTGAACCTTTAACCATCTGTATCTCTTTGCCCTACGTCTTCCTCACCAAGGTTTCTGCTTCCAGCTAAGAGATGTCAACTGCTACACCTGCTTTCAAAGGAAATTTGAAGGTATTTTCTGTTCTTATGCTCTTCTGCTGCATTTTTATTTTGTTACGGTGGCACATCCTTCTTTGTTGGGATCTTGGACTTTCATAGTTAAAGAATAATTTGATGGGAATTTCATTTTCATCTTTTAAGTAGTTGTTGATTCATGATTTCCACTTAATATGTACAAACTTGCTTTGTTATGCGAAAATTTGGTTTGCATGCACCAGTTGGACGTCCAAGAGCACTAAGCATGAAGACTATGGCTAGTATCTTGGTTGACTAAGTTTCAATGATGCTGATTTTCAGCATCGGAAAATCTACTGCAACGTGTTTTACTTGGATTTCTCCAGAATAATTATGAAAATGTCCCGTCAGATGCACCCACTTTTGGAGTTTTATGGTATTTGCGAGATGACCTATTGGGTGTTCATTACTGAATAAGTAGGATAATGCCATTAATTCGAGGAATATTACGTGTGCTACATCAAGTAATGATTGCTTCAAACCTAGGAGGACGGGACCATCATGGATATGTCACATCCCTAATTTCTTCTTTACATTGTGAGAATGAAGTTACCTTTGGTCTGGCAATTATAAGGGACTTATTCATGTTATTGTCTAAGAGTGCTTATTGTGCTTTCATTTTCCTTTGAGAACTCACAATCTGATAGGTTGTTTATGAATTTTTTGAATTTATTTTTATAGTTGTCTTGAATTTGATAAATTAGAAAATTCTTTCCCGATCTGATTTGATGAATTTTCTGTTGGGTCTATTTAATTCTGTTTTGACAGAAAGCACTTGCTGGTCTAAGGCGAATTGATTTGGAGGGCCTAAGATGGCGGGTGTTTGATGCAAAAGGCCAGGTCAGTATGCATTGTTTTTTCTCAAGACCAGGAGAAATTTGTTGCACCTTTGTCTCTCTGAAGAGCTATTACGATGTCTTTTAGGTTATTTTATAGTTAGTTCAGTTGGTGGAGGTGCATATGTGCATGTCTTCCCTCAAGCTCAAGACATGCTTTACATAACTTCACAATAAAAAAAGGAGGAAAAGGTAGAAGAAGAAAGAAATGAAAGTTTGATTTTCCAAACTAGCAATTGGTAACAACCACTCACTTTTTTGTAGGTATTGGGAAGATTGGCATCACAAATAGCTACTGTTATTCAAGGCAAAGATAAACCAACGTACACCCCTTATCGTGAAGATGGGGATATGTGCATTGTGCTCAATGCAAAGGATGTGTGCGTTACAGGGAGGAAGCTAACTGATAAGTTTTACCGTTGGCATACAGGGTAATTGGTTATTCTTACTTTTTTCTAATTGAAATTATTCAGTAATTTTTTTCTTTGCTTTGTGTTGATATCGTTATATTTACTTATAGTTATGTTGGCCACCTTAAAGAGAGGAGCCTGAAGGACCAGTTGGCGAAAGATCCTACAGAAGTTATCCGCAAGGCTGTTCTTCGCATGCTTCCACGAAACAAACTGCGTGATGTAAATTTTATTCATGTTCCTTCAGTTTCCTGAAGAGTTCCGAGGTTTTTCTACTCTGGATCAGACCAAAGCCTTTATTTTGTTTGACTTTAAATTCTCTAGTTTAGGCTTCAAAACCTTATCCTTTTATGCATTAGAAACCCCATAAATTTAATCTAAAGCCAAATTTTAAACCATGTGACAAAATTTCCAAATTATGAATACAAACTCCAGAAAGAAAAAATCATCTAAAATAATTCATGGAAACAGCATGAAGTATGTCCTTTCAAGTGATGTTTTCATTAGCTACCTTCTAGAAAAAAACAAAAAAGATTTGTGATATTGTTTTCATTGTGTGACATTTATGGTCTATTTTAACTCCACCCTTTTCAATCAGATGGATAGTATACTGATCTTCCTTGTCAAGATTCATGTATGTTTAGGCTAATTTATGGTCATGTGCCAAAAGTTTAGGCTAATTTAGTACGTCAAATGAAGAATTCAATATGTTTTGCATCTAGTCATGATTAATGCTACTATTTGCTTGAGAGCATGTGGGAGATTTTTGTTTTAACCAGCCCTGTTCTTTTTCCTTTTTTGTTCTTGTTGAATTGTCAATGGTCATCACCAGCCAGTGTTTGAGGCAAAAAACTGTTTTGAAGATAATATAACCTACAGAAGTGTATTTTGCCATAATAAATTCTTATCTACGAAATTATGTAGTTTTATTTTATAATTTTTTGAACTCTCAAAAAATGAACAAAAGATGAACTGTTCTCTGCACTAACTTAGCTCTTCTGAGTAGTCCTTCAAAATGCTTTACCGTGGTATTATTTTTTCATTTCTTGTGGCCCAGGACCGAGATAGGAAGCTGAGGATATTCACAGGTGATGAGCATCCCTTCCATGATCGAGCCTTAGAGCCATATATGATGCCTCCACGCATGGTACGGGAGTTACGACCTAGAGCACGGCGTGCCCTCATCCGAGCTCAAAAGAAGGCAGAAGAAAGTTCCACCAACACATATAAGAAGAAGAGGAAGCGAGAGGAAGAAAGTGAAACCTCTGCATGAGAATTTATAGATAGGAAGCAGTTGAGGATCCCTTCAATGCTACTGTTTTTTTCTCCATGTTATTGTGGTTCTAAGAACAAAGAGGACAAATTGTTGGCGGTTTCATTGTTAGAATTTAAAGCTCTCTCTAGTACTTTTAATGTTATCCATGTAATCATCCAGAGTTTCAGGGTAGCGCGAGCCAAGGATAACTGTAATTTTAAACCGTTCCATTTCGTAAGTCTACTTTGTATATTAAACGAGCTCATCTGGAGTCTATAACTGAAGAATCGATTTAACCCGCTTCAGGGCGGGATCAAATCCCGTCTGTTATTTGCCTCGGCTGGCTAATTAAATGCTGATAACGAACGCCGGTTCTAGTCAACATGGCACTATTTTTCACCATAAAAAAGGCTTATAAATTTTAAGTACTTTAAAATTAAAGTTCTTGCTCTTGTTGGATAGGCGTATTTATGCCTATCATTCTATGGGGGTCCTATTTTCTATTTTTTTTCACCTCATTACTCAGGGTTGGTTGTATTTCGTTGGACTGTAATGGCTGCTGGCGTCGAATAAGTAGAAAATTATTTACCATAATTAATATAAAATAACTTAAGATTCTTGAGTTGCTTGCAATACAACTGTAGGTCAGATGTTGAAACATAAATCATAGGACTATATTCAAAATATTGAGACACATGGAAATAAAAATGTTAGCAAGTTTTAATTTAATAAATAAATGTAAGATTTGTTGAACTATTTTATCTCTTAGTGTGTGTGTGTTTGGAAATGATAAAACTTTTGGATAAAGGTCTTTTACGTAAAAATCTTTGAATTGAAAGAAAATAGCATAATATGATAGAGGTCAGGCGATGAGAAAAGCAAATGAAGTTAAAATAGATAGGTTAATTACGTGAGTAGTATGGAAGTGATTAAAAGATAAAGTAGCTGTATAGAAAGCTGCTAAAAATGTTTAGAATAATCATGAAGAGTGAAAATTTTTTAGTTAATGATCGTAGATATCATTTAAATTATTTAATTAAAGCGATGAACCTTCTAATAGTTAAAAGAATGCGTAAACAACAATGGTAAGAATCATTTTATTTGGCCGCAGTAAGAGGGCAGGTAAGGTGTGTCTTTGTTTTTAAATAAAAAATTTCGCTATCCACAATAAACAAACTTTTAATTTTTTCTTAAATTTTTCTATACAAATTATCTTACTTTTCAAGCCAACAACGGCCAATTTCCAAAACTCTGGGCTGGAGAGGATCTGGGTTGAGTACGGGGATTGTGCTGTTGAAGTCCATATGTATCTTGGTCCAATGAACCACACAAAATGGGCAGGTCTGGACTGTTATTATTCCACCACAAATGAAATTTAAAAGTTTACGTAAATTATTTATTGAATATTCCATTTAAATACAATCATAGAAATTCTAATCACTTCTTTCTATTTTTAAAGGCTATGCCCATTTTATTTTTAAAATACTTATTAGTTAAATCATATTTTAAAATTTTATTCAAATATTAAGATTGTATCGTGAAAAAGTATTGCACATCATTTTAATATTTCAGTTTCAACCACACCAAATGTAACTTTTTTTTTGGATCATATCATCCCCTTAGATGAGCATGCAACTGACGAAGAACAACTCCAAGAGAGGGGTAAATGAGGCATGGGTCTTTACTCAATTTCGAACTTTAGAACTCTCACCCTATATACTTACATCAACTACTTAGTCATCCAAGTGGTGGCATGTAACTTAATAGTTTATTTTATTATTTCAGTCATATCATATAATTCTTACTCATTTAACTGCTTATATTGATATATTGATATCATAGAAACAGTAGCAGTCTTCCAGCATGGTTCTCATCAACTCCAATTTTTGCAAACTTGGTTTCGAATACCAGTTTTTCCAACAAAACCAAGGTTCTCAATCAGTTTCAACCGAAAATAAATGACAAACTAAAACTCATTTAGGAGTATAACTTTGACTGGGATTTTTAAATAATTCAGGAAAAAAGGAAAGAAAAAGAAGTTAACATTGGATTCCCAGTATAACATTAAAGCCAGTTTCACCTGCATCGAAATAGAATTTTTCTTGATAGCCGGAAGAGCAAGAAATTTCTCTTAATCAAGTATTGAATAAGAAAGCAGTTCTCCAAAAAAAAAAAAAAAAAAAAAAAAAAAAAAAAAAAAAAAAAAAAAAAAAAAAAAAAAAAAAAAAAAAAAAAAAAAA
>JAXCLR010000092.1:42650218-42702045 GCA_035584095.1 Annona squamosa
AAATTAGTTCTTGTTAATCATCAAAACTCAAGCTTTGTTCAATTTGTTTTGTTTTGAATCATTGTTTCCAACAATTTCAAATGAATAGTAAATGTGAATAACGAAACATAAATAGTAACCTTGTGGTTAAAATAAAGTGATAAGTTAATCACTTTGGATTAACTTAATCATAAAAAATGAAAAAGAAAGCTTCCCTCAAAAGAAAAAATGGGAGTAGAGACGAAAAGGGGACTTAATTGGAATTTACAAAGAATACATTTGAAATTTATAAGAAAATAGAGGGTAATTTATGATTTCATAAATATTAGATATGAAAATAAATTTTTACAATTTTTTCGAAAAAAATTTCAAAATTTCGAATTGTACAAATTGAAATTATTTAAATTTACGGACCTTATGGAAAAATAAAAATAAATGAAAATTTTTTGGCCAATTAGAGTCCTAATTAAGGGCTTATATTCATCCATACTATTTTCACTAAATCTAAGCGTGTATAACTCGAATTGACATGAAAATTTGATAGGAAGTATTAAATGGTATGCTTTTTAATCTAGATGGAATAGATTATGAAAAATAATTGATGTCCACTAGATATTTTATTATTTTTACATAATTGATTAGTTAATTAATATCTTAATGTGTATAAGACCAATTGAGATGAAATTCTAAGGATAACTTGATCATGAGGCAACTTAAGTGGTCAATGGTGAAATTTTGAAAATTATTATTAAAAATATTATTATCATAGTTAATGTTATGAATTAGATTCAAAATGCTATAAGTTGGTCTATAATGATTGTTTCAAGATGAAAATTTTTATGGGTAATGAAGAATTATTTAGAATAATTATGAAAATTTCAAAACTCACATTTGAAATATATGTGAAATTTGTGGAGACATATATATCTCGATTTTTCAATAATTAAATAAAAATAGGTACACAACTCCGATTAACGTGAAATTTTAAGGCAAAGCTTAAATTAATATGCCCAAATTAACGAAGGAATAAAATTTTTGAAAACATGTCTCCAAAATTTTAAAAAGAGATTTTTTATCCAAATATGAATTAGTTAATCAAAATAAAATAATTTTTTTTCAAAATTCTGAAAGGTGCATTTTATGAGAAATTATATATATATATATATTAATAAGAAAATTTTTTATAATATATAAGTGTGTATGTAGGCAATTATGAATTAATTTATTAATGCAGATAAAAAAAAGAAAAACGAATGAAAATGAAAAGAAGCAGCATACTTGCCTGGATGATGCATGGACGGCTATTTACAAAAAAAAACATAAAAGAAAGATGCAACACGTCAACAGGGGCAGCTGTATTTTATTACCTTGAGTGAAGTCAAATTAAACCCGGGTCAACCGCTTAAACAAAATATATAAAAGGGATTTGCTGATTAATGGATGCAGAACGTGATGCTGCTGGAAAAAAAATCTGAGAAGGCATAAGGGTGGACGTTCAAGAAGGGCAGCAGAGTTATACTTTTTTATATCAGAAATGGCAACATATTAACATATTCCCTTCATGTTGATTTGTTCCCTGCTTCAGCAATTTAAAACTTTTATATACATGGATCAGATGTTGCTCATTAATTATTTAATAAACAACATTTTAAAAAATATTTGAACGCTGCTGGATATGAAATATTGGACGAGCAAACCATATATGAAAATAAAATTTTATTGCTGAAATGAAAAAGGGAGGGCAGCTGTATTTTAATTATTGAATTTTTTTCCAACAGCTGTATTATATATATACAGTGGCTGGAATAATGATTGAAATGCAGCAGCCGTATTTTAATGAATTTATTTAATTGTTAAACGTTAATTGATGCTGAAATTAATATAAAGGGCATTGTTGAAAGATTAATGGAAGCACTAGATGTTTGAGCAGCATGTTTTTTTTTTTAAAAAAAGTGGGGGGTGGGACGGGAAAAGGAATTACGGCTGAACACTAATAGATGCATGATATTGTTGGACGTTACAAAGGCAGGCTATATATATTGCAGTATATATTGCAGAGAACAATTAGAAAAAGGGTGGACGGGCAGCAGGTATTTTTGGTTCTAATTTCATTAAATAATTTTCAGAACTATTATTTAAGTATCTTGCGGATCGTTATTTACATGATGAATATTTTGCTGAATACATGATTGATATTAATAATTAATTCAGTTGATTTGAAAACTATTTAATTAAATCAGCTTGGTGTATTGTTAAATGAAAATTTGCAAGTATTAAAATAATTAATAGATATATGATCATACATGTATATAACATCCAAATCAGATTTATTTTAATAATTTAAGAAGCCTATGAAATATTGGGTATAAGTGACGTTCAAAACATATTTTATTTTCTTATAATCATGTTTAAAACATGATTTATGAATAATGAAAGAATGGGTAGAAATTACTGCCCAATCAAATTCTTATGTTTAATCTATAGTTATGGAAAGATGGTTGCCATTTTTTGAAAATTTAATAAAATGACATGTGCTAGTGACTGTCCAACATAAGCTGTTTATGGGATGATACAATTATTAATTTGATATGAAAATAAACACGAATATTTCGGGTGTCCAGAAAATATTTGAAAGAAAATTCTGTTATGAACAAAAGTAGATGTCCATGATGGAACGAAATTTATGGAATTGAGAAGAGAAATCAAAGGTAGAAATTAGTCAAAATTTAAAGTGAAAAAGGTATGGGTCAAAAAAATAAGTTCAATGTGCAAGCATGAAATGTTATAAACAGTCCTTTTCATTTGTACAGGAAAAGGAAAGTAAAAAGGGAAAAGTATAAGTTGATTATGCAGGTAAACAAGCAACACTTTTGAAAGTACAATTTTATATGACTTTACTCTGCAATCTTAAATGGTTTTGGAAATTGCTTCGTTAGAAGCAAATCCTTTTAATGTTGAAAAATATTGAAATGCAAATGTTGAAAAGGTTGTGTTTGCAGAAAAATGAGATTTTAAAATGACATTTAAAATAAATATTTTAGGATAGTTTTATTACAAGATTTTGAAGTATTTTAATGATATATTTTAAAGGTTCTCTAAATATTGGATTGTTTTGGAGTTTCCAAAATCTATTATTTTGAGAAGGATTTAAGGAAGGCCAATACGATAAATTAATTTAAAAAATAATTTGAGTAATGTTCAAAGGATTATACAAGTCTATCACATATATAAATGAATAATAAGACAGATGGACAAAAGTATATGATATTAGATGAAAGATATACTTGCATGTCTTTTGATCATAAAAATCCATAAATGGGAAAAACATTCGTAAGAAAAATCTTTTGGTTTCGAATATTCTTAAAGACTTTTTATCGTTTAAAAATTATTTACAAAACAGTTAGAAAATATTATTATTTCAAATATTTTCCTTGAATACTTCAAAGGATTTATGAAATATAAATGTTTTAAGGTTGACCATCATTATAAAACGTTTTGAGTATAGAACTCCTTAACATGGGTTAAGCCCAATTTTCAAGATTTGAAAGGAATACAAGCTGAGGTTTGTAGTATTTTATGAAAGCATACTAGCATTAAGTTTTCAGAAAAAGAACACAGACTATGATCTGTGATTTTTATAGAATCATGCTAGCATGTGGATGTGAAGGAAAAATATGCACAAGGATTATGTACTAGGTCTCCTATAAAGGATATGCAAGCCGGACGTGGTTGTAAATTGGTTCCTGTTTGCATAGGCCGAGTCGCTTGAATAAGGTTAAATGTCGGCAGTGCTTCCCTTGAAATGGGAGATGAACATAGATAGTTGCTTGGCTCGTGTGCTATCACCTGGAAGGGTTTCTTTCCTAAAGAAGGATGATCTCTTGATAAGTGTCACCTACCAGATGGACAGAGACATATTGCATGTTGCATATGCTTAAAAAGGTTTTTACAAAAAGTATTTTAGGACATGAGAATGTCTTATGAAAAAAGGAGCTTTGATGAAAAATATTTTAGAATATAACTATGTCTATGGAAAAAGAATTTATATGTCAAGTTTTACAAGCATATATTTGTCATGAATTAGAATTATGAAATGTTTATGAAAGGTTTTTATGAAAATGTTTTCTTCAATTGTTAGTCGAATGCTTATTAAGCGTCAACTACTGAAAGGTAAGAAATACATTTAAAATGAAAAATACTTGCTTATTGAGTTTCTACTTATGTTTTGTTTTCCCTAACCATAGTCAGGTACAACACAGGCCACATGGGAAAGGAAAAGAGTATGAAGAAAACTTTTCAACAAGCTGGTCTGTATATGGTATGAATGATTATATGGAATTTTCAAAATATGTATATATGAAATGTTTAGATTGAAAGAACTTGTGATGTAGATAAGTCAGTTATTATGATGTGAATAATATATGTGAAATTGATGTCAAGAATGTGTTCATATATGATGATATGATGTTATGTAATGAAATATTATGAGTATCATGTGTAAAGTTGATGACAAGTGTTTGTTATGTGATGAAAGAAAAAAAAATTAGACAAGATCCAATTGAAAATCCCACCGTGTGAGTAGGGCAACAATCCTGAGTCACGTTTACCAATTGATAAAGATCCCAGAGTAAGGTTTCTAGGCACCCCGATTCGGGGCGCCACAATTGGTCCTAGGAGTGTTAAAGACTAACACACATTTCATATGTAAAAGCTTAGGAGGGTGGAGGCAGAAATTTAATTCCTATGTTTTTTGAGGCCCTAACTCAATCTGGAAATTAGATGTGGAATTTATTTCCTAGGCTTTTTATGATGCCCTAACAAGGTTTGAGAATCGAGATTGAAATCTATTACTTTGAGTTGGGAATGCAAGATTTTGTTCAAAAGGTTTGACATGGGAGTCCTGTTCTAGAATCTCATTTTTTTGTTTAGGTAATAATTAACTATTTAATCTAAATAAGACGACACAAATATTTTCCAAAACAAAAATTTTTTAAACTAGGAAATAATTTAATTATAATGTCATAGGATTGATGTTTAAAATTTTTATGAAGCGGTGCGGACATAATATGATAATTTGAAAATAACTTTCTTGTAAAATTGATTTTTTTGGTACTGGCACAAAGGCATAATATGGAATAGATATTTTAATTTTTTTATTTTTTCCAAGCTGTCATTTTTAATAGCGTTGACCTAAATGGTATGCTAAAAGAAATGATTTTTTGAGTGTCGAAAGTAAGCAATGTGAAGGGGTATACTAGTGGATGATTACGCTTGAACCAAAATTTTTATTTCTAAATCAAGAGTTGGACGATGAGCATACCTTCTTGATGGACCAAAAAGTAATTCATAAGAGAATGGAAAAGTTTGCTGGATGGAAAAGAGGTTGTTACAAATGGTCTTCAGTGTCATGGTGCGGGAGACATGATTGTGTACGGGATGGGAATGGATTTTTGGGTGATGGTTCTAAATCATCAAAATAACATTTGGGATGATATAAATGGACTAGAAATCATAGCTTCAAAGATATGTGGTTGCAATGAAGCAAGTGATATTTAAAATACGCATGACCAGACATTTCTTGAATGGGTGTAAAAATAGATTTTCAAATGCAATACTCAAACCATTTGAGTAGCTGCTTGGAATGCTTGAAATGAACCAAGAATGACATGAAATGGACAATGTTTGAAACCAAAGTAAAATCGTCCAGATGAATTTTTTTAACACCGAAATTGATCCTCATACCCTAAAAAAGGTGGACATGAACAACTTCATCAAATGGGTAATGGACTGAAACATTCAGTGAGGAAGTAAAAAGCAAATCCATCAACCGGACAGATGGAGGATGGCCCAAAAATTATACAAGAGATGGGAGATAAAAATGATTATTTGGAATCAAGCAGTGGGGTGTAAGATAGGCAATCAGAGGTATAGCTAAAGGAGCAGGGTAATGGAAGAACAGATATGAGGTTGTGATTTTTTGAGACGGAAAATAGCCGTGGAAGAATGGATTGAGGGAAGAAAAATGAATCAGCGGATTTCTTGGATACGTCCGATTGGGATCATGAGGAAACAGAAGTTAGGTAACAACACTGAATTTTGGACAAAGGGGTGAAGGAAATGAACGGTAATGGAGTACAAAAAATAGAGGATTTTGGGAAGACGGGAAGATAGGCAGTGGGCTTTCGGACGTGGAACTAGCCAGAGATGGAAGGCAATTTGGGGTGAGAATGACCAAAGGCAGCTGTTGTCCCCTTTTGGGGTGCAAATGGCATTTTTTATAGACTCTTAGGTTTTAAAAAATTGCACATGAATGAGCTAATATAACATTTTGCATAAACCCACATTGTCCATTGTGCAATATCTTCTTAGCAAATTTATGGGTTGTTTTAGAAAACTATTAATGGATCCATGGTTTCACTTGTCTAGTCTTTCTTAGCCATTGATTTTGTGCCCTTCATTATGCCTTGATCTTCACTTATATTTCTTGATTTTTTATGATGCCCTCCCTTGTTTTTTAATCACTTTAACAACTTGGATCTTTACTTGGCAGCTTGGATATTGTAGTTTTCATTTCTTCATTGAAATGCTGCAAATCCATCTCTTTTCTTGGTCAAACATATGTTGACCATTAAAAGTTTTCATAAAATGCTGATAATTTGTTCAATCCACAATGTTCATCACATCTCCTCCATTCCATTTGGATTGAGAGAAACATTTTTGCTTTGTCACGAGTATAGACTGCTCTTGTTTATTGATGAGAATTTTCTATTGTTGCTCTCGAATATGGGCTTGTAGGCATTATGAGCTCATTTATCAAATAGTACCTACACATAGATTGAGCTTGTGCATATATGAATTAAAATTCAAATATAAATCCACAAAAAGCCTGAAATAGGTGGCCTAATGGCAGTAAGCCCATTTGAAAATTTAAGTTTTACATTTAAGTAGGGTGTTAGCACTCCTCATCATTACCTTTATCATATCATATATCTATACTAAGGGTATGTTTAGAAAGTAATAAAACTTTTGAATGAAAAATTTTTTATGTTAAAGTTTTTGAATTTAGAGAAAATGATATAATATGATAAAAGTAATAATAAAGAATTAAAAAAGTTAAAATAGATAGATTAGTTATATGAGTATTTGTATATAAATTATTAAAAAATAGAGTAGCTACATACGTGAAGAAATGATAAAAAGAATAGAGTTGTGGAAAGCAAAAGTATATGATAAAAAGTTTTAGCTAAAAATTTTTTCCTATATCTAAATGCATCCTAATTTAGATCAGAAATTTTTACACTAAAAATTTTTCATTCATTGAAAAAGTTTTATCTTTAAATATAAAAACACGCGTTGAAAAGTTTTAATTTGAAATTTTTTATTTCATGAAACACACCAATGATATAGCAACAAGAATAAATTTAGAAGAGAATGATAAAAGAGTGGAAAGAGGCGAGCTCTTCTTCTGTGAGTGTGGGCGATGGGACCAGCTCCAAAGACTCCATTGCCGCCGTGGGTTTCTCAGCCATGCATGATGGCATTGATGAAGTTGGAAGAGGTCCTGTTCTCAGTCAATCTCGTTACTCTTCTACTCTGCCCATCTCCTTATTGTTATACTTCCTCATATGGGACTCATTTCCTTCAAAGACAAAGGGCACAAGGATGTATGAAGAAAGGGATTTTATTTGATGATATATCAATTTTCTCATGTATGTACTTAAAATTTTCGGTTCTTCTCTTGACTTGTGCATATCTCGTGTGTGTACTTTTTAAGGCCCCATGGTGTACAAATGCTTGTATTGTGTTCTCTCTTACCAGTGGACGCTTGCTTCTTTGAAATTTGCAAGTTTTAACCCTTCTTTTTTTCTTTTAAAAAAAAAATTCTTCTTGTTGTTTCCTACTGTCTGTGACCATGGAACTATTTATGGCCATGATGGTACGATATAAACCCTAAGCCATATCTATCACTAATTCTGATTGTAGTGTCATCCGCTGGTATTCACTGTCCAACTGAAAAATACATTAGAACAAAATAGATATGGTATACTAACAAATGAGATACAGATGGTTGCTAATACTTGGTCTACATAGAATTCCCTTATTGTTTGGTACTCACTATATACAACACTTTCCATCCTTAAATCCTATCATGATATCTATATAGGACTCATTGCCTTAGCTAAACTAACCCATTACATGCTTATAAAAGATATAATATTTGAACTTCTAAATTTTTTTTAAAAAAGAAAGAATCTTTCCTCCATTTTCTCCTCGATCCAAATAGTGAGCACAGTTGATTGCAGAGTTCATGGCCACAAGCCTCACACAGTTGTGTAAGGAGCCTGATTATATACATTTTGTTATATTTTATTCTGAAATAAATTATTTATTTTTTTACAATGAGTCGTCTTTTCTATTTTTTTCTTCATAAACATTTTTTCCTAAATACACTAAAGCACGATTTATTTATTTTTTATTTTTAAAAACACTTAAGAAAACATTTTCATGAAGAAATATAATAAAAAATAAAAATAAGATAAAATAAATGAATAATGTATTTTAGCTTAAAATACAACTAAATGTATATAATTGGGCTCTGTCATATAATAGTAGGAAAGGCATGAAATAAAGTCATATTGAGCTCACTGTGCTTATTCTATTTGATTATTTTTGACTTGTTTGCTTGCTTTCTACAGACTCTAAAACCCTGAAAGAGGAAAAGAGAAGAATTATTCGAAAATCTAAAGGCTGATCACTCCATTTGGGGGATTGTTGATGTCATAGATCCAAGAGAGCTTTTAGTTAGAATGCTAAAAAGGTAAGCATTCAATAATGGATTGCCAATTTTTTCATTTATAGAACATATTTGAATCTAATCTCTGAATCATTTCAGTTATTGAACAAATTTTCATCTATTCTTCTCTCTCTTAATATAACAAAAAATTAACCTTAATGAAATGTCAAATAATTCTGCTATGAGACTTGTTGCTAAGGTTTTGGAGAAGGAGATTCTACTAAGCACAATGCATTTTGGATGGTCACAAACCTTATTTGAATTGATAAACTAACTGTTTAAGGATGTCATAATATCATCGCCTTGTTAGTCGCTTTTTCTTCCCAAATGCTTCATATTTGAAATTTATGGGCCATATAATGAGCACGGACTTGTAAGAGGCTCGTAAAAACCAGACAATTTTTTGTTGTTGATTTGAGAACTCTCATTTGCCTAATATGTTACCCAGATATTTTCTTGAATTTTTTGGAATGTGCAATTGAGTTCACAACAATGTGACACAGTAAAAGAGTAGAATCTGTCATCCACTTTTGTCCTGTGTTCTTAAGGCTAAATAGTACTTGATATCTAGCAGCATTCAGCGTTACATGTTTTTCCTTGCTATAATTTCATATGTTCCTTATTTTGGGTGTGTTTGGGAATGAATAAAACTTTTTGTGAAAAATTTTGAAGAATAAAAGTTGTCAAATGATGTGATATGATTGAGGTAATGATGAGGAGTAAAGAGGATAAAGTTAAAATAGATAGGTTAGTTGTATAGGTAATTGTGTAGAAATGATTAAAAAGTAGGATGGTTTGTATAGGAAGATGTAAAAAATAATTAAAAAATAGAAGAATTGTAGAGAATGAAAAGTTTTAGATTGAAAAGTTTTAGGTGAAAACTTTTCGTTGTTGCCAAATGCACCCTTTGTCTTCAATTCCCCTTCTCATTTGATTTGTTAGCAGGTTTATGTTGACATTATTGGAGATGTTGGAAAATATAGAATCAAAGTTTTAGAAAGATTTCCAGGCATCAAATTTGTTTTAGCAAGGAAAGCTCATAGTCTTTATCCAGTTATCAGCAGAGCCAACATATTTGCTAAGGTGATTGTTCAACACCCTCTCACCACCAGATTTGCGCTATGTGTATTAAGCATGATGCATGTGTGATCCTTGAATTCTCCAAGCTCCTAGTTATAAATATAAGATTTGCTTGACTATGAGAATGTGAGTATTGGCCCATTGCTATTTGCACCATTGACTTTATGGACAGCAGATGGTTGTCAATTGAAGGACTTGTGAAGCCAATATTCTTTTAGGATGAAAAATTAATATAGGAGATAGAGCATAGAAAAAAGAGTCATCATCAACTAATTTAAGGTGGAAAATTGATATCAAATTCACAAATCTAAATGAGTAAGAGTTGGACTGTGAGAGCATACACACTGGTTACGCCCTATAATCTATCTTTAAAAAACAACTTTTTAATGGAATATAAAGGTGTGTTTGGGAGTTGTAAAACTTTTGATGAAAATTTTTTATGTAAAACTTGTCAAATTAGTAGAAAATGATGTGATATTGTAGGGGTAATGATGAGGAGTGAAAAGAATAAATTTAAAATAAATAGGTTAGTTGTATTGGTAGTTGTGTAGAAATGATTGAAAAGTAGGGTTGTTATATAGAAAAATATGTAAAAAATAATTTAAAAAATAATAGTTATAAAAAGTGACAAGTTTTAGATTGAAAAGTTTTAACTTGACAACTTTTCTAAATTGCCAAACACACCCTAAGTAAAAGAACTTGGGTTGTTATCTTTAGTCATGTTTCGAATGATTTAGCAAAAACATTCCTGATATATCATAGCTTTGTAAGAAAACACATTAAAAACTAGCAAACAAATTGTTAAGTATTAAAGATGGAAATCTTACCATAGTTAACCAAATAATCAAATTCTCTAGCTAGTAATCAAAGCACACAGTGGTCTTGATCTTCGATGAAGGAAGATTTTGAATGAGTTACCTTCCCAACTGCATTCAAGGGCAACAAGAGTTAGGAAAGTTATTATTCCCTCCTTTCCTCCCTAATTTTCTATCTGGAGGTAAAAATTTCTAGCTACATAATGTAACTATGACTTTCTAGGTTGTTATTTCCAAATCACCCAAATGTGAATCTATCATTGTAGATAGTGATCCATATCAATCAAATTTTGGTAAAAATACAAACTCATTCTAGTTCCAGCTTTGTGGTATAATTAGTGTTTATTCTTTGTCTCACAATCTAGACCTTATCCAAGAATTGATTTTATTTCCCAACATTAAATATTGAAGACTTGAACATTTTGTGTGAACTTTGACGGTTATTCTACTTCATAGCTTTTTGGTAATTTGATTGGTTGTTAGTCTTAGTAATCTAATTCCTTTTTTTATTTTTTATTTTTTTTTGGTTTGATGTGCTTATAATCTTGTTGGAATTTATTTGCCAATTTTCTCGAAAACCTAACCTGGCTTACTAGATGGTGATCTTAGCCACATCAATTGTTTTTGGCTTTAATAAGACATAATTTGGATTACAGTGGGTGATTAACCATTACCCATTGTGTGAACTCAAGAATGACTCAATTGGTTTCACATCCTGGTGTGCATGCATATGATCCAAGGTTTAAACTTTGAGAGGAGTGTGGTCTCCATTGGTGTAATTATTAAGAAAAAAATTATTCACTATAGTGTAAGCTTATATCTACTTCTGTTGTGGATTAGCAAATTTTGATTTTCCCTTTCAACGTTGCATAGGTTGGTGGCAAGTGACAACTCCTAATTATGACTGAAAAGGGGGGCCAAAATTAGTGTGCCCAAGATGGTATTTGTTGCTCCTCATCTAGAAATAGTAAACAAATGGACATTGTTGTCTAAAAGAAAAGACAAACCAATATACTTACTATCTTTGACATGGAAGTTGTTGTGCAAAACCAACAAACACTAGCTGCATTTTTTTTCTTTTCTTTCCCTTTTTTTAGAAAAATGAACTAAGGAAGGAAGAAGAAATTATTTTCTAAAAACAATTATTAGGAACAATCCAAGCATGGTTGGTCATGCTTGACAGGGCAATGATGATATAGTTGACAAGAGATAGAGCCCTATTTGATTGGATCCTCGAAGAAACAACAGAGAACATGCATAAAAATTTTGGTTTTGGATATCCTAGAGGTAATCATTACTTAGCGATTCCCTTAACATAGGCCTGCTTGAATTCTTTATGTAGGGTTCCTTGATGGATTTGGTGGATGGTTTTTCCCCTCAGATCCTAAAGCAAAATCCTGGTTGGACCACCATAAACATCCAATATTTGGATTCACAACACTTGTAGGATTCAGTTGGGAAACATGCACTCCCTATTTCAAAGAAATCATTTAAGTCTTATGGTGAGTCATGTTTATTGATTTAGTTTCTCCATTGTAAAGACTATGCTTGAAGGAGGAGAGCCATTTTATTAAAAATATAACTGGTGGAATTGATGGCATGTAATCTCAACCATTAGCAAATGCATTAGGATAAGAAAGCGGGGAAGGAGATGGGGTGCATCATTTACAGAAGAGAAAATAAAGGACAAATAGGCAAACGATGAAGAAGAAGTTTACAAGGTATGTCGCATAAGATATTGTTTTTGTTAATCTTATTCATTTTAAAATATATGCAACTTATTTTATAGTTCTAAACTATTCATGATATTTCTAGCATGATTAATTAGTAACAAAAGTATTATTGGAAATTTTGGTATTACGAGTTTACTTAGTTCAAAGAAGAGTAGCAAATAAAGGGTAGAAAATATAATATAATAAAATAAACATATTTTTGGGAATGATCAAAGGATTGTGACTGTACAATAATAAGAAAATTGCTTGTTTAGCTTACTTGCAAAATTTCATCTTGATCAAACTTATAATTTTTTAGATATAGTGATTTTTACACATAAATTAGAATAGTGAATATGTAATTTAACAATACAATGCAAAAAAAAAAATTATAGAAAAATACAGATACAAAAATACCTATATGGCCCGTTACAAAAATTATTTAGGAGATTATATAGAGTATATGATGGGTGAATTTGATTAAAATTAGTTTAGATTGCTATTTAAAGTGATATTTAATCTTAACAATTTATAAAACCTTTTATGTCAAATTTGATAATAGAGATGTTATTTTTGAGAAATGGATCATCCAAATTATAAAACATAATTTATACGCTTATTCTTAAAATTGAAGATTGAACAGGCATTTCTATTAAAAGATAAAACTATTGTAATCGGAGAATACAGACCATTGAAAATAAATAAATAAAACAAAAAATTTTGGGCTAGTGGGCTAAGCCCATTCAACAAGAGCCCAGTGACCAAGGAAACCACAAGCAAAGGTTACTAGTAAAAGCTCATAACCCAAGCCCACAGAAAATAAACGTAGCCACATAAACAAGCCAGCCCAACTTCCAAGTATAGCATCAAATCCACTTGCACCCAGCCCATAAGTCCAGCCCACCAGCAGCAACCCACTGGCTGCCAACTACCAATGCTGGTGACCAGCGAAAAAAAGGGAAAATTCATAATAAATACAAAAAATTTTGAAAATATACTAAAAATTATGAAAATATCCAAACAATTAAGTCAATATTTATAAGCTTAAATAAGTTTAAACTTATAATTTTTCAAAAAATATAAGAAATGAAATTATTTAAAGGTGTTATGCTATAAAAAATAGAAAAATTGGAAACAATTATGAAAAATTTGAAGTAAGTATCTAAAGAAGTATATGAGTTCAAATTTATATTTTCTTGCATATAATAAGAAATGAAATGATTTTAAAATGGAATAATGCAAAAAATTGAATTTTGACCAAATAAAAATATGAGAAACTTTGGAAAAGCTATAAATGAAATTTTAAATAATAGTTATGAAAAATAAAGTATAGTAATGAACATGTTGTGATGAAAATTAAGGAGAGACTTGAAGTTGCTCCAAGATACTGAAAAAGGAAAGTTTAACGCTTACTTAGGGGTAAGTAAACTTTTACCTAAGCATGACTTTGAAAATATTTCTTTGGATATTAAGATTTGTTAGAAACTATGATTATTTATTAAGTTTGAAACTTTCTTTCAAGTTGGTTTATTCAAATATGAGCATAATTACTTCAAAATATCTTTAATCATGTTAAGCAACGAATCTAAATGGTGCATTAATCACAGTGCATGAGCACGATGCATAATTGCACATTGGGTTTCCCGCGCATACAGTAAAACAATATGGCAGTATCTGAGTAGCGACCTTAGGACTATCAAAGAAGATAAATTAGCTCACAAATGTATAGCACAGCTGCACGTGAGCAAAAGCAGATGATGATGCTTTTAGTATGAATGCATAATTTAGAATTGACATATGCATGCACCAGCATAAAGATGTTTAATATCTTAGAATTCTTGTGCATAAAAGCTAATATAGATATTGTTTTGTTTTAAAATTTGAAAATGATTGGAAAATGAATTTTTTTTAAAAAAAAATAATCTATTTACTAAGATTTTAGCTCACATAGTTTTTGATTTCAATGGAAAAATAGGAATATAATGATAAATTAGAGCCATCATGAACGTGGAAAAAGGTGAAAGTAGCAAAGAAAAAGACAAAGAAGTTTAGAGTTATTGAAGTTTTCTTATAATGTTTACTTATATTAATAATAAACACCAAATTTGTATAATGACTTTATGAGAAATAGACTTGAGATGTATTAGTTAAAAATTTTATGGTTTTGCATCTTGGTTTCTATTTTGATCTTGGAAGATTTTTTCATTATAGTATTTTCAACTTTGATATAATAGACCCTGTTCATGACACCTCAAAGGTGAGGTGTTACAAGTGATATCAGAGCAAGGTTGAAATGCATCCCAAGGGAAAAACCATGATATTAGACTTAGAAGAAACTAAAGTAAGATAAGAAACTCTAAATAATTATAAATTTTCAGGATATAAGAGCTACGATACCACTCAAATGCAAGTACGGATTTGAACATGTAACTAGCGCTGAAGCAAAGGAAAAAATAAATGCTTATCGGAGAATGTGAGCATTTCAAATAAATCAAGAGAAACATGCAAATGAGGAACCAATAGAATAGTCTGATAAAAAATATGAAGTACCTACAACGAATTCTGAAGAAAATTTAAAAGAAGACTCATAAGAAAGCAATGAAAAGATAAACCTGAAATTCAGATCACGAGTGATAGTGATGATGATGATGAGGTTAAACTCCTAAAAATAGGGAATAAAGCAATAGAAATGAAACTCAGTGATCTAAAGCTTTACGACCCTTCTAGCGATGACAATATAAACTTAGCTGATTGCCTTAAAGTTTTTATTTCTTAAGAATATTATAATGATTTGATGCTTTGGGTAATATTCTCTTCATCATATGAATAAGAAATTATTTAGAAGTTATACAAACATATCTTTTAGAAAAACTTAAGCGTTGTTATATTAATTTTGTCGGAATGCTTAAGATTAGTGATATGATGTAGGAAAGAGATGCCGCCTAAAGAGAATAAGGGAAAGCGAGTGGTGATTGACGAACGATTATCTCAATTATCTCAATTATTAAGAAATAGAACCTGTATCTTGGTAAGAGGCGAGTTGGTTCATGAGGATTCTTCTACAAAGCACACAGATAACCAATATAATGAAGCTTCAGGGGAGAATAACAATCATGAAAATGATGCTGTTGGGACATCAAATGCAGTACAGACACAAGTGGTTGCGAAGTTCAATGCTCAAGTGACAGATGTCATATTGAGAGCATTGCAAACTATGGAGCGGATGGCAGCCCAACAAGTTCCAAAAAATCATTCAAGTGAGAGGGATGTGCCAAGGGATATTAGGGACTCTGATACCTATAGAAGAGTAATGAATGATTCTCTGAACATGCAACCTCCACACTTTATCGAGAAGATCCTGACCTTAACAATGGTGAAGAGTGGATTGAAGAATGAGAGAAGATATTTGAATTACTTAAATGTGGTGAACAACAAAAATTTTGGTTTGCGCCTCATATGTTGAAGGATAATGCAGCTAAGTGGTGGAATGCATTGAAGTTAAGCGTCCCTACTTGACAACAAATGAATTGAGAGGATTTTCTCTTGCATTTCAATGAGACATACTATCTAAAGTCAGTTATAGAACAAAAGTTGTTGGAGTTTAAGTAATTATATCGAGGGAAATTATCAGTGGTAGAGTATGCAACAAAATTTATTTCCCTGTCCAGATTTACTCCATGGGTGCTGATAAATCCCGTCTTTAAAATTTGCAAGTTTAGAATGGGATTTTATCCTGTTAAATGGTAGCAGCTAATCAGTCACTATTTTCATCAATTTTCTGATGTCGTAAACCGAGCAAGAATGGTGAAGATGAAGATAATGCAATTCAGGCTTTCCACCAAAGAAAAAGGCGTGGGGACTTGTAGCACTCTCACTTATGACATATTTATATTTCAAGTTTGTCATAGGATTTTTTGCCAGAAATCTTTGAAAAGTAGTGAAGTTTAGAACCTGACCAACATTTATACACTAAATAAGAGTAAAAACGGTCTAAATTTTTTTATATCTATAAAAATTTCAACAGCATTCCTTAATACAAACATTCACTATATAATTCTTTACAACAAAAAATAACCTGTATTACTTCATCATAACCACAAACACACCCTTTCTTCACAAATTCATCATAATCACACCATAACTCCCATACTGTAATATTTTTTTATCATACACAATATATATATCCACACAATTCACACCATGTAAAATAACTAATACATCAAGTATCTGTCATACTATAGACACAAAATATATATAGGTCACATCTCATAAATCGAAAGAAAATCTAGCACTTCTAAAGTTTATTTTATTACAAAACATATTCAAACATACACAAGAGCCTCATATGACTCTTTACCTCACTGCCCTTTTACCCTATGAAGTCTCTCCTGTGAAGTCTCCATAGCTCTTTAAATCAGAATATTTTGCAACTGTTTAATAAAATTAGTGAATTCAAAGAACTTAGTAAGCGAGCATTATTTAAAAGGAAAAAACTATGAAAACCTCCATAGAACATTATATATACATGAGGAAGAAATGTAATCATAACATTCATCATTTAATGACATACTTTCCTCTTTGGCAAGTGACACTTATCAAGTGATCACCCACACTCATAAGTCAGATGCCCCGACTAGGCAATGTCAAGGATAGACAACCTGTCTAATTATAACCTTGGCGGAAACCTTACATTCATTTCCATGCATAAATTATATTCACATAAATGGTCAAGTGCATTTATGTCATAAAAAAGAGTTTGCTTGGCTAATCATAAAGTAAAAGTTTGTTTCCAAAAATCAAGTTCGAAAGCATGCCTTAACAACATAAATATATATACAAAAATAAAGGAAAATAAGGTAATAGCCATTCCTAAAGATTTTTTTTATTTGTATATAATTTAATTAGAATACCTACAAAAAAGGACTTGATTTACACATATTTCTAAGGAAACACATAAAACATAATATGAATATTTGTTGCAAATATCCTTTTTCAAAATAAGTAATGAAATATAAATTTTGTCACAATAATTCATCGAATTTGAAAAAACTTGCTTACTTTAAAATCTCAATCCGTGTCTTGCACTTTCTCTTTTCTTTTTCCTATCAAAATTAACATTTTTTTGCTAAGTATTCACTTAAATCACTATGTATTGCATTCTAATTTTTAATGTTCAAGGATGCATTGATTTGAAAGCTAATTTTTAGCTTTTCTTTTTCAAAGAGAGTCCCTGGGACTCCTTTATGAAGAAAATATTCTCATTTGAACTTCCATTTTAAGTATATTACATTTATTTTGCATCTAAGAGTATATAGACCATTTAAGAGCATTTACTCCCTTTGTATTTTATTTTTATTTTTTGCATCCATTAAATGTCCACTTAAGATATATATTAGGTATATTAAAATCTATCTTATCATTCTTATACTATGTGAATTGGCTACCTATCAATTTTACATAAATTTTCGACACCCGTACCTTACTTATAACTTAGAGATACTTCCACAATTTTTTTATATTTTCAACACTCTAAACATCTTAAAATTTATTCATAAATAATATTTAGGTTAAATACTCCAAAAACCTCATGTTTAACCAATGTTTTTGGGGCTTCCAATTTTCATGAGTTATGAAAAATATTCATTTTTCTCCTTTTTACCTTAAATTGGGCACATTAATCTATAACTAATACATCTTAATAGCATTTGCAACTATTATATCATGATTTGGAATAAGAAAATTTGGATACACTACTCTTGAATTTTTGATTTCACACTTGGCTTGATTTTAGACTTCAATTTTTATGATTTAAGTTTCAAATATCCCTTGTTCATGAATTTATCAAAACCTTCATGATTTTCCATCTATTTTGGGAGTAAAAATCAAAATTTTATCCATTTCAACTCTTGAATCTCTAAGTAACCAAATTTACTACTAAAATTGGTGTAATTTACTTCCATATATGTTTATCTAAGGTATTTTAGCAAAAACCCTATATTTATTGTATGATTTGAGCGAAAATTGGAAAAATCCAACAAAAAAATATTTCTTCCTTACCTCCGGCGACCCACCGGCAGCTGCCTGGACAACGGCGTGGGCAGTGGTAACAGCGAGCTTCCTCTCCTTCTTCCTTCTCTTCCTCTTTCTTTCTTCTTCTTCTCTCTTTCTCTTCCATTTTTTTCTTCCTTGTTTGATTGCCCGTTCAAACCCTCTCTTACACCCCCCTCTTAATTAATTCAGTGATCTGCATGTGCATCGAAAATGTGCACATGTAGCAACATATATATTTTATTATTTTTTAGAATGGGTCAGACCTTTCATTCTTCCCCCTTAAAAAGATTTTATCCCGATACCATTTAATCATTTAGAAATAATTGGGAATACTTCTTTTCCATCTCCTCTCGCCTAGATACAAGTTCCATTGAACTTTAACATATTCAATTATTTTGTTCCTCAACTTCTGCTGTTTATAATCTATAATCTTCAAGGGTCTCTCTTTATAATTCAAATGATCTTGAATCGAGAGTGATTCAAGGGTCTCTCAATCTTTTCTAACACTTCAAAAGGACCAATATACCTAAGACTCAATTTTTCTTTCTTTTTAAATCTAGCAATCCCTTTCATTAGAGTAACTTTGATGAATGTATGATCCCCCACTTGAATATTCAGATTCTTTCTTTTGTAATCTACATAACTTTTCTGCCCACTTTGCACTGTCTTCACACATTGATGAATTACTTGGACTTTTTTTTATCATCTTTTGAGATAAATCAGGTGCTAAACTTCTTACACCTACTTCATCCTAATTTAGAGGTGTTCTACACCTTCTTCTATATAGTACTTCAAATGGAGCCATTTGAATACTTACATGATAGCTATTATTATATGCAAACTCTGCAATAGATAGGTTTCATCTTACAAACTCTAGTGTACACATTCTCAACATATCTTCTAAAATTTGATTAACCCTTTCTGTTTGCTAATCCATTTATGGACGAAATGCGATGGTAAACTTAATTGTGCACCCATCATCATGTGTAAACTCTTCCACAATTTAGAAGTGAATGTGGAATCTCTATCTGACACAATGGTCTTAGGTACCCCATGTAATTTCATGATTTCTTTGTAGTAAACCCAAGTCAATCTTTCAGTCGTAAAACTTGTCTTAATTGGAAGAAAATGTGTTATCTTTTATAATTGATCAACAATCATCCATATAGAATTATGTCCGCCTTGGGTCGTTGGCAATCCTTCTATAAAGTCCATGATAATATTATCCTACTTCTACTCGGGTGCTTCAAAGGATTGCAATTTTTTAAATGTTTTATGATAATCAACCTTGACTTTTTGGCAAGTTAAACACTTTGAGACATATTCTACAATTTTCTTCTTCATGTTATTCCACTAATACTCTTGTTTAATATCTCTATACATTTTAGTATTGCCTGGATGCATCAAAAAAGGAAAAAAATATGAGCTTCTTTCAATAGTAAATCTTTCACATCCCTTGAATTTGGAATGCAAAGACAACCCTTATACGTATAAATTCCTTGCTCATCAATAGTATAATCAAGGTTTTCCTTATTTTTCCATACGATTTATCAGTTCTTGCAACTTTGTATCTTTTTGTTATTCGCTTTTAATTTATTTAAATAGAGTTGACTGCAACCGTAATTGAGATAATTGCATTGGCAATCGTAGTATACTAGCAATTAAATTTATTTGCCTCAATTTACGAAGTATTCCTTCTTCTAATGTAAGTAAATGAGCAAAGTTTATCTTCCGACTTAAGGCATCTGCAACCACGTTAGCCTTTTTGGGATGATAATAAATGATTATAGCATAATCCTTTAATAATTCTAACCACCTTCACTACCTCATATTTAATTCCTTTTGTGGAAAAATGTATTTAAGATTCTTGTGGTCTGTATATATTTCATATTTCACACTATACAAGTAATATCTCTAAATTTTGAGAGCAAATACTAGAGTTGCCAACTCCAGATCGTGGATTGGGTAATTTAGTTCATTAGATTTCAATTTCCTGGAAGCATATGCAATTATCCTACTTTCTGTATTAGTACACACCTCAAACCTTGATGAGATATATCACTATAAATCACAAAATTCCCACTATTATTCAGAATTGTTAACACTGGTGCTTGAATCAAGCTTTGTTTAAGTTCTAAGAAACTCGACTCATAATCATCAGTCCATTCATATTTAACTCCTTTTTGAGTTAATTTAGTGAGTAGTGTAGATAATTTAGAAAATTCCTCAATAAATCTCCAATAATAACCAGCTAATCCTAGAAAACTCCGAAATTCGGTCACTGTGGTTGGCCTTGGCCATTTCATTACGGCTTCTATTTTCTATGGGTCTAGGTTGATTCCTTCAGTAAAGATGATATGCTCCAAAAACATAACTTGAGTCAGCCAGAAATCACATTTGTTTAATTTAGTATACAATTTCCTTGCCCTTAGCTGATTTAATATGATTCACAAATGCTCACAGTGTTCTTCCTTTGGCTTAAAATAAATTAATTATCATCAATAAACACTACTACAAATTTGTTCAAATATTCTCGAAATACTCTGTCCATGAGATCCATGAATACTGCAGGGGCATTGGTTAACTCAAAAGGCCTCACTAAAAATTCATAACGTCCATTTCTTGTCTGAATATCGTCTTTGGGATGTCATGCGAGCTCACTCTAAGCTGATGATAACCCGATTACAAGTCACTCTTAGAAAACACTATGGCCCCATTAAGCTAATTAAACAGAGCATCTATTCTTGTTAATGGCTACTTGTTCTTGATAATTACTTTATTCAGTTCTCGATAATCAATACATAACTGAAAACTTTTATCTTTCTTCCATACAAGTAATGTTGGCGCGCCCCATGGAGACACTCAAACGTATAAAATATCTATCTAATAATTCTTGCAATTACACTTTTAACTCAGCCATTTCTACAGGCGCCATATGGTAATGTACCCTAGAAATCAGTACAGTGCCCGATAAAACTTCGATAGTCATATCAACTTCTCTTTCTAGAGGCAAACTTGGTAGCTCTCCAGGGATTATATTTGGAAATTCGTAAACCATAGGAATTTGTTCCAACTTAGCCTAAGTTTCTTCAACTAATTATACTGAAACCAAGAAAATCGTACATTGTTGATGTACTAGCTTAGCAGTCGTCATTATAGAAATTAATATTGCAGGCTCCTTCAGTTTCTTCAATTTCTTAGTAAAAATTTTCTCCCCTAGTATTAAGGAAAAAGAAACTTTTCTTTGTTTGCAATTTATACTGACACCCCATCTACTTAACCAGTTCATTTCTAATATGACATCAAATTCAGTCATAAGAAGCAGTATCAAGTCTGCTTTCAAGATGCATGATTCTATCCTAATAGGGTAAGATTTACATTCTTATTTAACACTGGCTAGCTTATATATAGGTGATTTTACCTGTACAATGATATCAGTTTCATTTACAATTAAGTAATATGTATCTACAAATTGATATGATATAAATAAATGTGTTGCACCTGAATCAAACAACGTCATAACGGGGAATCCAAAATAAAAATTTACTTGCCACCACTTTTTCCTACTGTCCTTTTGATTCGTTTTGAGTCAGTGTATGCACTTGAGCTTAGATGCCTTGCTGACTCAAGATTGATGTCGATTTCTACTGAGCAGTCTTCCCTCGGATATTCTAGTTACCTTGACTTAGGTTTGGATATGCCATCCTATGATCAGGTTTGTTGCACCAGAAACGCCTATGACCACCTTCTTGAACAGAACGTCTTACTTCTTGAATAGTGCCACAATTCTTAGCCTGGTAGTCAATTTGTCCACATTTATAACATTGAAAAGTCCTCTTTAGAAGTTTTCTCTTCCTATTGCCTCAAACCTATATTCATCAGATCCTCTAGTTGTATAGATCCACCACCAACATTCACGTTTACGCACATTTGGTCTTCCCTATCCCTTTGATAGCGCACATAGTTCTCTATCATATCAGCTTGTCAAGCAGTCCATCACTAATCCATAGCATCCATAGCTTTAGCTATGGCTTCATGTACTACCTCATGTATTCTTTAATCCACAATTTGCATAGAATCTTCTGATGACGACGACATCAATTCTGCTCTTACAAGTGAGTTGGGCACTTCCTTCTCTGGTAGCCTAGTCTCTTGTTCGTTTTGCTCCTACATTTGAATTTTAGTCACATTTCTTTTCTTAGGACATCCTGATTTTTGTCCTTCCACCATCTTTAATTGCTATATAAAAAAATTTAAATTATGAACTCATATATCATAACTATGATATCCAAAATAGCTAATAAAATTCATGTCAATATATCGAGTCAGCAAAAGATATATATATATATATATATATATATCATTATCAGAACAATATACATCATTTACATCTGTGCTATACATGCATGACACGTATGTGATCCTGTCTCTTAAAAAAGAAAGTCACACATGCACAACGTTCAAAAAAATGTATCACTTTCCACTTGTGTAAATATTTATACGTCCCAAAAAATGTACAATAATATTTTTAAAACACCTATTATTGCACCAAAAGAATTATATAGATCGTTTTGTCCTATAGCTCCTCTTTCTTTAGCCAATGCAAAGATTCTTCTAAATCACTAGCAAGTGAGGTCTCCTCCCCTATATCAATCACTTCTGCCTCTTCCTCTGCATTTTCTTCAAAATCTCCATCCTCATCAAGCTCAGGCTCCTCAAACCCATCAAAATCTCCTTCCTCATCAAGCTCAGGCTTCTCAAACTCTTCCTCTAGGGGCTCTCCCGGGTCCCCCTCTTCAGGCCCTTTAGGGTCATTTTTATCCTCAGGCTCTATCATGTCATTTTCATCCTTTGGCTCTATCGGGTCATCTTCATCCTCTAGGAGAAGATCATCCAGTTCATGTCCATTCAAAATGGCATTTTCTTCGTCATCCACATTTTGATCCAGTTCATTAACCAAAACGAGGATTACTATCTCCCCATTATCCTCTTATAATTCTACTTCTTCACCTCTCGCCTACCTTTTCTACTAATTGTTGTGTCAATTTTCCTTCATCATATGTAACTTTTGCAACAGTGGCTCCATGGCCAAACCTATAGAATCTGTGCTCCAATTTATATCTAGGCCCTCGCTCAAGATCCTCAGGAGTTGGAATTCCTTCCTAGTATTCTGTTATTTGCCTTTCTAGAAATCTATAAGCATCGTAGAAGGGTTCCTTATATGAGGCATTATATTTTGAGCCAAGAACATTAGATTTTCACCATGGCCCACTTCTAGTGGAGGGGCAGGTTGTTCAAGTTGCACTAGTTCCTCTTGCTCACGGAACCAACATCTTATCCTTTAATCTTGTAATTGACGTCTTTCTGCTACCTCTTGTTCCACTTGCCTTGGTATCTTGTAAAAATTTCAGCAGTATCCCATCTGTAACTAGAACATTTCATAAATACAAACATTCACTGTATAATTCTTTACATAAAAAATTAACCTATATTACTACATCATAACCACAAACACCTCCTTTTTCTTCACAAATTCATCGTAATCACACTATAATTCCCATACTTCAATAGTTTTCTATCATACACAATACATATATCCACACAATTCACACCAAAAGAATTAATACTACAAGTATCGTTTATATCATACACGCAAAATATAGATAGGTCATATACACACCTCATAAATCGAAAGAAAATCTAGCACTTTTAAAGTTTACTTTATTATAGAACACACTCAAATATACACAAGAGCCTCATATGACTCTTCACTTCATTGTCCTTTTATCCAGTGAAGTCTCCATAGCTCTTTAAATTAGAATATTTTGCAAATGTTTAATAAAATCGATGAGTTCAAAGAACCCAGTAAGTGACCGTTATTTAAAGAGAAAAAACCATGAAAACCTCCATAGAACATTATATGTGCATGAGGATGAAATGTAATCACAACATGCATCATTCAATTACATATTTTCTCTTTGGCAAGTGACATTTATCAAGTGATCACCCCTACTCATATATTGAACGCATTGACTAGGCAATGTCAAGGACGGACAACCTGTCCAATTACAACCTTGGCGGAATCTTCATTCATTACAAATGGTCAAGTGCATTTATGCCATAAAAAAGAGTTTGCTTGGCTAATCATAAAGAAAATGTTCATTTCCAAAAATCAAGTTCAAAAGCATGCCTTAACAATATAAATATATATACAAAAATAAAGAAAAAAGGGTACTAATCATTCCTAAAGATTTTTTTTTGTATCAAATTTAATTAGAATACCTACAAAAAATGACTTGATTTGCACATATTTCTAAGAAAACACATAAAAGCATAACATGAACATTTGTTGCAAACATCCTTTCTCAAAATAAGTAATGAAATAAAAATTTTATCGCAATAATGCATTGAATTTGAAAAAAACTTGCTTACCTTAGAGTCTTAAGTTGTGTCTTGCATTTTCTCTTTTTTTTTTAATCAAAATTAACAATTTTTGGCTAAGCATTCACTTAAATCACTATGTATTGCATTTTAATTTTTAATGTTTAAGGATGCATTGATTTGAAAGCTAATTTTTAGCTTTTCTCTTTCAAAGAGAGTCTCCAAGACTCCTTTATGAGGAAAACATTCTCATTGGAACTTCCATTTTAATGATATTACTATTTATTTTGCATCTAAGAGTATATAGACCGTTTAAGGGCATTTACTCTTGTATTTTATGTCTTTTTTTTCATCCATTAAATTTCCACTTAAGATATATATTAGGCATATTAAAATCTATCTAATCATTCTTATACTGTGTGAATTGGCTACCTGTCAATTTTACATAAATTTTCGACACCCGTACCCTACCTACAACTTAGCATAATACTTTCATAATTTTTTTATATTTTCAACACTCCAAACATCTTAAAATTTGTCAATAAATAATGTTTAGGTCAAATACTCCAAAAGTCCAATGTTTAACCCACGTTTTTGGGGCTTCCGATTTCCACGGGTTATGAAAAATTTTAAATTTTCTCCTTTTTACCTTAAATTAGGCATATTAATCTATAACTAATACATCCAAATAGCATTTGCAACTATTATATCATGATTTGGAACAAGAAAATTTGGATACACTACTCTTGAATTTTTGATTTCACACTTGGCTTGATTTTAGCCTTCAATTTTCATGATTTAGGTTCCAAATTTCCCTTATTCATGAATTTATCAAAAGCCCCATGATTTTTCATCTATTTTGGGGGTAAAAATGAAAATCCTATCAATTTCTTTAATATATTTTTTCTTCCCCTCACCATACTTTAGGGTATCTGGGGATCTTTTTTTTATTCTCTATTTTTTGAAAATAATTCACCACGTTTCATAATGATATTAATAGTTATCTTTTTGGATGAGAAAATGTTAAATCATCTTTGTATCCACCAATTTTCATTAATGTTTATATAAGATTTTTTTTTCTTAGCGTGCTATGGAATTTTTACATATGTCATGAAAAATTTTCACAAATATAACTGGTTACTTCTCACTTCTTGATCATTAGAGTAATAGATATTTTTGAGTTTTTTTTAAATGCTTTAATATCTTGAAAATTTAACTTAAAATTTTGTTTTTTTGGGCAAAGAAATTAATTTTTTTATTTTTTCCTTTTATCTATTTTGCATTTTTGATTTTTTATACCTAACCAACTATCCTGCACATCTTATGACTCTATGGATTAATATTTCCTTGGAATTCAATATTTTCAAGTAGTGCGGTTAATGACATTCTCATAATGGAGTTTACAATTGGACGAGTTGGTGCCTTGAGCTTTGCATGACCTCCTGGGATTAATTGATGAATGTCTTGCGCCTTCTGCGACTTACGAGGCTATTAATGATGATTATGCCCCCATTTGAGATTGACTTGCACATTTCTACACTTTAAAAAAATAATCCCATATTTTTTTGTTAAATTTAATTAATTCATTTTGTATTCAATAGTGTTAATCATGATTTGATTATCTCTCAAGTATATATATATATATATATTTTTAATATCTCATTTTGTCTCTTGTTTTTGCGTTATCATTTTTTATCATTTTTTGTAAATAAAATATGTTATCCATATGACTAATTTTTAAAATTAGCTAAAATGTATGTAAGTTTTTATTTTTTAAAAAAAACTCCTTTTATTTAAAAATAATAACCCCTTTTTTATAAAAAATGCATATAAAATGTGGAGGGAGGGAGGGTAAAGTGGCATACCTTGCTAACTATCCTCTAGGGTCCTATACCTTGTTTGCAGCCATGCCCGATTTGACGTTGAAAATTTTGATGACTTTCCTTGATTTGAGCCATGGTTGTCTCCATCTCTCATGATAAAATAATTTTTTTACTTTTCTTATTTTTCTTTTCTTTTCTTTTTTAGCCCTTGTCTCCTATTATTTGGCTTCTTCTTTCTTCCGCGAATGATATCACCTTGATATTTGTGCTGCATAGCTTTCCATTTGACAGATATTGCCCTCATTTTTGTAACATTTTTTAGTATATTAATAACCATCTTTAATATATCGGTAGTTGCCCTCATTTTTGTAACCTTTTTTGATAAATTGGTAACTGTCTGTAGTATATTGGGACTTTGCAAAAATGTGGTCTCCATATTGATTGAAAGCATTATTTGCAATGATGATAAAGCCTCGTTTTGAAGAGTAATTAGATTTTTGGATAAGTACCCTGCGCATTTTGTGACCTTATGGGCCAACTTATCCGACGTATGAGTAATAAAGCTCCCTGCGCTTTCTGCGGCTTTATCGGCTAGATTTTTTTTTAAAAAAATAGATAACAAAATCCTGCGCTTTTTGCGGCTTTACGGGCTAGCTTTTTTGATGACTAAGAGTTGAATTTATTTAAATTGTTTGAAATGAAGAGGCTTTGATAAGGAGTTGTAGATGCTTTGGCTTGATTTTCTTTTTGAGTCATCCTGCATGAGCTTTTAGTATATTCTATAATAGTAGCATTTGTTTCTTTTTTTAGATTAATTGCTTTAAAATTCATTGGTTGGTCAATTGGAGTGTAAAGTTTTTCTAAAAAAATATCTTTTGGATTGAGCTTTTCAAGCTTTAAAGATGAAAAGTCTTGAATGAAAATTTTTTTCGAAGATATGTAGGAGTTATCTTTTGTTTGATTAATTGGAATGAGAATTTTTTCCAAAGATATGAAGAAATTATCGGTTTGCTGATTAATAAAGGTGAAAATTTCTTCTAGAGGAATGAAAGATGTTTGGGAGAAATTTGTTGGATAACTCACTTTTGATATTTTATTTGTATTTTCAAAGAATCTAATAATTGATTTTCTTGTGGACGTAGGAAGAGAATTTGAATTTTTAGATTTAGATTGATTGAAAAATGTAAAAAATTCTTTTGATGATAAATGAGAGACTTTTGTTTGGAAAGTTGTTTTTAGTGCTTTGCAAATATTCTCGAAAAATTTATTTATCATACTTTTTGCAAGGATAGAAGATTCAGAGACCGTTAAATCTATAGGCTTTAATTGAATAGTTGACGTGAGAATCTCTTTTGAAAATATGTGAGAAGGGTCTACTTGGTTGGCCATTTCATGGAACTTACTAATTATTTCTTTTGTAAAAGTAGGTGACTAGGGAGTCGACTCTATAGGCTCTTTCCGGAAAAAGATGGGATAATCCGTAAGTGATGTCGGAGGAATGATAGGATTAGAAGGTTTCAATTTTAAAATAATAATTTTTAATTTATTAACAGGTTGTTTTGAAAATATATTAGAACTGGATAATGTGCCTTTTAAAACAATAGTATCATTTGAGTTATCATGTTGCTTTTGAAAAATGACAGGATTGGGGAGTGCATTTTCTAAAATAATAGTATCGTTTTGATTAACGGACTTTCTTTGGAAAGAAGTGGGTTTAGAAGATGCACCTTTTAAAACCAGAACATCATTTTGATCAATATTTTGTTTTTGAAAAGCAATGTGATTAGAAGGTGCACCCTTTAAAACAAAAATATCAGTATTATTAATAGGTTGTCTTTGAGAAGTGATAGGATTGGAGGGTGTATCCATAAGAATAAGGACCTCGTCTTTTGTATTTGTGTGAAAAGCTTGTTTATTGGGTATGTGAAGTTCATGACTTTTACGTCCTTTAATTAAATAAACTTGTGGGTTATTATGGGGCACTTGTGACTTATCATTCATTTTTTTACAAAAAATACTCCCTTGATATGGCCAAGGAGAGATGGTTCTTCTTCTTAATCCATATTCAATTTGTTCACCGACTTGTATTAGTTGCGCAAAGCTAATGAAGGGGTATGAGACTAAATATCTAGAAATGCTAGGATGTACAGTCTTAATGATTATGGATATTTGATCTTCTATGGATAAATTGATCTTTAACTTTGCCACTAAAGCTCTCCATCTAGCTATATATTCAGCAAATGGTTCATCCTCTTTTTGTCGTAAAGCTTCCAAGTCTGCTCTTTTAGGTGCCATATTTAATCTATAAGAGAATCTGTCTAGAAAAGCTGTAGATAATTGCCCCCAATTTTTGATAAACTTGTAATTTAGAGATACATCTCCTTCAAGTGCATCTCCTTTCAAACTTTGTTGAAATAATTTTACCGAAAGTTCATTTCTTTGAACTAGAGGTATAAAATTCCACAAAATGCTTTCAAATGAGCTTTTGGACATGAATCTCCATCATATATAGGTAATTTGGGAACTTTTATACCTCTAGGTAATTCAATATTTAGGAATGGACACAGGTCTTCTATCTTTGAAGATGACAACCCTTTTCCATCATTTTGTCTCACTTTGTCTTCTAATTTCTTAAGTTGAGATTGAAGGGTTTCTTTTACTTTTTCAATTTTATCTGTGGTATGTTTTAAAATAAATTCCTTTTTTCATAATGGTTTTCTTTTTTTCCTTTTATATTATTACTAGCAGAAGTACATTCCTTGTTATTCTTTTTGGTTTCTAGATCGGTATAAGGTTTCTACCCTTGTTAGGATCTTAGATATCATTTCCTCTAACTTGTCTACCCGTTGTGTTACACTAGTCACATCTGTAACCGGGTGATTTGAGGATGATCCTCCCCTATTCTGTGTTGCTTCAGTCATGTTTGTTTGACTTGCTCTAGACTTAGTGATTACCGAACTATGAGGTGGTAATATTTCCTTTTTACGCATTATTTTTATTATAAAGACAGATTTTTAGTATCCAATGATACTTAAATTCTATAGATCTTTTCCAAAAGGATATTAATTTCTTCTTTTTACCCTTTTAAAAATAGAGAATTAGAATCCTTTTCCCATTTTTATGATTTGAAACTTTTATTTTCTTTTTTAAAAAAAATAAAGAATTTTTTTTTAAAAAATATCCTCCTTGAGCTTTTACAAAAAAAAAAAATGAAAATTGGCACTCTTAGCCTATCCCCAGTGGAGTCGCCAAATTGTAGCATGTAGTTTTTAGCACGCTGTGATGAGCCGGCAAATGGACCTAAAAAAAATGTAAGGTAGGCTAAATAAAAAAAACTATGAACTAAATGAGAAAATAAAATGTACATACACCAGAGAAGAAAATAAGTATGAAATGCAAGTTAGCGAGTTAGCGGGTTAGACTTGATGCAAGTTAGATACAGACATTAAACGTGCAAAAATAAAATATAAACGGTGTAGAAAGGGGGTTCAAGATCAGAAATGAAAAAAATATAAAAGGTGTAGACATGGGGGGTTAAACAAAGGAGATGTAAGCGTTAAGGCTTTTAAATGATGCAAGTTTTTAGAGATTTTTAAATGATGTGAGTTAGTCAAACGCAAACATATATCTCAATTCGACACAATTAGCAATGCGTACAAATATTAATAAAACTTAATATATTAACTTTTGGAGTCGCCACTAACCATATAACGGTGGTTAGTCAATGTACAATAAGGTACTAAAATATAGAGATTCTCTTGGTGAACTCACAACTAGAAAAAAATATAACTTTATTTTTCTAGTACATCGGTCCTAGGAGTGCGAAAAATTAATATATATTTTTTTTTATGTAAAAGCTCAGGAGGGTGGAGGCGAGAATTTAATCTCTAGGCTTTTTTTTAGGCCTTAACTCAATCTGAAAATGAGAAGCTAATTCCTGTTGAATAAGATAAGATTATGTTTCCTGATGAAGGGATAAGTTTTTTCTAGAAAAGTTAGCAAATATCTATTTTATAATTCAAAAAAATTCTGAATTACCAGCTAAAAGGGATCTGTTTGATTTTTAATGCATTTTTTTACTGAGACAATTTTTCGTATGATATAGAATAATAGTGCTAGAGATAGAGTTGGACGATATTTGATGAATAAAGATGAAGATGAGAAATTTTAATGATAAAAGTATGCTAAATAACATGCTGGTAGGTTTTTATTTTTTTTTTAAAAAAAAGAAAAATGAAAAGTAATGACGATGATGTAAAAGGGCCGTTAATGTGCTGGAAATCTAGGTTTCATTTTAAACAGAAATGATGCAATGACACTATGAAAGATGAGTACATTTTTTTAACGAAAAAGGGGAAATGGAAAAAGGAAGTACGATGACATGCTGGAGGTTTGCCTTTGATATCTTTTTCTTTTTGAAAAAAAATGCAAAAAGAGCAAGTGTTGTACGCGGTTTGGACTCTTTCCTTGCTTCCTTTCCTCTGTTTTTTTTTACTTGTTAATGAGAAAACGAGCCCAGAGTAGAAAGGAAAAAAAATTTCAGATGCATTTGAAGAAAAGGGAGAGTGGAGGGATTTTTAGACGTTTGCGCGTAGTCAGGATTCCTCTCCCTTTATATATATTTTTTTATAAAAAAATGAAAAACGAAAAATGAAAAGGAAGATGATACAATCACATGCCGATTTTTAAAAAAAATTGAAAAAAGTAAGGATAATGAAGGGTAGGAGGTTTGTCTTTTGATTTATTTTTTTAGAAAAATAAAAATGTAAAAGGAAGATGATATGTGCTGGATTTTTTTGATGTATTTTTTTAAAAAAATAAAAAATCTTGGAAAAGAATGACAATGATGAAAGAGGCAGATATATGGATCTGGACTTTTTCCTTGCAACCCGTTGTCAAATGCAATGGAGTAGAAAAGAGCCAAAAAAATAATCTACCACATGTTCAAAGAAAAGAGAGTGGATGGATTTTTTTTTTTGGTCAGTTTTTTATATCCCTCACATGAGGAAGAGGGCCCCCCTTTTATAGTTTTTTAAGTTTAGTAATTTGCACATTGGTATTTTTTTAAAATTTTTGCACAACTCCATCTTTCCTTTTTTTGCAAAACTCTAACAAAAAGGGACTTTTTTGTAATTTTATGGGTGGTTTTTAGAATCCACCAACGGGCCCATGGTTTTGCTTGGCTAGTAAGTCAACTCTCTCATAGCCGTTTATTTTGTGCATTTTGTGTATTTTATCCATGTCTTGATCATCATTTATTTTTCTTGATCTTAGATGGGGCCCACATTTAATGATGTCCCTTAATCATTTTGAAGGTTTAGATATTCATTTAAAGGGTTAGATTTGGCAGTTTTCATATATGATTTGAAATATCACAATTTTTCCTCCTTATGTAGTCAAATTCATTTTGACCATTAAAATTGCACAAAATATTAATTATTCTTTTAATCCAAACCGTTTATCATGTCAATTCTACTCCCATTGACTTGAGAAAGTGTTCCTTGCTTCATCTTGAATGCACGTGGCTCCAGATCAGCAGTATGGATTTTTGGCTATTATTTTGAAAATGAGCTTCAAGCATTGGAGGCCTATGGATCGTACACAAATTTGGGCTTACAAATATATAGGTCAAAAATTCAAATGTAAATTTACAAAAAAATTTAAATGGGTGTGCCAAATGGTAGTAAGCCCATTTGAAAATTTAATTTTCACATTCAAGTGGGGTGTCAACAAAAACTAATTGTGGAGAAGCAAACATTGCAAATGAGGTCACCAGCACTACCAGTTTGTGGCCCAGCACAACATAGATAGAGGATGAATACTAAGGAGCATGCTATGACTAATGCAGAAGCCCAAACTGCTCATGGAAATATTGTTATTGGTACATTGCTTATTCACTTTTTCCTGCGAAAGTATCATTTGATTATGGTGTTGCGCATTTCTTTATTTCTTGTGTATTTGCTACCAAATGTGAAATAATGCATGAAAACATGCATATAATTGTGAATATGGAATCCCAGTACATAGACCAGTAAGTATAGATAAAATTTGCAAAGTCTGCTCAGTTAAAATAGGAGAAATGAATTTGAAAGCAGACTTAATATTGTTGCCTATGTCTGATTTCAATATGATACTGGGAATGGGCTGGTTATTTAAATGGAAAGCTATAATAGATTATGGTGATCGAAAAATCATATTTAAAATGCCCAAGCTGATAGAGAGGATAGCAAAGAAATCTCAGCATGTTAAAATCATTTTTGCCATGAAAGTTGTAAAGTCGATAAACAAAAGGTGTCGAGTATATTTAGCTTTGGTAGTTAACATAAATAAAGAATCTTCATCTCTTGAAAAGATACCAATAGTGGAAGAATTCGTTGATTTTTTCCTATCGAATTGCCAAGATTACCTCTCAGAGAGAGATAGAATTTGCAATAGATATATTACGTGGGGTACTTTCAATTTCTAAGTAACCCTATGGAATGACCCTAACAAAAATTATAAAATTAAAAACACAACTGCAAGAATTACTAGATAAGATTTTATTCAGCCAAGTGTATAACCTTGGGGAGCACCAATTTTATTTATGAAAATGAAAGATAGTAGCTTGAGACTATGCATTCATTGTAGAGAACTTAATAAGGTGACTACCAAAATAAATGCCTTTTATCTCGAATAGATGATTTGTTTGATCAATTATAAGGGGCAATAATCTTTTCTAAAGTTGATTTGCAGTCGGGATATCATCAATTGAAGACTTAAGAGAAGGATATAAAGAAAATTATTTTTCAAACTTGGTACGAACATTATGAATTTTTAGAATGTCATTTAGGTTAAAAATGCATTAACTTCCTTTAAGGATTTAATGAAAGAGTATTTAGACCCTATTTGGACAAATTTGTTGTCATATTTATAGATGACATCCTCGTTTATTCAAAAACAAAGGATGATTATGCTAAACACCTTAGAATGGTATTGCAAACCTTAAGGGAGAATAAATTATACGCAAAATTGAAAAAGTGTGAGTTTTGGATGCATATAGTGTTTCATTTTTAGGGCATATTGTCACACCAGAAGGTATTATGGTGGATTCTACTGAGGTAGAGGCAATGGTGAATTGGCCAAGGCCGACAAATGTCATGGAGATACGTAGCTTTCTTCGTCTTGTAGGTGTCGCAGATTTATAGAGGGTTTCTCTCAAATATGTACTCTCACAAAGTTAATAGGAAAGGGGTAAAATTTTAGTGGATCAATGATTGTAAAGCTAGTTTTCAAGAACTTAAGCAGACGTTAGTGAAGGCACCGGTTTTAGCTATCCTAGAAGTGGTGGAGGATTTATTATTTATAACGATGTTTCTCAAAAGAGTCTTGGTTGTATATTAATGCAGAATGGGAAGCTGATTGCATATGGTTCACAATAGTTTAAACCTTGTGAAAATAATTTCTCATTTATGATTTGGTACTAGCTGTAGTAGTGTTTACTTTGAAAATTTGGAGACATTATCTTTATGAGGAACAATGTGATGTTTATATAGATCACAAGAGTTTAAAATATATTTTCACTCAAAAAGAGTTGCATATGAGGTAAACAAGATAGTTGAAATTACTAAAAGATTATGATTTGAATATTCGGTATCACCTAAGGAAAGCAAATATTGTAGCTAATGCTTTAAGCAGAAAGTTAAATAACAATTTAGCTACTTTAATTACCAATTAGGAGGAATTAATTAATGACATTCACAAGTTGTCATTAGAAGTTTTCCTTAAAGAGTTAGTGTGTTGATTAAATAAAATACATGTAAAACATTCACTGTTTGAACAATCAAAGAAGAACAAAGAAAAAATGGACAAATTTAAAAGATAAAAAAGAAAATGACAGAAGTAGTTAGGAAAGGATTTATAATTGATGATGAGGGCACTATCAGATGTAAAGGACAACTATATATACCCAATGCAACATAACTAAGAAGAAAATTTTTAGAAGAAGCTCATTATTCACCCTACAGAATACACTTAGGGAGTACAAAGATGTATGAAGATCTTAAAAGAAATTTTATTTGGATGGGTATGAAGAGAATGATAGCAGAATTTGTAGCTCAATGCCTAACATGCCAGCAGGTCAAAGTTGAACATTAAAAACCAGTAGGATTATTGCAAGAAATAAAAATATCGGAATAGAAGTTGGATGAAATCACTATGACTTTATTGAGGGGTTACCCAGGACTGTTGCAAGAAATAATTCTATTTGAGTGATTGTGGATAGGCTATTAAAAGTCACACATTTCTTACCAATCAAGACTAGTTATTTTGAAGAAAAGTTAATCAACCTATATTGTAAAAAGATAGTTCGGTTGCATGAAATTCCTAAGATAATCATTTTTCATCGAGATACTATATTAACTTCAAAGTTTTGGCACAGTTTACATCAAATAATGGGGATGAGATTGAAATTTAGCACAACAGTTCATTCACAAATAGATGGACAGACTGAGAGAGTAAGTTAAGAGTTGAGGATATGTTGAAAATGTGTATAATAAAATTTGAAAATGGTTGGGATAATATATGGTCTTGGTGGAGTATGCATATACTAACAGTTATCATGCTAGCATTAAAATGTCTCCTTATAAAGCTTTGTATAGGAAGTCTTGCAAAACACCTTTGAATTGGGATGAAGTTGGAGAAAGAAGGATGATTGAGCTAGATATTGTGCAAGAGACTGCAGAAAAAGTGAAGCTAATTAAAGTAAGATTGGTTACCGCTCAAAATAGACAAAAAAGTTATCTAGATCTAAAGCGAGGAGAGTTGGAATTTTCCATAGGTAATAAGGTGTTTGTAAAAGTATTACCTATGAGATTTGGCAAAAAGAAAAAGCTTAGCCCTCATTATCTTAGACCATATGAAGTTTTAGAGAAAATTAGAACAGTGGCTTATTGAATAGCACTAACACCTTCATTGGCTATAATACATAATGTGTTTTACATTTCTATGTTGAGAAAATATATGTTAGATCCTTCCCATGTGCTTATAGCAAATTAGTTGTCAATCTCGGATAAATTAATATATGAGGAAAACCCAATAAGAATACTAGATTATAAAAAGCGGCATTTACAAAACAGGATAATAAGGTATATTAAAGTGCAATAGAGAAATCGTAAAGAATTAGAGGCCACGTGGGAGTTTGAAGAAGATATTGAATAAAAATATTCGTATTTATTTAATTAAGTTTCTAGTACAAATCTTTTTTGGGAGGGAGAATATAATGACTATGGAATTGATGACATTTAATCTCAATCGTTAGCAAATGCATTAGTATAAGAAGGGGGGAAAGAGATGGGTTGCATCATTTACAGAAAAGAAATAAAGGGAAATAGGCAGATGACGAAGAAGAAGCAGAAGTTTAAAAGGTACATCACATAAAATATTATTTTTGCTAATCTCATTCATTTTTAAAATATATGCAACTCATTTTGTAGATCTAAATCATCTATAATATTTCTAGTATGACTAATTAGTAACAGAAGTATTATTCAAAATTTTGGTATTGCAATGTTACTTATTTCAAAGAAGAGTAGCAAATAAAGGATAGAAAATGTAATATAATGAAATAAACATATTTTTACGCATGATCAGAGGATTGTGATCATACAATAACGAGGAAATTGTTTGTTTAGCTGCTTGTAAAATTTCCGCTTGATCAAAGTTATGAATTTTTAGATATTGTATTTTTACACATAAATTAGAGTGGTGAATATGTATTTTAAAAATAAAACACAAAAAATAATTACAAGAAAATACAGATATAAAAATACCTATCTGGCCCATTACAAACATTATTTAAGAGATTTTACAGAGTATATGATGGATGAATTTGATTAAAAATTAGTTTCGATAGCTATTTAAAGTAATATTTAATTTTAACCATTTATTAAATCCTTTATGTCAAATCTGATGATAGAGATGTTATTTTGAGAAATGGACTATCTAAATTATAAAACATAATTTTATAAGCTTATTCCTAAAATTTAATATCAAACAGACATTTCTATTAAAAGATATAAACTATTTTAATTGGAGAATACATACCATTAAAAATAAATAAATAAAACAAAAAAACTTCTGAGCTAGTGGGCTAAGCCCATCCACCAAAAGCCTAATGACCGAGAAACCCAAAGCAAAGGTTAATGGGAAAAACCCATAACCCAAGCCTGCATAAACTAGACTTAGCCCACATAAATAAGTCAGCTCAACTTCCAAATATAGCATCAAGCTCACCTGCGCCCAGCCAACCATTAGAAGCCCTCCGACTACCAATTGTTGCTAACGCCGGTGGCCGGCCAACACAAAAAATAGGAAAATTCAAAATAAATAGAAAAAATTACAAAATACTAAAAATTGTGAAAAATATCTTGTAAATTAAAGTCAATATTTAGAAGCTTAAATAAGTTTAAACTAATAATTTTTAAAAAATATAAGAAATGAAATTATTTAAAGGTGTTAAGCTATAAAATAAATAGAAAAACTGGAAAAAAATTAAAAATTTGAAGTACCTAAAGAAGTATATGAGTTCAAATTTATATTTTCTTTCATATAATAAGAAATGAAATGATTGTAAAATGGAATAATACAAAAATTTTGAATTTTGACTAAATAAATTTATAAGAAATTTTAGAAAAGTCATAAATGAAATTTTAAATAATAGTTATGAAAAATAAAGTGTAATAATGAACATGTTGTGATGAAAATTAGGGAGAGAGACTTAAGGCTAATTTAAGATATTGAAAAAAAAAGCTTAAAGTTTACTTAGAGGTAAGTAAACTTTTACGTAAATATGACTTTGAAAATATTATGTTGGGTACTATAATTAGTTATAAAATATGAGTATTTATTAAGTTTGGAACTTTTTTTTAAGTTAGTTTATTCAAATATGAGCATGATTATTTCAAAATATCTTTAATCATGTTAAGTGGTGAATCTAAGTGGTGCATTAATTATAGTGCATGAGCACAATGTATAATTACACATTGGGTTTGCCACTAAGCAGTAAACAGTATGGTAGTACCTGGGTAGCGACCTTAAAACTACTAAAAAAGATAAATTAGCTCATGAATGTATGGCTTGGCTGCACGTGAACACAAGAGATTGCAATGTCTACAATATGAATGCATGATTTAGAATTTACATATGCATGCACAAGGCATTTTGAAGACCTGTGAAGAGGTATGGGTGTGTTTCTGGATTTCTTGACTTGGATAACAGATGTATGGCATCCACATGTTATCTGGACACTTGTCTACTTGATGTAGAAGGCTTAGCAATGTCTTCAAGAATTTCTTTCATTTACATAAAATGATCAAACACTTAGCATCTGCATGTGCATTGAGTGGAAGAAAGATCATCGCTATTTTTTTTTTTACATAAACATTCCGGAAAAAGGGCGTGGTGGAGGAACTCCAAATACAACTAATGAGCGAGGAGTTGGGAGGATCAACTCCATTAGCTAGCAATTGGCAGCACCAGTACAATTGGCTTATAAGTTGATATTCTCTTTGATTTTTTTTTTTTGCATACTGTTTTGATCTTGTCACTTACCCTTCTTAGCGTACATTGCTATTTTCTCAATCGTTTTGCTCAACAATTATATTTTCATGTTATTTTTTCCCTTAAAATTTAACTCTCTAATTTTTTTCTATAATTATTTTTGCTGGCAGATGAGTTCCAAGGGTTGAAGTTAGGAAATCAAAATGAAAAATGTAGATGCAACAGTAATGCAGCTATGGAAGTCAGAGCATTGAAAGAGAGAATTGGAACTTACATAACAGGAACTTGCCATTGCCCATCAGGGGAATGAATTAGTGAAAAGAGAAGCTGAATTGGTTGCGATGGGTTTTGAACTTTGGAAAATTCCGAATGGACCATGGATATAGATTAGGTTTGACAAGTGGTGTTGCTTAATGGTCTAGTTTGTAAAACTATATGGCCTCTATTTTTCATATTTTTCTTATACTTGTTGCTGGTGTGCATCTTATTATAAGCATTTGATGGGCACACTTGTGTAGTGGAACAAAAGTCATATATACATTATGTCTCGTGCCATTGACTCTTGGGCCCTTTGTTTTGCAGCATTGACACTCAAAACTCGCAAAGGATCTAGATATTACTATGATGGATGTGTATATCTCAATATCGTTGTGTTAGATTCATTTAAGCCATCATTATAGGATAATTTACATAGATTACAAGAAAAAAATGAACAATATTAAATGCCAACATGTCTTGAGCAGTCTTCTAGAAAGTGAACAAAAGTTACATAGGCTATTTGTAAAAAAAAAATTTAAGTAGGCCCACATACATTAATTCTAGTTAGATAGTTCTAGTAACATTTATTATTGTTATATCTAGTCAATTTTGAATATATAGCTTTTGAAAGAGGAGAGCCTCCGTCCAATTCAAGGCAGAAAAAGTGAACCATTTCATAGTAGAGAATACAAAGCCATGATGGTGGTATGTTTTCTTTCACCTATATATCAGTATGCATTTTTTTTTGTTTTCCATGAAGTTTTCAGAACTTCCCATACCAAGCGCCTTTTTCTAATAAAATCATGGCCTAAAATTCTTGTTAGATTAACCTTTGCATTTTGGCTTCATCATTTCATTGAAGATTGGGAGGTGGTTAAGCTTTGTATTTGATGGTTGATGGTTCTCCTATTTTCTTAAAGCGTAGATCTTCTGCTGCCTGTATGTCATTTTGCAATTCACCTCAAGTGCATGTGGGGGTGGGGTTACAATTAATTTACAATTTTCAAATCCATGGGGACTTCTAATTGCCAACAGTGTTAAAATTTCAAGCAACCCAGTTTTACATTATTGATCTAAACTTGTATGCTCTTGATCTGTTATGATTGTTACTGAAATAAGCTGTCTAATTTAACCTTTGTAAGCCTTTTTTCACTGCTAGAATGTAAACATACGTCAAATCTCCTGCAATAAGAGGTCAAGGAATAAACTGGGATCACAAGGTAAGAGGCTGAATAAGAAAGCTATACATCTCTCATGAGGATTCTATCAACTCCATCCATGTGTAGTACAAATCAAACAGCACACCAAGCAAGCATGGCGAAGATTGTGGTGGTAAATGCACTCCAATATGGTGTTGAAATAGACCCTGAACGTACTATGTTATTGCTCAGCGAGGCAAACCTAAATTCACAAATTTACATCCTATTTAAATCATAAATAACATATTGAAACTATTACCATCTGTAGTCCAGGAGACTACCTTTACAAACTTTAGGACTTGTCCAGTAACATCTAATGGGATGAGATTGGGATTTAGATTTTTTTTTAATTTTCAATATTATTTTTCTCACTATTGATACGACTTTTTATTTTTCAATACATAACAATCTTACCTTTTCCATTTTCACTAGGTGCTTCCAAATAGGCCACAGGTGGTTGCACCCTCATTTGCTACTAAGAGTTGAGTTGTTTTGGTCAAAACCTTATTTTGTCAAAATAGACCAAGTTAGCCTGATTTAAGCAAATCATCTGGAACTGGGCCTTATTTTGAAGTAAGAAATGTGTGAAGTTTCTTATGAAGTTGTTGCCTTAGTGTTGTCATTTGTGTATTTTCTTCCTATGGACATTAGTTCAATTGATGGGGTTGTGACTACTTATCGTCTATAGAAATGTATCAATATTCAATTGTAAGGATGTTGAACAAACAAGATAAGATTTATGTCTTTTAGGTTGGATCACATCTGTAATGTCTCATAGAGGTTACATAGGAGTAATTATTTTTGGTGTAAAATTGGTTTGTACATGAGGATATGTTTTAGCTCAATCGAGGTCTGGTTTAGCATTCAGTTAAAATTTTTTACAATGATTGGCAAACATGGAGGTGGAAGAACTCTGTACTGCTATAGTTTGGAATTTTTTGCTATTTCAATAGTTAAGATTTTTTGCTGTTTATGATCTCACTACAAGCTTGAGAGGTTATTCATGTCAATGCAGTTGAGAATAGACTTATGACTAATCTATTCGTTGGTGATTCTTTAATGGAAATGTATAACAAAAGTAATCACTTGAATTCTACACTTTTACTGTTTGGTGAAATGAAACCAAGGGATGTTGTTTCCCGGAGTACAATAATTCGTGGTTTTGTTTGGACTAACCTTACTAGCATTACCCTCAAAACTCTTCAATAAGATGATTTCCGCTACAAGGGCTTCACCCACCATGCCCATTGTGCTTAATATTCATCTTATATGCGTGACTAGTAGAGAAGCACAATGATCAAAGAATATTATATAAAGTGCAGTAGTTGTCATTTTCAAACAAATGCATTTTAAACATTTTGACATATGTCTGCACCAGGTGTGGAAAGATAGATATGTAGATGGTTTTGGATAGCTAGTAATGTGGAAATTTGCATGCTTGGTACCTGTAATCTGGCTTTCAATTAATGAACTGAAATAAAACATATTTTCTTTCTTAGAATCACTTTTAAATAGTGACATAGATGGATGTATTAAGTGATAGCTTGTTTCTTGTAACTTCCGTTTTTTATTTGATCACTTTGGAATTACAAGAGATTTGCAACTAATAAGCACTGACATGTCATCTAACTATAGGAGTGCAGTGAGAGCAACACTAGAATGGGTTTCTTATTACTTAATTTATTTTTGTATTTCTTTTGGCTAGCTTTCATTTATTAATGTTATAATAACATTTCCTCTTTCTTTTGTATTTCTCAATCAAAATCAGAACATCAGCCTTAGGCATATCACATGGATAGTCACATCACGTGGATGCATGTGACTGTTATCTCAATGCCTTGAAGGACCTTATGCTTGCTAAGATTTTAGTTACAGTGAATGTTCTTACCCATGGATTAAGAGTGTTGTCTGATGTGATGGTAAATCATTGGGCTATGTGTTAAAGTCATGACAACAACCTCTCCTAAATCATGGAGGTAAGGCTACATTTATCTCACCCTTCCCATGCCCTTGGATGGTGCTAGCCTCACGCACTGGGTACAACATTTTATTCCTACCTATGCAATTTACGTGAAACTTTATCAAATTAGAATCTAGATAAATGAATCTCAGCACTTCTGACTTCTATAATGTAAGCTTTTTGCCAAAATGAATACTTTAGGTTTGGTATGCATTGTGTGCTGCAGCAGATGGATCTAGGAAATAATAATATTTTTTCCACTCTTAGTTCTGCAGTTTTTCAAGTTTTGTTGGCCTTAGATGTACTAATGATTATAAAAAAAATATTGATTTAGATATTCTCGTACCATTGGACAATTACATATCCAGGAGTATTTCACACATGCAAGGATTTTGACTACTAGCAATGTCTTTGGAAAATGCTGGCATCCATGAGTAATGAATATTGTTTGTACTCTTGTGAATTTTGATGCTCATTCTATTTATGTCTGATGACAGAAAAGCTATAGCATGACTTACTAGTGGTAGTTGCAATCATGAGTCATGACAATTCAAAAGTCTATGCTTAAGTGAATCTGCTTGGTTTTTATTATAAAGGTAATAATGGATAAAGCCATGGAGGATCATGATATTGAGACTGCTCCTAAGCTCATTGAAGCTATGTTTCAAAACTGCAAAGATAGTGAAAACAATGGCATTGCATCATTGGTAGTGAAAACAACCAAGGCATTAAGGTTTTTAGAAGTTTTCCTTTTTGTGGGGCTGATAAGGTGATTTGGTGATAGGTTTCTGGATGGAGGGAAATGGGAATGAGATAGAATGGAAAGGGGTTGGGTTTCTTGGGCTTTTAGCCAAGGGTCCCGTCGGGCTTATGATGGCAATTTAGGGACATTTTATATTTTTAAATTTTCACTATATGTTGGACTAGTCCAACAAATTTGATTGCACAATCATCTCCTATGCCAACTTATCAAATGAACCTGAATTCTAGATTCATTTGCCCAATTCTTCAATTGATTTATCATGGCTTCAATTGACCAAACATTACCTTCACTTGGTTGGTCGTGTCTAAAAGAGCTTTTCTTGAGATTTGTTACTTTGAATGATTAGCACTTGCTTTGGTTGACTGATTCGTTTTCTAGAAACTAGTATGAATTGGCCTTGTAGCAACTAACACTAAGAGCCAACTCTCATCTTATGGCCTTCAATGGCAGATAACTCACCCAAGTACAACTGTTATGAATTGGCCTTGTGGCAACTCACACCAAGACCCAACTCTCACATCACGGCCTTCAATGACGTTCAACACATGCAAGTACAAGATCAAGAGTCAATCAGAACAGAGAGAGAAAAAACAAGAAGAGGAAAAAGAATGAAAGCAGCTTTAGAACTTGGAAAGTAAGGTTGAAATTAGATGTTCTTGATGGATTTTCCTATTACGTGTCTTTTCCCTTTTTATTCAAAGTCTCCCTCTCTCTCTAATAACTATGTCCTAATGAACATTTTTTTTACTTGTGGCTCTTAAGTGGGTCCGTTCATTCTTGAATCTAAATAGCGGCATGAAACTCTTGTTGTTTATACAATGACAGAAATTGGAATGGCTAGTAGGTTTGATCCTATTTGACCCCTCTTAAATTTTTTTCATTTCCTCATGGCTTGAATTGCAATAAGATAAATTTTGGCCCCCTCTTCCATGTCATTTTATTGCATTTGGGGATGTAATTTAAATCATTTTGGCTTTGCTTGTTATGCAGAGGTTGGCATATGAAGCTAAGGCTGAGGTAGCTATTGCTAATGGGTTTGATTATTTCATTAGATTATCTCCATATGTTGCTGTAGTAATCAACATAGAGTGGAAGCATATTGATATCTTCCCTAATGAGGTTTGTTAAAATGGTTCCTCCTTTATTAATACACATTGATTTCAAAATCACCACTGATTTTTTGTTTTCTAAAGTACTTTATCTTTGAATTCTTTTCAATGAATAGGATGCAATCAAAAATACATTCAAGAAGTTTCTGCAACGAATTGAAAATTGATCACAGGCAGTCACTAAGTAGTCATTATTAGTGCCAAGTTTCCAGAGTGTTTTTCACTTTTCTTTTTCATTTCTTCTATTACAATTAAGGATTGGGAAGCCCCACTTTCAGTGTTGCAGAGTTTGAGTCGAATTTGTTTTTCAACCTAGCTAGCATGTTGCCTCTATTTATCTGAGCAGGTGAATAATAATGTGGAAGGTGTACTTTTCATGCATTAAATGAGATATACAGAAGGCTATATTAAATCATGTGTTCTTTCAAGAAAGTAGGATCATTTGTTTTCACAAATTATTGTTATATACACTTATCTGAAGAGACCTGCAATTATTGCCAACACTAGTAGGGCAATTCTGATCCATCAGTCAAAAGCTCTTACTGGTTGTAACTTGTAAGCAATAAATACTCCAGAAATCTGTTTGATAAACTCGAGACCGCCTGACTACTATAACTGTTCTAACTTCTAAGTCCTCATGAACATTAAGCATAGCTGATATTGTGATGATGTGCATGGAATAGTTTATCCTGTTTGTAAAATGTCTTGCAAAGTGTTGACATAGGATTCTGAAGCAGTCAAGTTCTGCTCATTTAGATCTTCAGATAGTTGCAAGTGTGTTTCATCAGATACTTTTGTTGCTTAAGATGAACAAAATGCATACTTTATATGTTCCAAACCTTGAAAACTGCTTGCTAAAAATAGATATCTCCTATCTCCTAACCAGATAATTACCAGAGAAGCTTTCTTTTTTGTTTTATTTTTCTCCTTTTTGCAGTTAATCTTAGTCAGTAGGATTATTTAGTGGGCTCTGTAAGCCAAATCTTGTGCAATTTGTTTGCTACTACCACCCACATAATTGATGGTTTCATTTCTTGCCAGGTATGAAAGATTCTATGTTCTTTTCTTATAAATTATTATGAACACGCATATTGTTGAGGAAAATTTCCAACGAAACATGAATGTAATAGTGTGGTGTACAACTTGTCATCTTGAAGCCCAACTCAAGAATTTTCTTTGAGTACTTTGATTCTATTAATTATCTAAAAGGTTCTGGCAATGTAGTTTCGCTTCTTTGTTTATAATAAAAGCAGAAAACTTTTACTTAGTTTCTTCTCAATAAGTGTCATAGGAAATGTCCCTAATATTTAGCTAATATATCATTAGGTTATTGTAAAGTCTGCTTTTAAAAGGCATTTATATTGAAACCCGAATTCATAATTTAAATCAATCTGGCTTTTCTTGTGATGCAGAGGTTGGCATATGAAGCTAAGGCTGAGGCAGCTATTGCTAATGTGTTTGATGCTTTAAGAGGCACTGCATGCTACCAAAAGGCCCACTAGGAGATCAAGAGAGCTGATGACAATGTTGATATCATTACAGAACAAGTCTTTGAGAAAATCGAAGATCACAAACATTACCAACAAAGAATTGTGCAATTCAAGATCTTTTGGACGTCTTTGTATGCTTTGAAAAAAAATAGGATTGTTGACATGTAATGTCTTGAATAAAAATACCATTTTTTTTAGTTTGTAACAGAATGTATGCAACAATGTATTACATTCCAATTTGATTTAATGAATTTAGTTATTAATAAATCTTCTACAAGTTTTGTTATGCAAATTTTGGAATAGGCACATTGTATTAGAAAAATTAAAATATGTGCGCTTTATGTGCTAAATTGGATGCTATACATGTCAATCACATTTTAACATAATAGAATGGAACAGAAAATTGAGAATGCTCGCTCCATGTCATCATTGTCTTTTTCTTTCCTAAATAGATTCAAAATTGCGGCAATAAAATAAATATTGAGAAGTAGCAAACTGTTAATTAAGAAAAAAACCAATCTTATGTCAAAATCGGTTGAGCATTTGCAAACTAATAATTAAATTTGAATGTGTAAATTTGAAAGAAGAAATTCATATGGTCATGTAGTCATAACTAGAATCCATCTCTATACCTAAGTTTTTAAATTTTTTATTATTTTTGTAGGCATCATTTGGAAGATGAGTATGTATAATTTTTTATTATATATATATGTTTTTAAATTTTTTGTTACATTTATAATTAATTTCTTTAATTTTTATTCAACAAGCAATGAGACGGATGACTATAATTTTCACTAAAATGAATTATTATGTATATTTCTTTTACAAAATATGTAAATTATAGTTTATTTAAATCTAAATTATAGTTTTCTATGAAAAATTTTTCATTGGACTTTAAATTTGATTGGACTTTATTTAGAGGTGTTCTATAACATGAAAATTTTGTATAAATTTTATATTCAATATCAATATTTATTAAATTGATAGTTTTAGAAAATTTGACCCTTAAATTTATAAAAGTTTACAAATCTAATACGGAGGGTTATTGTTGTGAAATATATTAGTATAAAATTTTGAAATAAAGAAATTGTTACCATTCTAAAATGAAAAAAAAAAAATCAAATTCACTTCACTTCTCTTGTTTTCATAAATTACTTTTGAATACTCTGACTACCCTAAAATCAATTTTTTTAAAAAAATTAACTATATACTTATATATCTTAGGTTAAAATATCTAATCATAGCATCCATTGGTAATCAATTTTTATAAATTTAATTTCATCTTTTCATTTTAATTTGATTTGAATTAATATTTATTTTAAAGTTTAAATTATAATGAGCAATGAGAAAGCTGAATGAACTCTTAGAGCTTTAGAAGGTTTAGCTTACTAGGTTTGCAAAATTAAGCAAAATAATAAACTTATTACATTTATAATTAATTAATTGATTTAATTTTTATTTTTATTATAAATAATATTTATTTTTATTATTATACTTAATTATTAATTTTGGTACATATAAGTAAATAATCATTTAAATTAAATATTTTGTACCAACCTAAGTTTTTGGACAGTTTAAATTATGATTTTGGAATTACTGTGAAAAATAGAATTACATATAAAAGTTTATAGTTAGCTGTTAGATTTAGGTGGATTCATTAAATAATTTTTTACTAATATGAAAATACTTAACTATTAAATCAGTCCTAAAAATCATATATACTTAGTTTATTTAATCTAAATTATAGTTTTATATAAAAAAAATTCAATTTTCATTGGAATTTCAATTTAATTAGACTATTTTAGAGGTATTCTATAACATGAAAATTGTTTATAAATTTTTTATTCAATGTAAATATTTATTAAATTGCTAATTTTACATTGTTTCACTTGAAGTAAATAAATTTTTATTTTAATAAATTTTATTATAAACTTTCTATTCAATATAGTTATCCTATATATTTAAATTATAATTTGGGACATATAATTGAACCATTCCTAAAGGTTATATATATATTTATTTTGTCTAAACTATTATTTTGTTAATTAAACATTAAAAATACTTAATTATTAAACTAGTACCAAAAAGTCAAATATATTTATATTATTAAATTTTAATTATAATTATATATAATTTATAAAATTTTATTTTTAAAATTCAATATAATAATTATAGTTTTATATATTTATTTAAGTTTTATTTTATTCAATTTAAATTAGCTAATATTTTTAATTATAAATTTATATATTTATTTAGTTTTAAAATTATTTAAAGGTTTATGTAGTTCTAAAATGAATTATTAATTATATATCTTTTGCAAAATACACAAATTAGGTAAAATATTTATAAAATATCAAAAATTGGATGTGGTTAGATGCGGTTAGACGCGGTTGGTCACTATTAGATTAAGGTGATTTCATTAAATTGTATTATCTGGGTTTCAATTTTCGTAATAAAGGTGTAAATGACCTTATAAGGGCCTAGGATCATATTACAGGTGTTAAATTTGGATTAACTTATTAATTTCAAAAATTAGATGCGGTTAGATGTGATTAGTGTTGGAAACAAGTAATAAAATCAAAGGCAAAATACCCATAGTACGTGTTTTGATAATTAACAACTCAATTTGAGTAAATTTTGACTACTAATATGTTTTGTGCAATATTTAAGGATATAAATATGAAAAATATGAAGCATGACAGATCAAGTCGACCCCTAAGTCGACTCCAGCATCAACTTCAAGGGCAGTTTTTTGTCCAGAGTTGAAATTAGAGACCAAGAGCTGTTAAAGTCGCAAACAAAGTTGACTTTACATGCAACTTGGGTGAAGTTGCAAACCAAGTCGACTCCAACATCAACTTCAGACTGACAACGCAAAATATGAAGAACAAAGTCGTAGACCAAGTAGACTTGATATTCAACTTGAGTGAAGTTGAAGACCAAGTTGATCCAGACAACCAACTTGGATCAAATGAAGAACAAATCAAGTCTAAGATAAGCAAAGTTGCATAAATTCATCATTTTGGATCAAAAACACACATTTGGACATTTTCATGAAATTTTGTTAGGATGGAACCAAATGTTTTCAAGTTAGGATGATCATACTAAGTGTCAAGAACATTTAAATTAAAGAAAATCAAGCGACCAAAGAAATTCAAGTTCATATAGCAAGCTAAGGAAGTGAAGTCGATTTCAGAAGCGACTTAGGTCAAGTCCTAGTCTAAGTCAAGCTGAAGAAGAGACTTGGAAATTGCAGAAATTCAAAGTCGCACACGAAGTCGACTCCACACGCGACTTCGGTTAAGTTCGAGACCAAGTCAACCTGAGGAAGAACTTAAGCAGCCTGCGTACACCTGAAGTCGCACCTGAAGTCGCACCTGAAGTCGACTCCACCTGCGACTCGGGTTGTAACATTCGAAAATTTGAACATTGGCACATTTATTATACGCCAACCAACTCTCTAGCCTTCAAATCTCTCATTCTATTATATATAGACACTCAAGTGAACGTGAAAGTAGATAGAAAAGAGCAGAAACAGAAGATACTAAGTTCAAAACACCTTTCTTCTAGCTTTGAGTGATCTATACACGATTTGAAGGAAGAACGAGCTTCAAACTTGCTGCTTGCTTCAACGCCAATCGATTTGTTACTTCTACGAGCTCTTCCTCAAGTTGAAACTTGCATACACAAATCTTTAAAGTGTAGATATCTTTTCTTTTCAATTTGTTATTCGGTTTTGATGCTTGGTTTAATTTTGGTGTTCAAACCAAGTGATAGCAAAATAGCGTTGTGACTGGAGTAGGGACTCACCACCTACTTGTGCTGTGTTGTATATACCCCCTAGAGCTGAAATCTAGAAGAGAGCTAAGACTCTAGTTGTATTCATGGAATACATAGTGGAATCCAAGTCATAAGGGGTGTGAGCTTGGAAGAGTGGAGTAGGGAAGGATGCCCAAACCATTATACATCTTGTCAATTGATTTTCATTTCTGTTTTCATTATCTTATTGCTTTCTTTTGTTTCATTAAAGGGAATTAATCCGGGATAAAGTTCCAGTTTAAGTGAAAATTTTAAATACCCAATTCATCCCTTCCCTCTTGGGTAATTGCCATTAACTCGAGACTAATAAGTAGTATCAGAACGGGTCTTTGAGTTTAAACTAAAGAGATCTTTTGACATAACATCTCAATCAACTTCCACCCTAGCTTTTGCCGAGGATCAATCTTTTACTAGACTATCTCTTTCGATGGGACTAAGTTCGGCTATTGGAAGTTGAGAATGAAATAATTAATCATGGCTACAAATATTATCTTCCAAGATGGCGTTATATTACCATCCAAGATGGCGTTATATTACCTACCGATGAAAGAGCCTTCACTTGGTCTGAGGAAGAAGTTAGAATTGTTAAAAGCAACGCGAAAGCCATGAGCTCCCTCTTGCTGTGCATTAATGGCATCGAAATATGATGAAGTGTCATCATGCCAAATCGCCAAAGAAATATGGGATACATTGATATCCCTTTATGAGGGAACTTCTCAAGTCCAAGGGACAAGGAGAAATATTTTGATTTGAGACTTGGAAAGCTTTAAAATATTAGAAACAGAAAATATTTTTGAAATATTTGCTAGATTTTCCAAGATTACTAACGCATTGAAAGGGCTAGAAAAAGCAATTTCTGAATCTGAGTAGGTAATGAAAATTTTAAGGGCATTACCCGAATCATGGACTCCAAAGATCAAAGCTATTGAGGAAGCAAAAGACCTCAATATACTACGGCTTGAAGACCTTATAAGCTCACTCATGTCACATGAGTTGATAAAAAGGAGAAATGAGGAGCAACACAAAGGCAAGACAGCTATCGCCTTGAAAGCCACACAAGATTTGGACGACTCAACCTCGTCGTCACAAAACGACAATGAAATCGCCTTACTTACAAAACGATTCAAAAAATTTGTAAGGAAAAGAAGAAATTTCAGAAATTTTAAAGAAAAAAATTCTAAAGAGAAAAAGAAAGAGACAACAAAATATTTTCAGTGTAGGCGGTACGGGGTCTATACAGGCCCAATGCCCAACGCCCGAAGAAACTAAAGTAAAGAAGCAAAGAAAAGATCAAGACGACAACAGAAAATTTCGAAGAATCAAAGGAAGAGACATGTACATAAACGACGAAGAATCTACGACATGCAGCTCTTCAAGTGAAGAAAATGAGGCGGATTGCGAAAGAATTTATTGCATGGAAAATTTCGACATATGTCTTGCAGTAATGGAAATTTTGGAGGATCAAATCACTTCAACAAACTGCACAAGTAGCCAAGAGGTAACCTCCAAGCAAAAATCTTTTTCTATTTTCTCTTCTACAAATGAATGTCTCAAATGTGGAATTCAACAAGCATATGATTCATTATATAAGAAAATAAAGAAATTAGAAAATAATTTCATGATAAAGAAAGGACAATGCGATGCAATGATAATTGTGAATGGTAAACTTGTTGAAAAGGTTAATCAATTGAAAAACGAAAAGAATACCTTGAAAAATGAGTTAGAAAAATTAAAAAGGAAAATGAATCATTAAGTCAATCACTTGCTAAGTTTTCTAACCCTAGTAAAAATGTTAAAATGTTTTTAAAAATGACCACCCAAAGCTATAAGAAAGGACTTGGGTATACTACATTTGAGCATGGTGAAAATAGCAAATCTAATGCTCCAATGAACTTTAGAAACAAATAAAAATCCATCCATGCTAAACCTAAAATAAATCATGTGATTTGGACCAAAAGACCAATTGGAAAACTAATTACCAAATGTTTTCCACTACTAGACTTCCAGGAGCTTGTAATTTTTGCAACAAGATGGGACATAAGTTTTATCAATGCAAAATAAGAAAATTACAAAACCTTAGTGCGAAATTAGTTTGGATGCCCAAAAGCATTGGATTTGTGGCTTCAAGAGAATATCAATGTAGATTCCAATGGATAACTAACCGAAATGGACCCATAAAATGGATACCAAAAGGATGAGCTTCACTTGACGTTATTTTTACAGATTTGTCTTAGAGCTAAAGCCAATAACATATGATTTATGGATAGGGGCTGCTTAAGACACATGATAGAAGAAAAAGGACTGTTCCATAAGATCAACCTATACAATGAAGGAACAGTTGCTTTTGGAAATAATAAAAAAGGTAAAATAAAAGGTAAAGAAAATATTTATGGAATTTCAAATGCATGTATTGAGGACATACTATTTGTTGAAGGACTCAAATATAACCTAATGAGTATTAGTCAATTATGTGACAAAGGTTATAAAGTTGCATTTGAATCCTCTATATACAATGTGTTTGATGATAATCACATAGTATTTAGTGGTGAAAGGCATAAAAAATATATATTTAGTTTGCCTAGATGAACTTAAGAGGAAATGTCCAATAGCTATAGAAAATGATCTATGGGTATGGCATACAACGCTTGGACACATAAATATGTCAAATATTAAAACATTGTGGAAAAAGAGTCTAGTAAAAGGGTTACCAAAGCTTAAATATAACAATGACAAGATTCGCAAATCTTGTCAATTATCCAAACAATCCAAACTGTCATTTTCCACTAAAAAGGAAATTTCGATAACTATGTTAGAAACAATGATTCAAAACAAAGCAAATTGAACAAAGCTTGAGTTTTGATGATTAACAAGAACTAATTTGAGATTAAGAAGTGTACTAATGAGTTTGCCAAGTGTTTAAGGAAAGAGAAGAAGCCAAGTCGATCACCAAGTCAACTTGGACTTCGACTTGGTGCGAAGTCAATACCCAAGTCGACTTCACTAGAGACTTGAAACAGCCATAGGTGGGTAGATTTGAAAATGGAAGGACTGACAGGTGA
>JAXCLR010000092.1:42702145-42743904 GCA_035584095.1 Annona squamosa
GGGTTAAGTTTTAAGTTACCGAAGAAATTTTTAAGAACCCAATTCACCCCTCCCCTCTTGGGTTTTGCCATCAATTCAGGACCAACAATTTAAACTTCTATTTTAATGATATTACTATTTATTTTGCATCTAAGAGTATATAAACCATTTAAGGGCATTCTCTCCCCTTGTATTTTATTTTTATTATTTTTTATCCATTAAATGTCCAATTAAGATATATTAGGCATATTTTATAAAAAAAAAAAAGATATATTAGGCATATTAAAATCTATCTAGTCATTCTTCTACTGTGTGAATTGGCCACCTATCAATTTTACACAAATTTCTGATACCCGTACCCTACCTACAACTTAACATAATATTTCCATAATTGTTTTTATATTTTCAACACTCTAAACATCTTAAAATTTGTCCATAAATAATGTTTAAGTCAAATGCCCCAAAAGACCCATGTTTAACCCACATTTTTTAAGCTGCCCTATTTCCACGGGTTATAAAAAATTTTAATTTTTCTCATCTTTACCTTAAATTGGGCATATTAATTTATAATTAATACATCATAATAGCATTTGCAATTATTATATCATGATTTGAAATAAGAAAATTTGGATATACCATTCTTGAATTTTTAACTTCACACTTGGCTTGATTTTAGTCTTCTATTTTCATGATTTGAGTTCTAAATATCCTCCTATTCGCAAATTTATCAAAAGTCCCATGATTTTACATCTATTTTTGGGGCTAAAAATTAAAATCTTATCCATTTCAACTTTCGAATCCCTAACAAAATTTATTACTCAAATTGGTGTAATTTACTTTCATACATATTTGTCTAAGGTATTTTAGCAAAATTCCTATATTTATTGCGTGATTTGGAAGAAAATTGGAAAAATCAAACAAAAAAATATTTCTTCCTTACCTTCAGCGACAGCTACGTGGACGGCAACGTGTGCAGTGGCGACAGCGAGCTTCATCTCCTTCTTCCTTCTCCGCCTCTTTCTTTCTTCTTGTTCTTCTCTCTTTCTCTTCCGTTGTTCTTTTTTCTTCCGTATTTGAGAGCCCGTTCGAACCCTCTCTTACACTTCTCTTAATTAATTCAGTGCTCTACATATGCACTGAAAACATTTACATGCAGCAACATATATATATATATTAGAATGAGTCAAGCCCTACAGGACACTACTTCAGATAGTGGGATAAAATCATATAAGAAGAGCAAGATACAATACGATGAAAGAAAGGTGAATTTCTAAGTAACCTTATAAAATGACCCCAACAAAAATAGCAGAATTAAAAACACAACTGTAAGAATTGCTAGATAAGATTTTATACAGCCAAGTGTATCACCTTGGAGAGCGCCAATTCTATTTACGAAAAAGAAATATAGTAGCTTGAGATTATGCATTGATTGTAGAGAACCGAATAAGGTGACTATCAAAAATAAACACCATTTATCTTGAATAGATGATTTGTTTGATCAATTATAAGGGGCAATTATCTTTTCTAAAGTTGATTTACAATCGAGATACCGTCAATTAATTACTGAAGAGAAGGATATACAAAAAACTATTTTGCATAATTGATATGAACATTATAAATTTTTGGTAATGTCATTCGGGTTAACAATTGCACTAGCTGCCATATGGATTTAATGCAAAGAGTATTTAGACCATTTTTGGATAAATTTATGGTGATATTTATAAATGACATCCTTATTTATTTAAAGACAAATGATGATTATGCTGAACACCTTAAAATGGTATTGCAAATCTTGAGGGAGAATAAATTATATAAAAAATTAAAAAGTGTAAGTTTTGGATGCATAGTGTTTCATGGTTAGGGCATATTGTTACACCAGAAGATATTATGGTGGATTCTACTGAGGTAGAGGCAGTGGTGAATTAGCCAAGATAGACAAATGTCATGGAGATACATAGCTTTCTTAGTCTTGCAAGTATCGTAGATTTATAGAAAGTTTCTCTCGAATATGTACTCTCACAAAGTTAATAAGAAAGGGATAAAATTTCTGCGGATCGATGATTATGAAGCTAGTTTTCAAGAACTTAAGCAGAGGTTGGTGAAGGCATCGATTTTAGCTATCCCTACAGGTGGTGGAGAATTTGTTATTTACAGTGATGCTTCTCAAAAGGGTCTTGGTTGTATATTAATGTAGAATAGGAAGGTAATTGCGTATGCTTCGCGACATTTGAAAACTTATGAAAAGAATTATCCCACTTATAATTTGGAACTAGCTGCAGTATTGTTTACCTTAAAATTTTGGAGACATTATCTTTATGAGGAACAATGTGATGTTTATACAGATCACAACAATTTAAAATAAATTTTTACTCAAAAAAAGTTCAATATGAGATAAATGAGATGGTTGGAATTACCGAAAGATTATGATTTAAATATTTGGTATCACCTAAGGAAAGCAAATATTGTAGTTGATGCTTTAAGCAGAAAGTCAAATAGTAATTTAGCTACTTTAATTACCAATCAGGAGGAATTAATTAATGACATCCGCAAGTTGTCATTAGAAGTTTGCCTCAAAAGTTAGTGTATCGATTAAATCAAATGCAAGTAAAACATTCTTTGTTTGAATAATCAAAGAAGAATAAAGAACGGATGTAAAAATTCAAAAGATAAAGAAAAAAATGATAGGAGTTATAAAAGGATTTATAATTGACGATGAGGGCACTATCAGATATAAAGAAAAGCTATATATACCCGATGCAACATAACTACGAAGTTAAATTTTAAAAGAAGCTCATTATTCACCCTACATAATACACCCAGGGAGTACAAAGATTTATGAAGATCTTAAAAGAAATTTTTGGTAGATGGGTATGAAGAGAATGATGGTAGAATTTATAGCTCAATGCCTAACATGCCAACAGGTCAAAGCCGAACATTAAAAAATTATTGCAAAAAATAAAAATATCAGAATGAAAGTGGGATAAAATCACTATGGACTTTATTAAGGGGTTACCCAGGACTGTTGCAAAAAAATAATTCTATTTGGGTGATTGTTGATAGGCTAACGAAAGTCACACATTTTTTACCAATCAAGACTAGTTATTCTGTAAAAAAAGTTAGTCAACCTATATTGTAAAGAGATAGTTCGGTTGCATAGAATTCCTAAGATAATCATTTCTGATCGAGATACCATATTTACTTCAAAATTTTGGTACAATTTACATCAAATGATGGGGATGATATTAAAATTTAGTACAGCATTTCATCCACAAATAAATAGACAAACTGAGAGAGTAAGTCAAGTAGTTAAGGATATGTTGAAAATATGTATAATAGAATTTGGAAATGGTTGGGATAAATATATGGCCTTGGTTGAGTTTGCATATAATAGCAGTTATTAGGCAAGCATTAAAATGTCTCCTTATCAAGCTTTGTATAGGAAGCCTTGCAAAACACCATTGAATTAGGATGAAGTTGGAGAAAGAAGGTTGATTGGGCCAGATATTGTACAAGAAACTACAGAAAAAGTAAAGCTAATTAAAACAAGATTGGTTACCGCTCGAAGTAGACAACAAAGTTATGCATATCTAAAGCGAAGAGAATTAGAATTTTCCATAGGCGACAAGGGTTTGTAAAAGTATCACCTATAAAATGAGTTATAAGATTTGGCAAAAAGAAAAAGCTTAGTCCTTGTTATCTTGGACTATATGAAGTTTTAGAGAAAATTGGAGTAGTGGCTTATCGAATAGCACTACCACTCTCATTAGCTGTAGCACATAATGTGTTTCATATTTTTATGTTGAGAAAATATATGTTAGATCCTTCCCATGTGCTTACAGCAAATCAATTGTCGATCTCGGATAAGTTAATATATGAGGAAAACTCAATCAAAATACTAAATTATAAAAAGCGGCATTTACGAAACACGGTAATGAGGCATGTTAAAGTGCAATGGAGTAATCATAGAGAATTAGAGGTCACGTGGGAGCTTGAAAAAGATATAAAACAAAAATATTCACATTTATTTAATTAAGTTTCGATGACGAAACTTTCTTAAGAGGGAAAATATAACAGCTATGCTTGAAGGGAGAGAGAACCGTTTTATTAAAAATATAAACAGTGGAATAGATGGCATTTAATCTCAACCGTTAGCAAATGCATTGGTATAAGAAGGGGGGAAGGAGATGGGTTGCATCATTTATAGAAAAGAAAATAAAGGGCAAATAGGCAGAAGACGAAGAAGAAACAGAAGTTTAAAAGGTATGTCGCATAAAATATTATTTTTGCTAATCTCATTCGTTTTAAAAATATATGCAACTCATTTCGTAGATCTAAATCATTTACAATATTTCCAGTATGACTAATTAGTAATAGGAGTATTATTGAAAATTTTGGTACTGCAATTTTACTTATTTCAAAGAAGAGTAGCAAATAAATTGTAAAAAATGCAATATGATGAAATAAACATATTTCTGGGCATGTTCAGAGGATTGTGACCGTACAATAACGAGAAAAATATTTGCTTATCTGCTTGCAAAATTTCAGCTTGATCAAAGTTATGAAATTTTAGATATAGTGATTTAACACATAAATTAGAGTGGTGAATATGTATTTTAAAAATAAACACAAAAAATAATTACAAGAAAATACAGATATAAAAATACCTATCTGACCCGTTACAAACATTATTTAAGAAATTTTACAAAGTATATGATGGATGAATTTGATTAAAAATTAGTTAGATAGCTATTTAAAGTGATATTAAATTTTAACCATTTATTAAACCTTTATGTCAAATCAGATGACACAGATGTTATTTTGAGGAATGGGTTGTCCAGATTATAAACCATAATTTTCTAAGATTATCCTTAAAATTTAATATCAAATAAACATTTCTATTAAAAGATATAAAATATTTTAATCAAAGAATACGGACCATTAAAAATAAATAAATAAATAAAATAAAAAATTCTGGGCTAGTGGGTAAGCCCATCCAGTAAGAGACTAGTGACCGAGGAAACTCAGAAGCAAAGGTTACTGGAAAAAGCCCATAACCCAAACTCACAGAAACTAAACTTAGCCCACATAAACAAGCTAGCCCACCTTCCAAGCATAGCATCAAGCTCACCTGGCCCAACCCACTAGTAGCAGCCCACCAATTGCCAACTGCTACCGACGCCGGTGACCAACCGGCCGATAAGCCAGTAGGAAAAAATAGGAAAATTCAAAATAAATACAAAAAATTTTAAAAAAATACTAAAAATTATGAAAAATACCAATAAAATTAAAATCAATATTTAGAAGCTTAAAGAAGTTTAAACTTATAATTTTTCAAAAAAAATATAAGAAATGAAATTATTTAAAGGTTTTATACTATAAAAATAAATAGAAAAACTGGAAAAAAATGATGAAAATTTTGAAGTATCTAAAGAAGTATATGAGTTCAAATTTATATTTTCTTGCATATAATAATAAATGAAATGATTTTAAAATGGAATAATACAAAAAATTTTGAATTTTGACTAAATAAAATTATGAGAAAATTTGAAAAAGTTATAAAGTAAGTTTTAAATAATAGTTATGAAAAATAAAGTGTAGTAATGAACATGTTGTGATGAAAATTTGGGAGAGAGACTTAAGGCTACTCCAAGATATTGAAAAAAAGAAGTTTAAAGCTTACTTAGAGGTAAGTAAACTTTACATAAGCACAACTTTGAAAATATTATGTTGGATATTATGATTTGTTATAAAATATGATTATTTATTAAGTTTGGAACTTTTTTTAAAATTGGTTTATTCATATATAAGCATGATTATTTCAAAATATCTTTAATCATGTTAAGCAGTAAATCTAAGTGGTGCATTAATCATAATGCATGAGCACAACGCATAATTACACATTGGGTTTGTCACTAAGAAATAAAGCAATATGGTAGTACCTGGGTAGCGACCTTAGAACTACCAAAGAAGATAAATTAGCTCATGCATGTGTGACACGGCTGCCCGGGAGCACAAGCAGATTGCAATGCCTATAATATGAATGCGTGATTTAGAATTGACATATGCATGCATGAGCATAAAGATGTTTAATAACTTAGAATTGTTGTGCATAAAAGGTAATATACACGTTATTTTGTTTTAAATTTTGAAAATGATTGGAAAATGAAATTTTAAAAAAAAATCTATTTACTCAGCTTCTAGCTCATATAGTTTTTGTTTTCAATGGAAAAATAAGAATATGATAATAAATTGGAGTCACCGTCAACGTGGGAAAACAGGTGAAACTAGCGGAGCAAAGGACACAAATTTAAAGTAATTGAAGTTTTCTTATAATGCTTATTTGTATTAATAATGAACACCAAATTTACATAATGACTCCATAAGGGGAAGATTTGAGATGTATTAGTTAAAATTTTTATGATTTTACATTTTGGTATCTATTTCCATCTTGTGAGATTTTATTCATAGCAGTATATAAGTGCGTGAATCGGTGGACCTCCGCACTTGGTTAAATAGGCCTCATTATGGAGCTAGTCTACTTAAACCTTGTAGTCCTAAAAGGATATCATTCCTGCATTCATCTACCTAGTCACTAGGATTGGATCAATCATAGAAGAAAAGCATATGCCTATTGATATCCACAGCTCACTTGCCCATGAAATGCCATGTAAGAACTGCTAGCTGGGAAAAATTTTGTGTATTTAAAGCAGATGATTGAAATTGGTGGTATGTCATTGTTTCTAAATTTTGATGGTTCACATAATGATAATGTTAAGGGAAGTGAATAAACAAGATGATGATGGTTCTGACCATAAGAATGGCAAACAACAACTTAACTAACAAATCTTGGCATTACTTGCTGCAAGAAAAAGGTGGTGGACATGCAATCAAGTGGAAAAGGTTGCTATAAGTTCTTCTATGCAAGCAAGCTTGAGCAAGTCAGGAATTTCAATTAATTTTATTTGATTATTTTTTCTTCTACAAGATGTGCATCTCTTACCATTCTCATTGTGCCTATAAATTTGAAGCGATATATTAATACATCACATCTTATTCATCCTAATCAGAAATAACCCCGAATGCTCAGAAATTTTTCCCCTTCTGCATTCATTCTCATACCTTGTGTGGAGGCATCACATATGGGTCTAGGGGTCGATCACCGAAGTGATGCTCGTCACCTTTGAATATCCTCAACTTCCTATCTCAGTCCTAGGCCATAAGAAATTAAAAAAAATACCACAGTAAACCAAAGTGTGAATGGACTTTGAAGGTGTAATAGCCCGGAACTGAATCTCACATCAAAAAGGGGAGAAAGTTGCTGCCAGTTTATAAGTGGGTCTCAAGTTCAGTATGGTGTGACGCGTTTTCTGGGTCTATGCATGACAAGTGGTATCAGAGCATTTCCCCCTCTAGTAGATGTGGTTCGAAGAGTTGAACCAGTAAAAGTCAAGGCTACAGGCAGAAGCCCAAAGTTGAGTTGTGGTTTGAAGACGAACCAAGCGAAAGCTGGTGGGCTTGTAATAGCCCAGAATCGAATCCCACATCAAAAGGGAAGAAAGTTCCTGGTAGTTTATAAGTGGGTTTCAAGTTCAGTATTGTGTGATGCGTTTTAAAGTCGTGCGGCTCATATGTCAAGCCAGAGTAGACAATATTACACTATGAGGCCTATAGCCCACAGGTCTAATGGATGTTTTCTGGGTCCATGTGCTTTGTGTGTCAGGCCCAATGGTTGCTTTTTTGAGTCTGTGCATAACAAGAGAAACACAAGGACTCCCCAGGAGGTTACCCATCCTAGTAGTACTCTCACCTAAGCACGCTTAACTACAGAGTTCTGATGGGATCAGGTGCATTAGTGTTGGTAATATCCTACATTGGTTAGGATGAAGGAGGGAACCCGGGCTATAAGTGGAGGTCGCTAGTAACTCTGTCGAGATGCCTTTTAGTGTACATTCATGGTACCTAGAAGGACAAAATCATGCGGGCTAAGGTCCAAAGCAAACGATACCTGCGACAGTTGGGCCGGAGCGTTAGAAATGGTATCAAAGCAAACTCCTAATACACCAGCAAGAACACATCCAGCGATGACGTTGGAGCCCCAAGGGGGGTTGGATGCAACATCCCATATCAGTTAGGATGAATGAGGGAGCCTAGGCTATAAGTGGAGGCCACTGGTAACTCTATCGATACGCCTTTTGGGATACATTCAAGGTACCCAGAAGGACAAAATCATATGGGCTAAGGTCTAAAGCGAACAATACCTGTGATAGTTGGGCCAGGGCATTACAGAAGGACTGGTCAAAAAAACTAAGTTAGTGAAGGGAACAATTCATCTTTTGTTCATTTTTCGATAGTTCAAAAAATTGCAAAATAAAACTACATAATTTCATAGATAAGAATTTATGATGCCATCTTTTGTGATATTATCTTCAAAACAGTTTTTTTTTTTTTGCAATCAAACACTATTGCCAATGATGACCCATGGATAGTTTAACAGGAATAGAATAAAGCAAAAAAAAGGATGGTTAAAACAAAAAATTCCCAGATGCACTCAAGGAAATAGTAGCACTGATCACAAATACATGCAAAACATATTGAGTTCTTCATTTGTCCTACCAAATTAGCCAAACCTTCTGTCACATTACCATAAATAAGGTGGTCAGGAATCTTGACAAGGAATACCAGTATACTATCCATATGATTCAGAAGAGTGGAGTTAAATAATAAATGTCATAGAATGAAAACAACATCACAAATCTTTTTGTTTTTTCAGAAGGTAGCTAATGAAAACAGCACTTAAAGGACAAACTTCATGCTATTTCCATGAATTATTTTAAATGATTTTTTTTTGGAGTTTATATTCATCAAATGAGAATTTCGTTATGTGGTTTAAAATTTAGCTTTTACATTCAATTTACGGGGTTTCTAATGCATAGAAGGGTATGTTTTTGAAGCGTAAACTGGAGAACATAAAGTCAAACAAAATAAAGGCTATGGCATGACCTAGAGTAGAAAAGTCTCGGAACTCTTCATGAAACTAAAGGAACATGGAGAAAATTTACATAATGCAGTTTCTTTCGTGGAAGCATGTGAAGAATAGCCTTACAGATGACCTCTTTGGGATCTTTCACTAACTGGTCCTTCAAGCTCCTCGCTTTAAGGTGGCCAGCATAATTAATCAACACAAAGCAGAGGAAAAAAAATTAATAAACCATTTCAATTAGGAAAAAATAAGCATAACCACTTACCCTGGATGCCAACGGTAAAACTTGGTAGTTAGCTTCCTCTCTGTAACACACACATCCTTTGCATTAAGCGCAATGCACATATCACCAACTTCACAATAAGGGGTGTGCATTGGTTTATCTTACGCCAATATTTCCACTATATAAGAAAAAGATAGGTTGTTACCAATTGCTATTTTGGAAAATCAAACTTTCATTTCTTTTTTCTTCTATCTTTTCCTCTTTTTTATTGGAAAGTTATGTAAAGCATGTCTTGAGCTTGAGAGAAGACATGCACATATCCAACTCCACCAATTAAACCAACTATAAAATAAGCTAAAAGACTTCGTAATACCTTTTTAGAAAGATGAAGGTGCAACAAATTTCTCTTGGGCTTGAAAAAAAGGAATGCATACTAACCTGGCCTTTTGCATCAAATACCTGCCATCTTAGGCCCTTAAAATCAATTTGCCTTAAACCAAGTAGTGCTTTCTGTCAAAACAAAATTAAGTAGACCCATTGAAAAATTCATTTTTTTTTATTTTTTTTTTGATTGGGTATTGAAAAATTCATTAAATCAAATCAAGTAAGAATTTTCTAAGTTATTGAATTCAAGCCAACTACAAAAATAAATTCAAAAAATTTGCAGAAACATATCAAAAAATTTATAAATAACCAATTAAATTAGAGGAATGATCCTCTTAACCTGGACTAAACAAATGTTTCGTTTAGTTCATCTCACAAAACTTATTTATAACACTTTTTTACTTTTCGCTTCATACTTGTTTATCTATTTATTTAACATACAAACCAAATTTTATTTTTTTTGGGTATTTGTATATATTTTTTTTGAAAATTTTAAACATCTATATATATATATGTATTTGAAGTACCCTTATCTTTAAAAATCTCAATATATACATCCAAAAATGGTAAAACTTCGTTTATATATTAAATATACTTGATAAACAAGTGTATAAAAAAATAAAAAAAATTATCGTAGATGTATTTTTTAAAGTAAACTAAGCGAGACATTTGCTTAGCCTACGCTAACAAAATTACTTCTCATGAAATTGTGAGTTCTCGTAGGGGAATGAAAGCAAAGAAAGCACTCTTTTACAGTAACATATTCTTTTGAAATGAGGGATGCGACATATCTATGATGGTCCCATCCTCCCATGTTTGAAGCAACCATTACTCGATGCAGAACATGTAATATTCCTTGAAATAATATTATTATCCTATTTATTCAGTAATATATACAGACACTCAATAGGTCACCTCACAAACACCATAAAACTCCAAAAGTGGGAACATCATATGGGACATTTTCATGATAATTCTGGAGTAATCCAAGTAAAACACAGCTGCGGTAGATTTGCTAGTGATAAAAATAAGCAGCATCGAAACTTAGTCAACAAAGAAACAAGCCAAAGGCTTCAGGTTTAGCATTCTTGGATGTCCAGCTAAGGCATGCAAATCAAATTTTCGCATAAAAAAGCCAAGTTTATAATTATAAGTGGTTCAACAACTACTTAAAAGATGGAAATGAAATTCCCATCAAATTATTCTTTTACTATCGAGAAGACCATGATCACAACAAAAAAGGGATGTGCCCCTACAGCGAAACAAAAATGGAGCAGAAGAGCATAGGAACAAAAATGCCTTCAAATTTCTTTTGAAAGAAGGTGTGGCGGTTGACATCTCTTAGTTGGAAGCAGAAACCTTAGTGAGGAAGAAGTGGACAGAGAGAGAGAGGGTTTAAGGTTCCGGGCCTAGACGAACCCATTGCACGGTGATCTAGTGCGTCGTGGTTATCAAAGGAAGAATGATCTCCGCCTTCAATTGTTTTTTTTTTTTCAGCCTGCTTAAATCACCTTCAATTATTTTCACTTGTTTCCTGAATCACGAGTGTTTTAGATGAAGAGAATTAGAAGGTATCTAGTCGGACATTTTAGTCTAACGTAAGAACATAGAAAATTTTAGAAAATAGAGAAAACCGAACTGTTATCGAGTTATTTTTTCTTCAATAAAAAATCATTGCCCTTGAGGAAAATAGAAACAACCAGAAGATTATGTTTGATGCAGGATCCAAAAAATAAATTAATTAATGAAATTATAATAGATAACAAATTTGTGATCATAAAAGAACTGGTATAGTTTGAACCGATTCAACCATTTAAACAAACTGATTTGAACTGTGATGTCAATCTCACAAATTTAAGATGTCATAAATGTTATTATATATTTATAACTCTCAAATTTATTTGTTAAACTCCAATCATCACAATAGTACATGCAGAAAAGATTAATAGAAAATTTTTAAAATTTTATTAACTAAGCACAATTATAACATATTAAATTAGAAAAAATCAATTACATTAGCTGACTTGAAACGTGTAATAAACCTTGACTTTTGATGCTTCTCTCTTGATTTCTCCCCGTTTATCTCAATGAGTTACAATTTTCTAAACATATCTAACACAGTAAAATAAATCAATAATGGTCGAAGGGTTGAACAATGAAATCATTCATAATAATAAGAGACAAATTGCATCCAACTCAAAAGAACTATAAAAAAAAAAAAAAAAAAAAAATACTACGGCTACAAAGGACAGAACAGAACAGTATACGATCATCTCGGAAAGCTGGCTCAAACGCTCAATCTGTACATTTCTAGCAGAGCAAACTAAAAAGAAACAATTGTCAAGGTTTAAAAAGGCAAAAACTCACCACCGAGGCTTGTGTCTCGGTGGTCACGGCTTGGACAGCAGTTCCGTCTGGTCGTGCGTTCGATCCCCGCCAGGTGCGAGGTCATGCGAGGTTATGTTGTGGATGCCAATAGTTGACTAGTGGGAGCTGTGTCTCCCGTCCGGTCGTTGTGGGAGCAGTGGTCTCCCGTTTGATTGTTGGAAGCTGTGTCTTCCTGATTATTTAGTGGAGTTGTATCTCCAGCTTTGTAAGAATGTCTCAAAGCTTTCAGTGTATTACATGTTGAGATGTATGTAAATATCTCCCAATCAAAAAAAAAAAAAAAAAAAAGGCAAAAACTCATAAATTTTCAATAACCATGCCCTCTGGTAACTATCTTTTAAGCACTAAAAATGACCTTTCTATAGAAAAATATATACATATAGAAAAATCTCAATGATAGATGCTCTGCTCAGCCAAATAAAACAACCAGATGAAGAGAAATCATGGCAGCACTTGGTGCCCAGATGTGTGTAGCTTTCAACGATACATACTTTAAGCATCACAATTTCTGCTAAGAAAATCGAAGAGAAGAGAGAAGGGATAATAATCAAGGCAATTTCTACTTCAAACAACTCGTCTGAGCTCCAAACTACTGTGTTAGAGAGAAGAAGATAGAGAGAGGTATGTATATATGGAGGTGTGGGGAGATTGCCTGAGTAGAAAGCTCTGTCTGCCATCGATATAGCTGTTGTTGAGTCACGTTACGAGTGAAGCCTGCGTGTGCCAGGAGAAAGAGAAGCACCGAGAAAATGGCTAGTCGAGGCTGTCGCCAAGGATGATGATGACGTGACAGGACAACAAGAGCAACTGGCTCTGCAATTTGGAGAATGGGAGGAGGGCGACTTTGCTCTGCTATTGATTTGGGGGTATTTGGCAACAATGACAAGTTTTCAGCAAAACTTTTCATTTTTTGGGCTATCCCATTTTTAATTATTTTTTTATATCTTTTTATATAAACTATCTTAATTTTTAATCATTTATACACAATTATTTATAAAATTGACTTATCTATTTTAACTTTATTCTCTTCACTCTCCATCATTAGCTATGTCATATCATATTATTTTCTATTAATTTAATAATTTTTATACTAAAAATTTCGTCCAAAAGTTTTATCACTTCCAAAACAAGCTGGTAAAGAGATTTTGATTTCAGGGGCATCGGCAGCTAAAGTTGGCTGTTGCTATTTTTTAAAAATATTTTAGTAGAACTAGGTGAAGTAGGTCAAAACACATATTCCAGTTCGGGCGATTCTCTCAGTTCAAGCACATTCAATTGGACCGGCTTGAAATGAACCAGGTTGGATCAGTTGCCAGCCAGTTTGGTGCAGTTCAGTTCTAATGATGGATAGGAGAATATTATAAATTTGATACTAAATCAATGACTATAGTAGTACAGAGGTTATTTTAGGTGTACGACCATTCAATACCTCAAATAATTAAAATATCTTAAAATCTGAACTTTTCGTTTTGTTTTGTGAGATTTATGCAAAACAACCCCAATAGTATTAAGTGAAATTAGAACTCAAAAATGTCCAGGTTCTAAGATGGGCCCAGTCAAGGTACCACAGCCCAAGATTCCCCGGTTGTGGCTGGGGGGATGGCTTTGCCTTCTATTCTACCATAAGAGATAAGGGAGAGATTTATAATATTTTAGCAATTAATGGAATGGGAAAGTGGGGAAGTGAAATAGGAATATCTTTGAAAATTGTAAAAGTGATATAACATAACAACGATAAAGTTGGAATGAACAAGATATCAAAGTGAGAAAATAATTAAATTATGGGAATAAAAGTGAAAAAATATGTAGCTAAGTAGTTAAAATGTCAATTTAATTTTGAAAAGCTTGTAGGGGAGAGATGGAAAAGTGAATTTCTCCCGTGTGGTTTAAAAACAACAGAAGGAGCATATCTCTTCCTTTTGTCATGTTCCAATTACCAAAACAACAGACGAAACACTAATATTTATTTTGCACAAAATTGAAACTTAAAAGTTCATTGTGAAAATGCCGAAACCCACATTATTGGAAGGGAATTATGAGTATTTAAGGGTCTATTTTGCAAAACCTCCTCCGTTTTTCCCACGCGTACTTCTACTTATTTTATCATACTCAAATCCTTATAAATAGAAAAACTAGAAAACTTCAAATTCGGATAATCATAACCAACTTTTTTTGCACATATTCTTATTCACTACAGTTTTATGAATACACCGGTGTAATCGTCTGTAGTCATGATATCCGCTCCCATCCATAACGAAATAAGGGTGCGTAGTTGTCTGCCCATAGCTCTTTATGGCCTCCTTACTCTCACCTGCCGGCGGGCCATGACCATGATGAGTTGCTCGCGTGAAAGTGTCCTCAAAGAGGCTCTAAAATCAAATATTATATAATTCAAAAGTTTTATAACTTTCCAGACACACCCATACTTTGGGTTGATCTATGGGGCAAAGACATCACAGGTCCCTCTCCCTCAACCATTCGCGTTTTCTTGTATCACCCCTGCCTGACCCAAAGTCATCCAACAATAACGGGTCATCGAAGCTGGAGAGCTTTGGAACCAGTCAACCAACTGAAACTAACTGATGATGAAATGCCCGCCGGATTGGCACAGAATGAAACCAAGAGGGGTAAATTTTCCAAGTATCCAATGTGATTTCTGATTAAGATAAATAAGACGTGATCTATTAATATATAGCTTCGAATTTATAGCCACAATGAGAATGGTAAGAGATGCACATCTTGTAGAAGGAAACGTAATCAAATAACGTCAATTGAAATTCCTGACTTGCTCAAGCTTGCGTGCATGGAAGAACTTGCTGCGACCTTTTGCACTTGATTCCATATCCTCCACCTTTCTCTTGCAGCCAGTAACGCCAAGATTTGTTAGCTTAAGTTGCCGCCTGCCACTCTTATGATCAGAACCATCCTCATTTTGTTTATCCGCTTCCCTATAACGTTGTCATCATGTGAACCATCAGAATTCAGAAACAATGGACATCAACAGGCACATGCTTTTCCTTCATTAGCTATACGACTGATCCAATCCCAGCTGACTGGGTAGATGAATGCAGAAATGATGTCTTTTCAGGACTACAAGGTTTCAGTAGACCAACTCCATAATGAGGTCAGTTTAACCAAGTGCTGGGGTTCACTGATTCACGCACTTACGGAGATACTAAATCAACAAACATCAACTTTCTAAAATGACTCACCACAGGACATCAGTGATTTCTTTGAAATAGGGAGTGCATGTTCCCCAGCTGAATCGTACAAGTGTTGGGAATCCAAATATTGGATGTTTGTGGTGGTCCAACCAAGCTTTTGTTTGAGGATCTGAGATGAAAAACCATCCAACAAATCCATCAGGGCACTCAACATAAAGAATACAAGCAGGCCTAGGTTAGCTATGTGAAGGTTACCTCCAGGATATCCAGAACCAAAATTTTTATGCATGTTCTCTGCTGTTTCTTCGAGGATCCAATCACGTAGGGCTCTGTCTCTTGTCACCTATATCATCATTTACCCTGTCAAGCATGACAAACCAGGCTTGGGTTGTTCCTAATAATTGTTTACAAAAAATACTTTCATTTTCCTTCCTTAGTCACTTTATTAAAAATAAAAATAAATAAATAATAAAATGTAGCTAGTGTTTCTTTGTTTTGCACAAAAACTTCCATGTCAAAGATGCTAAGTATAGTGGTTTGCCTTTTCTTTCAGGCAACAGCGTCCATTTGTTTATTATTTATGAATAAGGAGCAATAAATGCCATCTTTCATACACTTTTTTTGGCCCTCTTTTAGTTATCATTTGGAGTTGCCACATGCCACCTACCTATGCAAAGTTGAAAAGGAAAATCAAAATTTGCTAATCCACAGCAGAAGTAGCTATAAGCTTACACTATAGTGGATAATGTTTTTTTTTTTTAATTACAGCAATGGAGACCACACTCCTCTTAAAGTTAAAACCCTAGATCATACGCGTGCCCACCAGGATGTGAAACCAATTGAGTTATGCCCAGGTTCACACAATGGGAAATGGTTAACCACCTACTATAATTCAAATTATGTCTTATTAAAACCTCAAATAATTGGCATGGCTAGGGTCACCATCTAGTAAGGCAGGTTAGGTTTTTGGTAAATTTGGCAAAAAAATTCCAAGATCATAAGCACATCGAATGGGGACCAAATTAAAAAAAAAAAATGAGGAATTAGATCACTAAAACAGACAACCAACCAAATCGCCAAAGAGCTTTGAAATAGAATTACCATCCAAGTCCACACCAAATGTTCAAGTCTTCAACATTTAATGTTGGAAAATGAAATCAATTCATAGATAAGGTCTAGATTGTGAGACAGAATAAACACTGAGTATACCACAAAGCTGGAACCAGAATGAGTTGGTATTTGATTGACTTGGATCACTATCTACTGTGGCAGATTCACATTTGGACGATTTGGTAATAACCCAGAAATCATAGTTATATTATGTAGCTAGAAAGTTTTGCCTACAAGCAGAAAATTTGGGAGGCGAGGAGGGAATAATAACTTTCCCAACTCTTGTCACCCTGGTATGCAGTTGGGAAGATAACTCTCATTTAAAATCTACCTTCACTGAAGATCAAGACCACTGTATGTGTTTGGGTTGCTAGCTAGAGATTTTGATTATTTGGTTAACTATGGTACGATTGCTAACTTCAACACTTCACTTTGCCATTTGTTAGCTGGTTCTTTATGTGTTTTCTAACACAGCTATGACAAATCAGGAATGCTTTTGCTAAACCATTCAAAATATGACTAAAGATAACAGCCGACAGCCCAAGCTCTTTTACTTATATTCAATTGAAAAAAGCCGTTGTTTAAAGATACATTATAGGGCATAATCAGTGTGTATGCTCTAGCAGTCCAGTTCTTACTCATTTTTTCGGGTACATATGTGAATTTGATATCAATTTTCAGCCTTAAAATTAGCTGATGATGACTCTTTTTTCTATGCTCTCTCTCCTATATTAATTTTTCATCCTAAAAAAGCTACTTTACAAGTCCTTCAACCTGACAGCCATCTGCCGTCCACAAAGTCAATGGTGCGAATAGCGCCAATACTGTCACTCCAACAGTCAACCAAATCTTATATTTGTAACTAGCAGCCCAGAGAACTCAAGAATCACACATGCATCATGCATGTAATGCACATGACGCAGATCTGGTGGGGAAGGGGCGTTGAACAATCACCTTGGCAACTATGCTGGCTCCACTGACAACTGGATAAAGACTATCAGCTTTCTTTGCAACAACAAATTTGATGCCTGGAAATCTTTCTGAAAATTTTATTCTGTATTTTTCAGCATCTCCAACAGTGTCAACATAAACCTGCCAACAAATCAAACGAGAAGGGGAATTGAAGAGAAAATAAGGAACATAAGAAATTATAAAAAGGAAGAATATGTAATGCTGAATACTCCTAGATATCAAGTACTATTTAGCCCCAATAACACAGGACAAAAGTAGATGGCAGATTCTGTTGTTTTACTGTGTCTCATTGTTGTGAACTCGATTGCACATTCCAAAGAATCCAAGAAAATATCTGGATGACATATTAGGCAAATGAGAGTTCTTACAACCAGAAATTGTCCAGTTTTTATGATTCTTCAGTCACAGGCCCATGCTCATTATATGGCCCACAAAATTCAAATATGAAGCATTTGGGGAGAAAAAGTGACCAACAAGGCGATGATATCATGACATCCTTAACTGGTTTATCAATTCAAGTAAGATCTGTAACCACCAAAACACATTGCGCTTACCTCAGTTAGTAGAACCCCCATCTCCAAAACCTTAGCAACAAGTCCCATAGCAGAATCATGTGATATTTCATTAAGGTTAATTTTTGTTCTGTCAAGAGAGTAAGGAACAGATGAAAATGTGTTCAATGAATGAAATGATTCAGAGATTAGATTCAAATATGTTCAATAAATGAAAAAATTGGCAATCCATCATTGCATGCTTACTTCTTTAGCATTTTAGCTGAAAGCTCTCTTGGATCTATAACATCAGCAATCCACCCAATAGAGTCATTAGCCTTTAAATTTTCAAATAATTCTTCTCTCTTTTCCTCTTTCAAGGTTTTAGAATCTGTAGAAAGAAAGCAAACAAGTCAGAAATAATCAAATGAGCTCAATACGACTTAATTTCACGCCTTTCCTGCTATGTTTGATTCTCAGGCATTACATGAACTATTATACCTTTTTTTCCAAATACAAAAGTTCAACTATCATACCCTCTACAATTATAAGCACGTAATGGGTCAGTTTAGCTGGGAATTAGTAATACCATGTTCACTAGAAGTTGGAGAAACTGATACCGGGTGTCTTTTGCTAAGGCAATGAATCCTATATCGATATCGTAATAGGTTTTAATGATGGAAAGTATTGTACATGGTGAGTACCAAACAACAAGGGAATTCTATTTGGACTAAGCCTCAGCAACCATCTGAATCTCATTTATCATCATATGACATTTACTTTGTTCTAATGTATTTTTGTAGTTGGCCAATGAATACCAGTGGGTGACAAAACAATCAGAATTAGTGACAGATATGGACTGGTAAACCCGAAACGTTAGGGTTTATATCATGCTGTCATGGCCACAAATAGTTCCAAAGTCAATGGCAGCAAGAAACAAAAGGAAAAAGATGTCGCACTCATTCTTGAAATGCACACAAGTTCTGTAAGAACAGGAAACAAAAGGGAAAAGAAGAATTTTTGAAAAAAAGAAGAAGAAGAAGGGGTGAAACCTGCAAAGTTCAAGGAAGCAAGCGTCCGCTGGTAAGAAAGAGCACAATACAAGCATCCGTACACCATGGGGCCTTCAAAAATACGCAAACGAGATATGCGCAAGTCAAGAGAAGAACCGCAAACTTTAAGTATATACATGAGAAAATCAATACATCATCAAATAAAATCCCTTTCTTCGTACATCCACGTGACCTTTTTCTTTGAAGGAAAAGAGTCCCGTATAAGGAGGTATAACAATAAGGAGATGGGCAGAGAAGAAGAGTAACGAGACTGACCGAGAACAGGACCTCTTCCAGCTTCATCAATGCCCATCATGCATGGCTGCGAAGCGAACGACGGCAATGGAGTCTTTGGAGCTGGTCCCATCTCCTGCACTGGAAGGAGAATCCCAGTGGAAGGAGAAAGAGATGCAAATCAGGACCAGCGAATAAACAATATGGGAGCAAAAGGAGTCAAGCGTCGCGGTCAATCTACCTTCAAAGCAAGCCCGTTCTTTGGTCTGACGGCAGCCCCTTTGTCTTCTTGTTCCTAACATGCCATCCCATCATTTTGCAGGTATGAAGAGACAAATAGAGACACAGACCAGTACTAAGTGAGGACCGGCTTTCGTTCGCTACGAATGAACCATGAAAGAGAAAATGGAGAAAGGAAATAAATGGTGGAAAAATCTTGCATATTACGGGGCGGAGACACTGGGGAATAGCAGTCGCTGGCTCGTGGAGACAATGGGAGTAGGGACTTAGGTTTTCACATTTATGTAAGCAGCAAGTGCGGGCCAGCATGGGTACAAGAAGGTCTTCGCAGGGCTTGGTCCGCCGCGACCAGAAAATTTTAAGAACCTCTGGACTACCGACCCGACCTGCCTCATCGGGTAAAAAGCTACTACACGTCCCGGCATAAAAGAACGTTACGGCGGAACAGATGACAGGTCGACCCGCCCGTATTCTCATCTTTATTAAAAACTTCATTATTCGTTTTAAATAAAATTATTAATCTAGAAATATATAATTTATAACAAACTTATTTTTTACCATTTTTAAATATGTGTATATCTAACAAACATATATACATATTTAAAATGGTAAAAAAAAATTTTTGATAACCAAAAATGGTAAATTTTAGTCGATAGGTTAAATATCAATGTGTATATATGTATTTTAAAATACTTCTACATTTAAAAATCTCAAAAAAATATTACTCATCTTCAGAAAGGTAAAACATGGTTTATATGTTAAATACGCTTAAATAAAAAAGTATGAAAAAAAAAAGCAAAAGTAGAGCATTATAAATAAATTTTTTAAGATGGGCTAAATAATAGAATCATTCCTTTGTAAAAAATGCATTTATGACTTTAAAATGGTAAATTTTAGTTAATAGGTTATATATTCCTAAAATAACAATCCTATAAAAAAAGAAAAAAGTGATTTTTAACCCCAGTGACAAGTGATCCTAAAAGGAATCATCTCTCATTAATTAAAGAGAGCTTGCATTGGAAAGATAAGTCTATCCGCTAATTAGAAACTCATGAGGCCATGAATGACTGATTAGTAGGGGTGCAGCTCCGGTCAGTTTATACTAGGTTTGAGTGAACCCAAACTCTAAACCTACTAAGTTTATGTAAACCTAAATACTAATCTTAATATTAGAATCCAAGTTTGAGTCGAGTTTGTATAGGGTTGGGGTTAGTTTCGGTCTTGATTTCGTGTTGAAATTCGAGTTGCTCTCAAACTAATCGAAGTCAAAATTACTGATAAAGATAACAAATTTTTTAAATATTATTGCACTAACATATAATGATTTAAATGTGAATATATTTATGTGTCCTATGATATTTTTGGTTTTGACGAAAATTAGTCTTTTAATTAAAAGATAATTCTAAATACAATGAATGTAATGAATTTGCACATAACAATCAAGGTAATGTTATGAAAAACAATCAAAGTAAGAAAAATAAATAAAATTACACGAAATTATTATCTAAAATTTTATAAAAGTGAGACTTATATATCTCACAATTAATTAGTTTATATGCAATAATTTTAAAGAGTTGGTATATTTATAATTATTTATAAATAAAGTTAATTTAGATGTAATATATTCAACTTTTATTGACAAATGTATACAACATTTAGGCTTTAGAATAAACATTTTTATAATTTAATTAGGTTATGATTATATGAAAGAATTTTTATCTCAATTATAATTGAAATACTTAGTGCATAAATAAACATAATTATTTTAATAAATTAGGGAGAATATCGGAGTTGGACCAGATTGGGTTTTGAACCGAGTTCATGCAAACCCAGTATTGGTTTCGGATTTTTCCAAGTTGGGTTGGAACTGGTTCTAATTTGAAAAAAATTTCAAAAATAAAACCCTAACTTGTTTTATGAAACCGGGTCAGGTCAGGCGGGTTCGGACCGACCCCGTACCAAGTCGCACCCCTACTAATTAGGATTGAATTTTTCTCAACCGTCATTAAAACGATGTCCAAACGAATTCCCAAACACATCCAAAGAGATAAAATTGTTCAATTAATCATACATTTATTTATCAAATTAAAACTTGCTAAAATTTTTATTACAATGTGTCTAATCTTGTGAATATATTGACCTATGATTTATAAAAATTCCCTATATACCTGTAACATTTGCCCATTATTGTCTTCATACCTAAGATACTTCATAAATTTCTTACAAACCTATAATATTTTTCCTCTAATTCCTTGTATACCCACGTCCTCACGCTCACCCCAAATCTAACGTCAACTTTATGTTAAAAGTCAATTTTGACCCCTCCCCTGCACCGTTCCCCATCGCTTGGAACCATCTTCTCCGGCAACTTTCTCTCATCTCAACGAGTACAACAATGTCTGTTGTCAACCCCCACACAGTTTTCGCCATTTACCCAATCTATTTGGATCACTGCTCCATTTTCGATGGTGAGGCAGGGAGGGATCCATATTGTGAAAGATGGGATATCCATCTTGTAAATGAGCACAACGATTCCGATGATATGGGTGGCTTTCAACGCCATGAAGAAGTGGCCATGGTTGGTAATAGGACGACGGACTGTGGGTTTCCAGCAGGTGTTGAAGAATGCGGCGACGGCGACACATGGGCAGCTCCGAAATCGCGAACGAGTAAACACGAGCTATTTCGTTTCTCACTTAAAATATTTAAAACTGGCATTAAGCAGCAACCTTTACAGGAGATCTGCTCATGGATTTTTGACAGGTGGTGAAGAAGGCGACGACGGTAATGAGGAAGGACCAGCAGGTGCGGCAACCTTCCAGGTAGCGGCTCGTGGGCGGCTCTAGAATCCTGAACAAGCAAATACAAGTAGACAATTTTCAGTGGGTTCCTAGCAAGCAGCGAGGAAGCAGCAGTGTCCCAACGTTGGCGTTGGTTTTTTTTCACCTGAAAACAGCAGCATCATAGAGCAATTGAATTTGGTGAAGACGAACGGTGGGCAACAAAGAAGATGGTAGATGAGTGGGACCCACCTCCGACACCATCTCCACTCCCAATGGCGTCATACACAACCAACGTGGCACCTTTCTCGTTGGCACATTAATCCATCCATGCCCCTGTTCAGGTGCTCACTGGCGAAGCTCTGCCCTTGCCACCATTGCCAAAGAAGGTAGAGCGTGACCGGCTTCCACATGACCCACGTGAGGCTGCCCTCTCCAATGATAAATTCAGTCACCTCTTCACTGGTACTCGATCCGCCTTTGACCTATGGCGGACCCAATAACAGGAAGACAATGAGGAAAGTGACGATAGGGGCATTTTTGAAATTATGAAAAAAAGACGTGAGTGTGACAGCATGGATACGGGAGGAATTAAGGTTTAAATGTTGTGCTTGTGTCTAGAATTTTTGAAATATTATGGATTTGAGAGGAATAATGATAAAATATTATGAGTACAGTGAGAATTTTCCCTAATCATGGTAAATAATTTTCTTCTTATTTAGGGTAGCTGCCATTATAGTCCACCGATGCTAAATCAACCCTCAATAATGAAATGAAAGAAAGAGGATCCCCATAGAATCATAGGCACAAATACTAGTATCCAACAAGAGCAAGAACTTTAATTTGAAAGTATTTATAATTTATAAGCCTTTTTATGGTGAAAAATAGTGCTAGAGTAGGAACCATATCAACCACTCCGATGTGGGTTGTTCATAGATTGGTCCTCGTCCATACAATTTGAAAGTATTTGTAACTTATGTCATGTTGAATAGAATCGACATTCATTATCAGCATTTAATTAATCGGTTGAGGCAAATAACATACAGGATTTAATCCCGCCCTAAAGCGGGTTAATCAATTCTTCAAGTATGTACCACATGACTTTAATCTATTCTTCATGTATGCACCACATGACTCCAGATAAGCTTGTTTAATATACAAAGTGCACTAATGGGTGTCTTCATGTTTGTTGTTTATAATATTTTTCGTTTGTTTTCTGGGTGGGCCTCAGTGTAAAAATTTCAAGCCCTACTCATTAGAGTGACTTTCTTGTGTTTCTATAAAAAATTGAATTGATTAAGAGGCATGATCCCAACAACATCACTTATTGGCTTAGGAATTAGTCACTTGCTTTAAGAATCAATAAACCTATCAAATATAAAAACATATCTATGATAAATTTAAATACCATTTATTTTGAACTGTTACTAATTAGTTAAAGTAAAACATTAGTACTTAAATAAAATATGAATATTTATTCAACTTTATGAAAACAAGTTAATGAAACATATCTCATATAAAATTCTAATCACAACTTCAACGTTTGAACCACTAATTTCAGAAACTCATCCAATATTCACGTTTTCTTCCACATTCAAACTCATATTCTTATATCCAATGAAATTCCTAAAAATAATCTCAAATACAAGAAATCAAAATTCAAATATAATGCAAGCAAATCCTCAAATATAATGACATATAGATCACACAATGCGCACAGATATTGAACACATGCACATAAAATTGTTTATCAAATCTTATCAAAGCACTACTCTGTCAATAGTTTTGTTTATGCACACCAAAAACTAACACATGATGAATTCAAATATTTGTAAGAACATTTCATCAGAAAAAATGCATTTGCAAGAAAAAAGCATTAAGACTTGTTGTGACTGTGAGGCTACAAATTTAATTTTTTTTACCAGTGTTGTCCGTAGAGTAGAAGGATGTGAGGCTGTGAGCATTCAAACAGGGAAACAAGAAGTGGGAAAATAGAAAGAAAACTTGCCATATTTAAGAGGCCCACACGAAATGGCTATTGACAATGGCAGTTGGAAAAGAGCCAAAGTTGGGAAAACGAAAACAAACATGCTATCAGCTGAAGATGGCTATAGAAAATGGAAACAAAGAATAAAACCCTACCAAAAATGAAAACGGAAAATCAAAATAAGAGATAAAGCATAGACCTAGCAAAGGCAGACAAATGATAGGGCGGACAATCCCAGTGGAAGGCGAAAGAGATGCAAATTAGTACTAGCAAATAAACTATACGAGGAAAAGGAGTTAGGTATCACGGTTAATCTACCTTCAAAGCAAACCCATTCTTCGGTCTGATGGCAGCCCCTTTATGTTCTTGTTGCTCACATGCCATAACATCATTTGTTGGAATCAAAGGCAAATTAAGCATAATCCATGTTTTGATGATTAACAACTCAATTTGAGAATATTTTTTGTACTAATGTAGTTTGTTAAACTTGGTTAAAGAATAAAAACTTAGAATTTAGAACCTAACAGACCAAGTCGCAAGGCTAAGTCGACTTAACCATCGACTTGAGTGAAGTTAATACCCAAGTCGACCTCAAGATCGACTTTGAATGTGAAAAACCTTTCAACGCCGAATTTGGGAACCAAGACAGGTAGAGTCGGCGAAGTCGCAACCAAAGTCGACTCCACCTGCGACTTGGGTGAATCACAAACCCAAGTCGACTCCACTATCGACTTCAGGTGATCAATTCCTTCCAACGTTGAAATTGGAGTAGGAGACAGATGAGGTCGCAGTCGAAGTCGACTCCATATGCGACTTGGGTGAAGTTGCATTTCTAAGTCGACTCCATATGCGACTTGAGTGAAGTAAAACCCCAAGTCGACCCAGACATCCAACTTGAGTCAAGCTGAGGATCAAGACAATCCACACAAGTAAATATCCATGGAATAATCATTCAAGATGGTATATCATTCAAAGAAAGATCTATAACTGTATATTTGGATTGCAAACTCAAGAAAAGCAAATCATTCTAAGATCAAGGTCATGAAGATAAAGCTCTCAAAAGAAGACGAATATGCCAAGTTCTAAGACTAAGCATTTAAAGATCAAGGGTATTATTGAAAAAACAAGATATGAGATGAATAACAAGCAACCAGAATCACTTTCAAAGAAACCCAAGTTCCATCATATGCATACAAAAAGTGAAGTCGCACTCGAAGTCAACTTCACCTACAATTTGGGTCAGACCCAAGACCAAGTCGACCTAAAGTGGAACTTGAATCCATGCTGGAGACCAAAGTCGCAATCGAAGTCGACTCCAATCTGTGACTTGGGTGAAGTCACATCCGAAGTCGACTTCACATGCGACTTGGTTAGCAATGGTAGGAAAAATTCGAACGTTGATGCATTAAATGCATGCCACCTACCTCCAAACGTTCGAATTTAGTCCACTATTATAAAAGAGCATTCAAGAGATCGTGCTAGAGGTTAGAGAAAGAATTCATTGTGTTCACCTTCTACCCTCTCTAAGCATTAAGTGATCTACACCAACTTCAAGTGAAGAACTTTGCTCCAACTTGCTGAAAGCTACATTGCTAATCAAATCATTCTCTCAACAAGTTCTTCCACGAGCTGAAATCTACCTATGTAAAGTGTAGTTTCCTTTATTTGATTCATTATTTCTATTTGATACTTGGTTTGATATTGAAAATCGAAACCAAGTGAAAGTAAAGTAGTGTTGTGACTTAAGTGTAACTCATCACCTACTTGTGTTATATTTTATGCAAGCCCCCTAGAGTTGGAATCTAGAAAAGAGCTGCTGCTCTAGTTGTATTTGACAATACATTAGTGGAACCCAAGTCACAACGAGCTTGGAAGAGTGGAGTAGGAAAGGTTGCCCGAACTACTATAAAAATTGTGTCCGCTACTGTGGCTTGCTTATTTTCTTTTATTGCTTTATTTCTTTTCATATTCTCTGCTTGTTTTATTAAGGGGATTAAACTAAACAAAGGAACAGTTTTTGTTTAAGTAAAAATTTTAAAATACTTAATTCACCTCTCCCTTCTTGGGTAATAGTTATAAACTTGGGACCAACATCATTTTATAGGCATGAAGAGAAACACAAATCAGCAGATGATCAAACGATTAATAGAAGATAACCTCAAAAAAAAATTAATGAGGCAAATACTTTTTTTCTAACTTTCTTCTCATCCTATACTTTTAATTTACTTATGCCAACTATTTAGTTATTTATGTGGTGACAACTCTGTAACATTCTATAATTGAGAAGTCCTGTCTTACAAATATTTAAATCATAGGACTATTTTATAATAAGAAAAGACTTTTCTTAGATATACTCATTACGTTTAACCCTAATACTAAATGTACTCACAAAAATTTTAAAATTTCTAATGTACCAACTATATTTGTATTTAATTTCAACAATGTTCATTCAATCATAAATCATTAGCTAAATTTTTATAAACGTCTAAGATACTCTTATTACAAACTAATAAAAAAACAAAATGAAATTAAAGCTCTTCAAAGTTAAAGTCCATGTCCCATTAAGGCATCAGCGAGTTATAATATTTAATTTTTAATCTTATCTTACATTTAATGGGCATACAAGTAATTTCAAGATTAATTAACTATGTTAACTTATAGAATAAGTTTTTTGAAATTAAATGCAAACATAATGATGAGTAGATTTAAAATTTTAAAAAATATTATAGATATATTTCAAATGGAGGATGACCGTAATAGGTATATTTAGAAAAATGCTAGTAGTAAAATTGAAACAAAGCGGCCACTTCCCAGTCGCTACATGTTTGAATCCTTCTCACATGGTTTCTCCCCCCTCTCTCACCTTCATCTCTCTCTTCTTTTCTCCTTCGCAGCAACTTCATTCTTTATTTCTGAAAGCATAAATCCTATCAGCGACTTCATTCTTCCTGTTCTGCCTCTACCTTTTCTATAATCTATCTCTTAATTTCCATTTGCAACACCCCCATTTACTGCTGACGGCAAATGTAGCTTAATTGATTGCTTTGAACATTGGATCTACCATTTTGAAGACTTTAATCAAGCTTCTAACTGGGAACAAGCTTCAACCAACAATTGCAAAACCAACTTTCAATCAAGCTTTCAATTAAGGACGAGCCCAAGGATGACTTCATTCAAAGTTTGCCTTTTTCAAGCTTTGGAACATAAGTATATTTCTCATGACATAAGAATCATTTTCTCTGAGAAAAATCGGGGCAAACAATTTCTAGTTTCTTTCAAAAGTAACAAAAGCAAAATGGTGGAATATCTTAAATTGATTGCCTCAAGAGAGCTAATTGCTAGAAAAAATACAATTGCAGATGGAATTGGCATGCTTTTGTTACCCTAACAACTCATGCAATAAATAGACTTCACAAGAGATCAAACAATTTAATCAACATGCTTACTAGGATTTATACATTATATGATCAACTTAAATAAATTAGTAAAAGTATCCCACTACTAAGACCAAGTAGACATGCTAGAAGGATCCATGAAATGAAAAAGAAAAAGACTATATTTCTTATTTCTATGGCTATTTCAACAAGTTGGAAATAGGTGGTGTCTATTGAGTTTGCCGAGAAAATATTTTGGACGGTTTACTTTGTATCTAGTTAATGAATATAGTTGTGATTTCGTTCGTGAATCATATTACTTATGAGTTTTGTTATTGGATTTTATATTTTTTAGTTTTGTTATTGGATTTTATATTTTTAAAATTTTGTAAGTGATGTGAATCATGCAATTAAGATTGTACTTATATTTTTCTTGATTTCTAAGTTGCAAATATATAGTATTTCAAAGATCGAATGCAAACAATAGCGGAACACAAAGTTGGATGTGAAGGAGCAGTGGTAACACCATGGCCACAAATATGGATTGGCAAGTGTTTTGAGTCTCCTTTACACCACAAAAGAGTTTGATAGTTAATCCCTCTGAAATGAGAGTTTTATAATTTCCCTTTGATGTGACAGCGTTTTTCAATTTTCGTTTAAGATAGGGGTTAATAGGAAAAAAAATTCTCTCTATAATGTGAGGGTGTGAATGTGTTTTACTGTAATATTAGGATGTTACAATATAAATATAAAAAAATAATTGGATGTGACTTCATATAATTTTTTGAGGTAAGTACATAATTTCTTTAAAACTTCCTCAAATTATGATTTTATTATTTTCAAACTTTGAAGTTGTACGTTTTTAGGGGTGTTTGGCAATCAAAAACTTTTCAATCTCTATAATTGCCTTTTTTAATTATTTTTTTACATCTATTCATACAACTACTTTATTTTTTAATCATTTCTACACAGTACAGATATAACTTACTTATTTATTTAACTTTATTATCTTTACTTCTCATTATTACCTCTATCATATCACATCATTCTATCAATTCAAAACTTTTTACATAAAATACATTTCATTAATAGTTTTACTGCTTTCCAAAAACACCAAGAATTTCTTAGAGTTTAGGTGTGTTTGATTTCTACTAAAAGTTTTCAGTCAAAACCTTTCAATCTAAAACTTTTTACTCTCTACAAATACCTTATTTTTAACTATTTTTTCACATCCTCCTATCTAAGCTCCTTACTTTTCAATTATTTCTGTACAACTATTCATACAATTAACCTATTTATTTTAACTTTATTATATTTTTTCATCATTAATCCTATCATTTTTTGCCGTTTCAAAAACTTTTACACTAAAAACTTTCTGTATAAGAGTGTGTTTGGAAAGAGATAAAAATTTTGATAAAAAACTTTTTTCGTAAAAGTTTTTAAATTGGCATAAAATGATGTAATATGATAGGGATAACGGCAAAGAATAGAGGGAATAAAGTTAAAAAAATAGGTTGGTTATATATATAATTGCAAAAAAATTGTTGAAAAGTGAGGTAGTTAGGTTTTACATTTACCTTTTGTAACGCGAAAAAAAAGTCACATGTTGTGAGATTTGACTATTGACTCTTGCTGTGGATTGGCGTTGGATTATTGCCAATGTTTTTAAAACTGGACTGGTCACTGAACCGGTTTTGTGATCAGTTCCCGGTTTTTCCGATTCAACCGGATCGAACCGATGGTCAAACCACAGTTAGACAATAACAAACCGGGACGTGACCGGTTCACGGTCCAACCGCCCGGTTCGGTCCGGTTTTCAAAACAAGGACTATTGCTAGTACTAACTTCAAAGTTCAAACCAGCATTTCTGCTACACAATTGGACTTGAGATTTGCAAACAGATGCTTTATAACATTCGCTGCGGGGGTAAAATTTACACAACCAGAAGAGTTGGAAATGAAATCTTTTCATTAAAAAAATGAAATTTACAATAGAAGACTTTCCAACAAAGTTTCAAAAAATGAATAGCCCTAATTGACCAGTCTCGTTTGAGCATCCATTCACAGAGGGAATGAGTCAGAAGAGGCTGGGGCGATGCTTATACTTTCACATGCTTTCTCGTCACTGGGTGCGAAATCACGTTGCTCTTTTTCGTCCTTGTGATTGGCTGTCCCATCAAACCCATGTGGATTTACTTTGCAGCGTTGCTGAATTCTTCGTTTGAGAACATCTTCTCCTCGAATATGAGTAAAATGATCTTTTTATTTGGTGTTATCTGCCTCCTATGGCCTGATAACGCGCGGTACCTCCGCAGAGTCACTTTCATATTACAATTCGCAGGCGACAGTGCAGTACATGGAAACAAAAATGGCATGAGAGGTATTTTGGAGTAAAATTCGTGGTGAAATGTTTCTTGATCTTTTGATATTTACAATTATCTCAAACATTTGTCTTACAATCAAGTTCTTGAGACATTTTACAAATTTCCTATAATATTCTACATACACCTACTAATTTCTATTTTCCTTTAACAAATCTCATATACAAAGCCTCATTTGTGGAGGCTCTCACAACTGTGGGGAGACAAACACCACAACGCATGTTTTTTGGAGTAAAAGTTGTAAAATGATGTGATATAATAAGGGATATGATGAGTAGTAAAAAATAAAATTAAAAGAAATGTGTTAGTTGTATGGATAATTGTTTAAAAATACGATAATTATATAAAGTCGAAAGTTTTAATGTAAAAAGTTTTATGGATTGTCAAACATTCCTTTAATTTTTTGATATTATACACATTGTGACATTCGATATTACAACTCAAACTTTTTCACAACTCTCATACATTGAAAAGACAATTTTGTAAATACCTCCAATTCTAGAAAGGGACATGACATATACTCTCACTGTAAACTAGGGAGATTGTGTTTCAATCTCACGTTTGCAACTTAAGCGAAAACATGAGTTACCAGCGCGCCAAAGGCCAGCCACCCCTTTAATTTTAAACAATACAAGTATTGTGATTATTTCCACACATTGAAAATGACCACAATGTTCTCCATTTTGTTATTGGTATTACATACATATGATGTCTAATATTACAAATTTCTTAAGAGAGATGTTTGTAAATATGCCCAAGGGGGACAAATTCTTTCACTCCCAATAGGAGGAAAACTCGAACGCCAGACATATCACAAGGGAGGGGAAAAACTTGAACGTCAAACGTCTCACAAGGGAGGCACATGGCTAGTGGCCACAATACCCTCCATTTAAAATTCAAAAAATTATACATTTCCAAATTTGATAAATCTTAATTTATAGATAACATGCATCGGAGCTAACAAATTCAAAAAATATTAAAAATTTCTTTGAAATGGATTTTATCACTGGTCAAAAATGATCAATCACCATTTCTATAACCATGAAATTTCAATTTAACTCGAGCCTTTTTTTTCAAAAAAAGTTTTGAGTTTTGGATTCGATTTAAAAAATCAAGTGAAGTCAATAAATAAATCTCAATAGATTGAAATATAATTCTATTAGTTTATATCATCAAATGCTGAAATAATATTCCCACGAGTATAAAAAAAAAACTATACTTATAACTAAAGAAAAATTACTTATAAAACTGGTGACTACATGCATGTAGTTTGTACGGACAAATGAATCCAACGAGCAACACTATTTAAAAATATTTTGTTCGGTCACTTAAACACTAAATTTGCTGATCTTCTAGCAAACCACTTAAAGCCAATTCATGAAGCATATACAATCTGGATCTAACCTTGCTGACTAGAGGAATGATGTATTTTAGGTAGTATGGATATAAATGCCGTGAGAATTAAGGAATACAAGGAAAGGGCTGAGGCTGAATCGTGACATACAAAAAGCGAAATAGCGTCTGAAGGCATAAAATAACGTGAATGGATTCAAGAAACTAGTCACATCAATTGCAAGTTGGCTAATATGAAGAAAATAACTTACTTTTTTAAAGAACATATGAAGGCAATGTCTTGTGAATGCATGTAAACATTGCAATATGTTCCTGCAAAAGAAAACAGCTACACATACACACATAAGAACATTGCAAACCCCATCTTGCCCAGCCAAAATTGCAGCGCATAGTTTATGGAAATTCTAAACGCTTGAGTAATCATCATCTTCTTCATGTTCTGTCACAACTTTCTCTATAAACTTCTTGCGGACTCCTTCCAAAATAGAGTTCTCACTGTTACCATCATTAAGTACCGGATCTGATTAGCAGAGGGTTAACGCAACACCTGACAGAAAATGATTATGGATATATTATACAATTCCACACTCACTGTTGGTGAATGAAAATTCGTAACCAAAATAAGATGGACAAAAAAATTATATAACTGGAACAAAAAAGAAAAGACTTCTTTACTGATAATCAGCACCAGGCCACTCATTGTGCAATTTTCAGCCTAAAAACTTTATCCTTTAAGTAATTTATAGATTGTTTTGTTCAACAAAAATTGATGAATTTTACTCAAAACAAAAGAAAGCTTCAAGGGATTGAGACAATCTTCAAAAAACAGGCCAATCCAATCAAAATGCCTCTTCCACTAAAATAGGACCAGAAAACTTCTTCTAGATGTAGCTTGCTTAAAAGCAAATACCTATCACCTCATTAAACAATATAGAGAAGACAAAAAGACATCTAACGAACTGGATAAGAGGTCCTTCAAGATTCAGTACGCGGAATTACATGCCAAACTGATTGACAATATTTTGTTTATTTCCACCTTCAGATGATACAACCTCATCCTTGGACATTAATCATCTTCCCTGCCAATTCCAAATATATATCCATATGGAGCATGCTCCACTGGATCCTAATTCCATCCGCTTTCAAATGGCCAGTAAGTCAGAAGCAAGCTGTGATGGTTTAACTTGGCCAACCTCATTCTATTTGTAAAGACCCCAGATGCTCACTAGTTGTGGTTATGATGGGGTTGACATTTTAGCTTGTCAATAATTTGGGCTACATTGCAAGTTTGTTCACATAAAATCAGTTAAGGTAAAAGGAACCTTTGTCTATGCAAACGAGTGAACACAAATGGGCTATTGTGCATATGCCAATATTATAGGATTAACTTTCACTTTCAAGTAGCCAAATCACATATCCTAATAAAAGCCAGCGCAATGAAAGTCCTACTTAGTAAAATGATTACATAAAAAATGTTGGAGTTATGACAAATACCTTCAGGAGTACATTTTCGGGATCCAAAATGACGCAAACCAAAATAATTTGCTTTCATGTTACTGTCATTCTACACGAGGAGCTTTGTAAGATTGCAGTCTAGATAGTTTAGAACGCATTCTATTGAGATTATCTCCACATATTTTGTGGCCGGGTATTTAGTAGCTAATTCTTCTAGGCAACTCAAGAGTATCCTGCATTCTGGCATTCAGCAGCCGAAATCCAAATTCCTAAATCAATTCAGAAACAAAAATAGCATTTATATGACTGAGAGGATAATTTCATATAATATTAAATTCCATGAAATAAGAATTTCAGATAATGAAATATTAATCATAGAAAGCAAATTGAAATACAATTTTAAAATCCAGCAGACGAATTTCAACAGTGGAAAAGAAAATTCTTGGAATTTCGGTGTTAAATATACACAAATAGGGGTGTTAATCGTCATGGTTAACCTATCGATTATAAATAGGTTTGGGTTAAAATTTTTAAGTATATAATTTACAACCCGCCAACCTATTTAACCATTTAATTAAATAAATAGATTATAGTTGAAAATTTATAACCCATCAACCCATTTTGTAACCTATTTAACTAATTTAACTCGTTCAACTTATTTAAACCATTCAAGTCTAATATATATATATATGAGATTTATTCATGTGCATTCAGATTGCACGCGAATTACCCTGCAGATGCCTCATTCGCCTATTCATTCAGAGGGCAAAATCTACGCCGCTTATTCGAATGTGCATGTAGAGAGAGACAGCAAGCCGAACGGAGACGCACGCACACATGCGCAAAAATTTGAAAGATGCATTTTCCCGCTCAGTGGACTGAAAATTCACAAAAACCCACCTGAAATATTCTCTCTTTCATCTTATCGAAAGCAACACAACGTTTGGGAGCTTGCTCATCCCTCCCATTTCAAAAATGGAGACACGGCTGCTACTGTCGCTACCACCGCTACTCCCAAACCTCCTTCTCCATCGATTTCTCCTTCTTTGTCGAGATTTCAAAGATCTCCATTGAGATTGAAGTTCTCCGTTGATTTCAAAATTTTGTGATCGATTACGAAGTTCTACGTCAATGTAAGGTACGGTGTTTATTTTCACTTTCGTCGTTTTCTCCAAAAATCCACATGCGGATTATAATTACGTAGCAAATGTACCTCCCATTTGCATCTCTCTGATGCGAAAATCTGCATGCGGATCCTAAATCCGCATGCAGATTATAACTACAAAGCAAATGTATGCGCCATTATAATCTTAAACCAGAGAGATTTGGATGGGAGGTATATTTGTTGCGCGGTTATAATCCGCATGCGGATTTTCGCGTCAGAGAGATGCGAATGGGAGGTACATTTGCTGCGTAGTTATAATCTGCATGCGAATTTTCGGCGAAGACAACGAAAGCGAAAATAAACATCGTACCTTCCGTTAACGCAGAACTTTGGAATCAATCATAGAACTTCAAAATTGATGAAGAACTTTGAAATCGACGGAGAACTTCAATCTCAACGAAGATCTTCAAAATTTCGATGGAGAAGGAGATTTGGGAGCAGCGGCGGCGGCAACAACAGCAGCAATGGCGTTTCCGTTTTCAAAATGGGAGGGATGAGCGGGCTCCCAAACGCTGTGATGCTTTCAACAAGATGAAAGAGGGAATATTTCAGGTGAGTTTTTGTAGATTTTCAGTCCACCAAGCGGGAAAATGTGGGAAATGCATCCTCCGAATTTTTGCGCGCGTGTATGTGCGTCTCCATTTGGCTTATTGTCTCTCTCTACACACACAATCAAACCAGCGGTGCAAATTTCGCTCGTTGAAATGAACGGGCGGATAGAGTGTCTGTAGGATAATTCGTGTGCAGTCTGAATGAACGTGAATAAATCCCTATATATATATTTATTCATTATTTCTTTACTAAGTCTTCACCCGGTCACCTACTTTTCATTTTTTAGTTACGACCCTATTTTTATTTTCCGTTGTGCTCGTCTCTCCTTATGAGAATATTATCTACTGAAGTCCAAGCATTCACTCCTTATGAGAATATTATTTATTGAAGTTCAAACATTCAGGTCATTTGATATACAATCTATTAACAACCTGTCGACTCAACCCATTTATTAAATGATAGGGTTGATTAATTAGATTAAAATATTTTTAATGATCTCAAATTAGGATTAAGCTCCAACCCAAACACCCATGATTAACACTGATGAATTTGGGCAGAAATCATAGAAATAAGCGAGTCATAATTACTCGTAAAGAAGCATGACAAACAACCCAAAAATAAGCGAGTCGTAATTACTTGTAGAGAAGCACGACAACCCAAACATCCGACGGTGCTTGTGAGACCTCCCTGATGAAATCCGCTCCGGCAATAGGTATTATGGATCAAATCTCGAAACCCGAGCTCCTGCCCTCCTCTCCGCCAACCGTTTCTTCCTTTACCCCAAAAAATAGACGGTAGAAAAAAAAATAAAAATTTACCTAAATTCGTCATGATTCTAGAACAATCATCTGATGTTGGGCATTATGGGGTGGTAGGCACCTGTACTCCTTGAGGAATCTATCATCCAGATCAGGATCGTCTTCAGGATCCTCAACCTCCTCCTCGGTCTTTTCACGGATCCAAGCTTTTTCTCTGGGCTTGGACAATTCCTCTTCGACAGGAGTGAAAGAAGGGGGTTTGAAGGGGAGCCTCCAATCCATGGGAAGCTTTTCCCAGGAGAAAAAAAGGAAGTAGGGGCATTGTGGTAATTTTATAGCATGAGTATATTTGTTTAAAAACGTGAGTATGTTTGGGCTTGGACAATTCCTCTTTGACAGGAGTGAAAGGAGGAGGTTTGAAAGGGGAGCCTCCACCCATGGGAAGCTTTTCCCAGAAGAAAAAAAAGGAAGTAGGGGCATTGTGGTAATTTTATAACATGAGTATATTTGTTTAAAAACGTGAGTATGTTTGGTTTTTTGATAAAATTTATATTACATATATATAAAATCTCAATCTATTCCATTCATTTGCTAGATCAACTACTAGAATGTATGTAGACATAAATTTTCATTATTTGACAATTTTTTAAAAATATTTGTGTATAAAAAATTATTTTTAATAAGATTTCATTATAATTGGTAAAGTTGAAAAATATAATTTATATTAGAAGTTATGTTATATTATTTAAAGTTAATGTAATTAAGGTACTCTCAAAAATAACAATTTCATTTATTTTTTGATTTTTTGAAAATTTATTAATATTTTTTTATTTTCCAATTATAATAGAATTTATCCGCATATAACAACATCTAACAATATCTAACCGTATCTAACTACATCTAATAGCATCTAACCACATCTAACCACATCTAATTTTTGAAATTAATAAGTTAATTATAATTTAACACCTGTAATCTGATCTTAGGCCCCTTATAAGGTCATTTATACCGTAATAATATAATTTGAAATCCAGATAATACGATTTAATAAATTACCTTAATCTAACAGCGTCTAACAACATCTAATCGTATCTAACAACATCTAACCGCATCTAACCGCATGTAATAGCATTTAACTGCATCTAACCGTATCTAATTTTTGAAATTAATAAATTAATCCTAATTTAATACCTGTAATATGATCTTAGGCCCCTTATAACGTCATTTATATCTTAAGAATGAAATTTAAAACCCAAATAATACAATTTAATAATATCCACCTTAATCTAACAACGTCTAATGATAGCTACCTGCATCTAACTACATCTAACAATATCTAACCGCATCTACTTTTGAAAATTAATAAGTTAATCATAATTTAACACCTATAATATGATTTTAAGCTCCTTATAACGTCATTTATACCTTAATAACTGAATTTGAAACTCAGATAATATGATTTAATGAAATCCGCCTTAATCTAGCAGCATCTAAGCGCATCTAATTTTTGAAATTAATAAGTTAATCCTAATTTAACCCATGTAATATGATCCTATGTCCCTTATAACGTCATTTATACATTAATAACAGAATTTGAAACCTAGATAATACGATTTAATGAAATCCACCTTAATCTAACAACGTCTAACAGCATCTAACAGCATCTAACTGCATCTAATTTTTAAAATTAATAAGTTAATTCTAATTTGACATTTGTAATATGATCTTAGACCCCTTATAAGGTTATTTATACCTTAATTACAGAATTTGAAACCCAAATAATATGATTTAATGAAATCACCTTAATCTAGTAGCGTCTAACCGCATCTAACAGAATCTAACCGCATCTAATTTTTGAAATTAATAAGTTAATCCAAATTTAACACTTGTAATATGGTCTTAGGCACATTATAAGGTCATTTATACCTTAATTACAGAATTTGAAACTCAAATAATATGATTTAATAAAATCCACCTTAATCTAACAGCGTCTAATAGCATCTAACCACATCTAACCGCATCTAACAACATCTAATTTTTTATATTTCGTAAATATTTTACCTAATCTGTGTATTTTGCAAAAGATATATACTTAATAATTTATTTTAGAACTACGCAAACCTTTAAATAATTTTAAAACTAAATAAATATATAAAGTTATAATTAAAAATATTAACTCCATTCAATTAAATGAAATAGAAATTTACGTAATATATACAACTGTAAAAATTATTATATATATGACGCTGTAAAACTAAAATTGTGATAAATTATATATAACTGTAATTTAGATTTAATATATAAATATATGTTTCTTTTTGGAATTGGTTAAATAATCAATTTAGCAAATAACTATATTTAATAGAAATTTTATAACAAAATTTATTAAAATTATAACATAATATTATTACAGTTTATAGTACAAATTTAACGTATTAATATAGTAATTGTGATTTATTGTCACTAGAATTAATTAATTTAAAATAAAAATAAAAATTTATTTACTTCAAGTGAAATCAATAGGGGTGCAACTCGGGTCGGGTTATACCGGATTGGAGTGAACCCAAACCCTAAAAATTTAATCTGGGTTCGTGTTGGTTTTGGTTTGGTTTTTGGTTAGAATTCGGGTTACCAATAAACTGTTTTTTCTTAATTTAATTATAATCTAAAAGAAAATTATTGAAATATGCATACCTGTGTTTATGAAGTCAAGTGTAGCATATAACTAATGGAAATAACTCAAGTATAGCAAATAGAAAATGAACATATCACACCAACTATTGTAGTTGAAACTAAACATTATCATACAAATTGCTGAAATTGAATTCAAACTGAATATTTATCATACAAATTGTTAAAATAGAAATCGATCACTTCTCATACCAATAAACTTAAAATTTGAATCAAATTTATACTACAATCTTAAATTCAAACTAACGAATTTCTTATACTAACAGAAAATATAATATGAAATAGATTTATCATGCAAACTCAAATTCAAACATAATCCACGTAACGGTTATTCAAAGCAACTAAATCTAAATACACTCAGCATAATAGTTCAACATTTCAATTTAATTTAAGTGCAATCCAAATTTAAAATAACAAATAAACAAATCTCAAGTTTAAATAAGTTTACATCCATTTTTAAATAAATTCAAAATTCAAATGAGTTCATGTCTCCAAAGTTTTCGAAAAAACTAAAAAACTATTCGAAGACTTCCAAGTAATTTCTTCCTTGATTTCCATCTGCATTTCGAATATCAAGTTCTTACACGTGTGGCTACCCCTCATATATATTTTTAATTTTTTTTTAAATATCCATATTAACAATATGTTATAAATCATTAAATCATAATCATTCATTAATTTAAACAATTTAAATCAATTAATCACTTAAAATAAACCATTTGACTGATATATATTAATTCAATTAACCACCTATATATTAATATTACAAAAAATGTATAATTTAAAAAAATTATATAAATTACACCGGAGTTCAGATCGGGTCGGGTTTTGGTACCTGATGCGCACCAAGTACTTGTCGTTAAGAGCACTGTGATCACCAATTTAATTAAAATTAATCGAAACACATCAAAGCTACCACTATGCGGATGATAGTGTAGAATAACGGTGAGTCGGGTCGAATCCACAGAGAGGCGATGTAGTTTTGAATTGTTTTTAAGAGAAAGAGAGGGTATAGAGAAGAGAAAGAAAGAAGTTAGAGAAAAAGAAATTAGAGAGAAAAGAGAAGAAATTAGAGAGATAAGAGAGAAGAGAGAGAAAGAGACATTAGAGAGAAAAGAAAAGAGAAAATAGAAAAAATTCGAGAGAAAAAGAGAGAAGAGAGAGAGAGACGTAAGAGAGAGAGAAAAAGAAGAAATTAGATAGATGAGAGAGAAGAGAGAGAAAGAGACGTTGGAGAGAAAAGAAATGAGAAAATATAAGAAATTAGAGAGAGAAATTAGAGAAAGAAAGAGAGAGGGAAAGAAATTAGAAAGAGAGAAAAGATTAGAAGAGTTGGAGATAAAAGAAAGGGAGACAATATGCTAAAAGAAATTATAATTAACTAACAACTTAATTAAAACTATTCTAAGGAAGCAATAAAAGTTATGAAATTCAACTATTAAAACAGGAAAGAGAATTATATTAAATTTAATCTAAAAATTACAAAGCAGAAAATAAAGTAGTAAATCTAATCTAATAATTAAAACTACAAATTGAAAAGTAATAACTACGAAACACTACAAAGCATAAAATAATAAAATTTACATCACCCGAAAGCAAATCTCCATGTAATAGAAATTTTATTGCTTGGCCCCACCTCCTTGCTAGGGGTCCCATAAAATGAATCCCACCCAAGGGAGAGGATTGCTTGATTGTGTGTGTCCCTCTTGGGATGAGTAGAGGGCTCCTTTTATAGACATGTGAGGGACCCAACGGCCAAGCTTGAATTCGATGTGGGATTCATTTCGCTACCTGCCTTGGCTACTTTCGTTGCTCCTCCGTTTGTTTCTACACATGGCATGGATTACTCAGCTCATTGCTTGAAGAAGATGACGGTGTGCTGCAGCTTCCATAACTGCAATGTATGAACGACCTTGACTAAAAAAAATTGCTAACTGCATTGAACTCAACTGGATGAAAAAAATGGAGGTTGCGGGGTCGAAAGTGAATTCGACCATTGGTTTTGCAGCTGCCGATTTTTGATTTGGTGAAAGAAATGCCATGTCTGTTATGCTTGATGGGTTTGGGCGGAAATGGAAAATGCGGGTTGAAGAAGAGGGCTGGTTTGGGATTGACGGCTAGCCTGGCTTGGAGAAGATGAGCTAGATAGATGGAGTTGTGGCCGGTGATGGAAGATGCGCTGGTGAGCATGAGTTTTCAGGTGGATTAGGCAAATTTTTCAAAAGGGCCAGTCGGTTCTATTGAAAAGGAAATGGGTGAAAAAGGTCATGAGGTGCTGCTGTTTTTCATGGTTGCTAGTTTTGGAGTTGCCGAAGCTGTAAAAAATGGATGCTCGGTGAGATGCTGCTGTTCGTGATGATCAGTGAACACTGTTGGTAAGAAATCGGAACCCAAAAAAATAGGTAGCTGAAATTGAGAAGGGGAAGCAACGATTAGTGAGCATTTAGTAGGGAGACGAGGCTTCCACGGCTACGGGTTCTCTGTGCTTTTGTCAATTTCAGATGCTGCTTGGACGATTTGCGGCTGCCGGATCGGTGAGATGGAGGTTCGGTAGCCATGGCTCGGTGCTGAATCAAGCATGCTCCTTGTTGCTGTTCGGTTCAAGCTTTAGCAGCTAGATGTAGCTGCCCGTAATTGCTGAAATTAAAAAGGGCACTGGTAGCTTCATTGGTCTAAAGTGGGGCAGAGGACTGGAACTCGGTGCTGCGAGGAATTACGATTCCTGTCTGCTAGTCGGAGAAGAAGAAGACGGCGAGAGCAATCGATTTGGGGAAAAACCGCAAAAGCGAGTGGCCGAAGAGATTTTCGTGTTGCTTTGGATTTTCCATGGCTACTAGTCGATTTTCAGTGGTTTGCTAAAGCAATTGCTGGAAGCATTCGTCGCTGCCATGGCTTCCGAATTTGGGGAAGATGGAGCTGAAATGGTGGCCGGAAGATGGAGTTTGGTTGTTGTCGGAATTGGGGCTTGCTGCTAACGACCGGAGCTACTGTTGGCCAGAAGAGGAGGCTGAATGCCGGAATTGCCTGGACGGCCATGACGGCCATGGCTGCCGATTTGGATTGGCTCGGCTGCTGCTTTCGAACGGACGACCGGAAATTCTGAAAGTTGCTGCTCAAAAATTGGTCGTTGCTGCAATGTCGTGCTAGATGCTTGGACGGTCGAAAATCGAAGATGCAGAGGCAAGTTTTCTATCATGAAAATGGGTGCCTTCATCACCGGATAGCTAAGAAAGTTGGAAGCCTTGGTCGGAGAAGACGAGCTGGGTTGTTTGTCGATGGCTGGATTTGGGCGTTTTTGCTTGCTGCCGTTTTGGGGAAGGTGGAGCACTATAACAGGTGCTCCGACGGTGTATGGTCGCGTGTACTCATGCAGCAGGCAAAAACGTAGATTTCAATATTTATGTTTTGTCATAACAATTTTAATAAGATTGCTGAGATTTTTAATTTACTTTTTAGCCCTTTTTGAATTTATTATTATTTTTTTATCTTAAAATGTTTTGACAATTTGCTTTATAACCATATTTTAGATTTATTTATAATTGCATGTATGATTTTCCCAATTAGATGGTTTTATAATTTTGCCCAAATTACACTAATATGCTAATACATATTTCAACATTAAAATCTTCTAGGGGATTAAGTCATGATTTTATATTCTCAAGAATGTTGCAAAATGACCCATTTTATAGCAAAATCAAAGATTCTATCGAAAATATGATTTTCATGAAATTCCACTTGAAACCTAATTTAATTAACGTTTTAATATTTAATGGTGTGAATTTAATATAAAATTAAATGAAAATTTTTAGACTTATCAGTACCGGGTGTTGGTCCCGAGTTGATGGCTAAACCCAAGAGGGGAGGGGTGAATTGGGTTCTTAAAAAATCTCTGGTAAATTAAAAATCTTAACCCCTTGAAAGATTAATCCCCTTTTTGAAAGCAAATGGAGAACAATTAAAATAAAGCAGTAAAAAGAAATAAAACACAAGATTTATAGTGGTTCGGGCAAACCTTCCCTACTCCACTCTTCCAAGCTCACACTCCGT
>JAXCLR010000092.1:42754543-42792781 GCA_035584095.1 Annona squamosa
GAAGTCCAAGTCGACTTGGGGATCGACTTGGCTACTTAAGTTCCTTAAAACACATGGCAAACTCATTAGTCCTTTAATTATTCTCAAGTTAGTCTTTGTTAATCATCAAAACTCAATCTTTGGTTAATTTTGTTTTGTTTTGAAGCATTGTTTCCAACACCGGGTTGGTGCGAACCCGGTTTTGGTTTCGGATTTCTACGGGTCGAGTTGAAACCGGGTCTATTTTGAAAAAAAATCTAAAAAATAAAATACATTTTTGGTTTTGGTACTGGGTTGGGTCGGGCGGGTTCGGACCGACCCGGTACCAAGTTTCACCCCTAGAAATCAATGTAAAACTATCAATTGAAAAAATATTTATAGTGAATAAAAAATTTATTGAAAAATTATATGTTCCAAAACTGTAATTTAAACTATGTCAAAACTTAGATTGGTCAAAAATACTTAATTTAAATCATTATTTAATTCTGTGTCTCAAAATTAATAATTAAGTAAATAATTGTTTAATTATATGTCCCAAAATTACAACAAAATAAAGTTTAATCAAATTCAACCAAAGTTAATCAAATTTAAATAAAATTGAAAATTAATTTAAACAAATATGAAAAGTATTAATTAAAATATATAATTGCAAAATAAATATTTTTTAATTGATGATAAATTATTTATTTCAAATAAATAGTAATAATTATTTTTATATTTTAACTTCAATGTAAATACTTTTTATTTAATTATTTTGATAATAAGAAAAATAAATGTTATTTAGAATTAAAATAAAAATTAAAGAAATTAATTATAAATATAATAAATTTATTATATTGATTTATTTTGCGAACTTCGTGAGTCAAGTTTTCTAAGGCTCCTAGAGTTCACTCATCTGTCTTATTGCTTGTTATAATTTAAAATTTAAAATAAATATTAATTTAAGTCAAATTAAAATAAAAAGATCGAATTAAATTTATAAAAAATTGATTAACAATGTATGCGTATGATTGGATTTTTTTGCGTATGATTGGATATTTTAAACCTAAGATATACCAGCATACGGTTAGGTTTTTCTAACATGAAGAATGCATATTTAAGGGTTAATTTTTTAAAAAAAAAATTGATTTTAATCAAAGAGTAGTGAGAGTATTCAAAAAAATCTATGAAAATAGGGAAGTGAAGTGAATTTGATTTTTTTCATTTTACAATGGTAACCATTTCTTTATTTCAAAAATTTATACTAATCTATTTCACAACAATAACCCTTCGTGTTAGATTTGTAAACTTTCATAAATTTAGTAGTCAAATTTGCTAAAATTTAAATCTCAACTTTGTTAAGCTAATTATTTCACCCTTTTAATTTTAAAAATTTCATCTTAAGAAGATTTTATATGAAATTTTTTTTATAATTATATTTTATATAAAATCTTTCAATTGACTACGTTTGTGAATTCAATAATTAGACATCTATACAAATCTAAAAACTTCCAATGACATAAAAGATTTATTTTTACAAGTTTATTTAAAATATATAAATAGAAACTTTATTAAAAAATTACATCATTTTGTAATTATTTTATATCATTTTCACAAAATATTAAGAGAAATTACATTGAAATTGTGGTTTTGATACAATAAGTAGTGATATTTATATTTTTTACACAAATATTATATTTATATAATTTGGGGGATTCTATTAGATTATTGAATTTTTTTTGTAAAATTGTTTTGAATGCTCCATATTGTAAGTAACAATCTGCATGTGCATGAATTCAGGTGGTCTGCTAGATCACTAGATCTGAACGAGCCCTCTAATTTTTGTCCGTTGCGACGAATGGGCGCGGTGCATCACCTTCTACCAAATGCAACCGAACCCTAGTCGGCAGCCGTCGCACCTGCCTAAAAACCCACCAACCATCGGCCATTGGATCACCGATCGGAACAAACCGATTGCTTGCAGATAACTTCCTAACTGTGATGCCTAACTCGTTGAACCAGATCTATTCTCCAATTGCCTGAATCTAAAAAAAATTAATGTCGCGAGTTTTCTTCTTTTTTCTAGTCGATGCTGTCAATCGCTGCTCAAACCCACCGGCTTCATTGCTGCAAAGGAACGTCGTCGGCGGCGGCAGCAAATCATCGACAACAGCAGTTCGTCGGCAGTGCGTTGTCTCCGAGGAAGAAGCCCTCATCTCAGATCTCACATTGTCCAATTTCGCTGTAGGGGTTCGACAGCGCATCACTAGCTGCTGATCCACTTTGTGCTCCACCTTCTCCGTCTCGTCGGCTTCCAAGCAAATCCGGCTAAGCTCCACAGCGAGTAAGGGAAGGGAGAAGCAGAGCATTGGAACTCTACAGTTTGCACCCACCGCAAAATCAAAATGCATTTTCAACTACTGAAAATGCCCTATAAAATCAAAGCCGTCGAATGAAAATGAACAGTGGGGCGCGCTTATGAGAAAAAACATAGGGCGCGCTTCCCATGGGTTGGCTCTCTAAAAATTTCACCTAGCGAGATAACTTGGGAAGACATTTAGGTAACACCAAGAGCCAACTCAAGGGAAGTGCGCCCCACATTTTTTCTCGCAGGAAGCCCATCATCCACCGTTCATTCGCGTTTAACGATTTAGATTTTAATGGGCAATTTTGGTATTCAAAAAATGTTGCAAGGTCGTCACCAAATGATCCTCTAGCACATGCAGCTCGGCTCCCACACCCCTCTTCTTCCTTTTTCTTTCTCCCCTGTCTATTCCCTAGCTCGGTTTTCTCTCGCCCCACTGTTTGCCCAGCTCTCCCATCATAGATTCACTAGCAATATCTCCAACCTAAAACTCCATTTGCTGCCCTAGCATCATCCACAATCAAGCTCTATTCCGCATCTTCTCCTTCACGAGCTCCAGTAGGGTTTTTCGCCGCCATCCACGTCTCATCCTTCATGAGCTGCAAGAGGGTTTTTTGCCACCATCTCCATTTTCTGCCCTCTCATCATCCTCCAATCGAGCTCCACGCTGTGTCTTCTCCTTCACAAGCTCATTCTGGCGTCAGTAATCTTTGCCTCCCCTTCTCTTTCTTTTTTTTCCCACAGCCCAGACATAAACGTCTATCCCACACTATCCTTATCCGTCTTGTTTTTCTCCTCTCCATCTTAATCTCCTATTTTCCTCCCCACTCTCTCCTTCCCCACATCTCCCTCATCCCTATTTCAATCATGTAGTTTTGCTTCTTCCGCTTCACCTCCACCCCGATAAACTGCCAATAGCAACTATTTCAATCATGTAATTTCATTAGTTAGCTTGTAATTATTTGTATGACATTGGGGATTTTTGCATTATGCTTATTAATTAGTTTCATCATATTGGGCTTATTGTTTGCACTATGTGAATGAACTTTTTAAGAGCTGTCTTGTGATCTTATCTTGAAGTGATCGATTAATTGCTAATCTTAAGGGTTGCTTAGATATGACTACACTAATTTCTAAGTTTTCACTGAATGAATCACAAAAATAAGAATATTGATTTTGGAGTTGCAGCAGTCAGCTGGTTGATTAGGAAATTTTGTGTCATTGATACATGGCATAACTGCTTAGTTTTTTTTAAAGTGTTTGCTAGCCTGATAATGTGAGCTTATTGTTATGAGCATGATTTGTGAGGCGTATTATGACTCTATTTTAATGAAACATGAACTGAAACTAGTAAAATCCATTATCTGTCTGAGACTTGTTAAAATTTTGATGCTAAGACATGATTTAACTTGCTTTCAGTTAGATATAAGCATATAGGTTTTCATAGAAGAATTTCTGATGAGCATAAAATCTACATGGCTTAAGTATTTAACAATCCAGAATTTATAGTTTGGATGGGGTTGTGGTTCACTCGAAATGCACTGTTATTTTAAAAGTTAATCAAATATATTCATTTTGGGGATGTCTAATGGATTAGTTATCTAATTCTTTTACTTAAATTTGGAAGAAATCTATGTATGGAGACTTTATTCTTTTATGGTTATTGTCGTTAGTTATATATAGTTTATATAATTAAGCATGTTTTAGTTCATAAATAGTAAGAATAATTTATGTGAATGGCTCAAAAACCCAAAACTCTGTTTGAACATAGATTTGATACTAGTTATGGACTTATCATGACATGCTTATTTGTATGACTTTCAAGTCGGATTGTCATGAAACTTCGGTCAGTACTTTTTTATATATAGGAATTTAAACATGTCAAGTTTCACAATTTTTTGAGTTTGCTAAATAGTTTACACACCCTGCTGAATTTTTTGTTTATTCTCTTATTGAGTAGAGCTGTTCAAAAGCATTTTTCACATTTTTAATTGGCGTGCTATTTTTGTTTTAATTAAGTAATTTTATCATATTAAAGTACATCCATCCATCTTTCTTTATAAAAATTCTTAGATTACTTGGATTTCATCTAAATAGTGAAATGCATCTTAAAAATCTTGCTGATGCATTGGAAACTCCTTCAAGAACTGCATGGAGCTGGTGTCCTACAAGGTCTGCATTTATCATACTTGATGAGGGCTGCAATTTTCTCTTAGATCTAATTAGTTGGTTTGAATAATGAGATAATGGATGGTTTCTAAAGGTTTAGATGGTGGATGTGGCTTTGTTGATTCTTCTGTGCTTTTTTTGACCTATTTCTGTAGTTTCTGCATTTCTTAGTCATTAAGAAGGTATCATGCATTTTCCTGCTCTATGTAATTCAAATTTTGAAGTCATACAAGAGTAGATCACTCTAGCATGATTCTACATTGGTTGATTGCTTCTGCTAATGACTTTTAGCTTAAAAATACTGTGGAGATTTATGTCATAAGGAATTTCTTTTGAACATGTGTCCAAAACCTTAGTCAACAACTCTTCATGGTTCCAAACTAAAGTTAGTTTACAAGTTTGTAAAACAGAGTGCAAATCCTATAGTTAGATGGGCAATGCGCCATGCTAGAAATGTTTGGTTGTAGGGGTGCAACTTGGGTTGGGTAGGTCCGTGTAATGGTGGAACCTACTCTTACCTATTTTTAAAAAACCTCTACCCTACCTTATTTTAGACTAGGTCGGTCTGGAGCCTACCATACCCAATTTTCTCAATAGCGGGTCGGTTCCAGTTTGGTTCTAAATCGGTTCCTAAAGAAGTCATGCATTCAAATACATCTGTTATATTAATGCTCAATCCATACATTACATAATCCATATAACTTATTTCTATGAAATCTGTCGAATAAGTGCAATCCGTTTCCATGTAACCTATTTGTATATAATCTGTAAAATAATAAAAATTATACATACTAGAACACAATCTACAAGAAAATGCAACCCGTGTAAAAAAATTCAATCTATATATACTAAAACATGAAATCTGTTAAAAAAGTACAATCTATAAATAATGAAATCTGTATAAAAGAATCAAATTGCATAAGGAATATTATCTTATTAGAATATACTACTTTTAACAATCTTAAGTGTGTTGAATCCAATAAAAAAATTATTTGAAAGACAGATACAGCATAATAGATACAACTTAAGCACAACACAAATCTGATCATAAATTTGATAATTAAAATCAAAGTTCAAGCATGAATCATATCGAAATTAGGTTATCTCTTCTCATCTCTCAACTTTCATCCTTTATTCAGAATACCTTTTCCCTGAAAGTAGAAAATATAAAATTTAATAAGAATCATTTGACCTTTAAATACAAAGTTTAAAGAATGAAAAATAAAAATCAATACAACCTTATTAGGAATGGTAGCAACATTAGCAGCATTGGCATGAACACATGTACTTTCTGCAAAATAATTACAAAATATATATTAATCATAATTTATTGAACAAGCTATGCTTATGAACTTATTACTTATGAAATATATTCAATATATGTAAAAAAAGAAAAGGAAAAATGTAAAATGTTACCTGATGTTGTGTTATTCAAATTGGTACCTGGTACTGGAATGGAAAACTCTCCAAATATTTCTTCAATTTCGGATAGTTTAGGGGTTGTCTTTAGCCAATCTTGACAATATATTAATGACTCAACAATTTTTGCAGATAAAGAACTTCTATATGCATTAAGAACTCATCCATCAATACTAAAAGCAGATTCAGAGGCCACAATAGAAACAGGAATAACAAATAGATCACGAGCAATCAAGGATAATACTCTAAATTTGCATGCATTAGCTGACCACTAATCAAAAATATTAATTTTGCTAGTTGGCAATAATCCAGTTCTTAAAGATACAAATCGATTTCAGTTTTCGACCATTGCTCATCATTCTCTTCACAAAATTTTAGAAAATCATCAGTTGCACAAGCCTCAACATTGGTTTGACTATACTCTCCCACCTCATTTGAAGCTTTTCTTGGAGCAGAATGAGATTCATAAAACTTGAACAGTTTATACAATTCAAAAGTGACCATTTTAATGGCTTCAACAAATTTACTTTTATCAAATAACTTAGCATAAAATAGCTTATAAATCTAAGCTTGTATCATGGATCCAAAGCAATTGCTACCAACAAGATAATATTAATTTTATTTAGGCTTCCCCAATATTTATTGAATTTGTCTCTCGTTCTTTTACTCATGTCTTGAAGAAGATAATTATTTAATGTTGAACTCATGAGTAAAAGTTTTTCAACTTCATATAGTTGGACCAAAAGCATTGAAGAAGTAACATAAGATGTATCAGACAAAACCTTTATAATCTCATAAAATTTTTGCAAAAATTAACATAAAAGTTGTGCATTATCCCAATCAAATACTGTTGGAGGTCCTTCCTTAGCAACAACTGCATCCTTTTCCCTTAATTTATCAAATGCTACTCAAAACTTTAAAGCACTAGCCAACATGAAATATGCGGAATTCCATCTAGTATGAACATCTAAACACAAGCCACTTTTTCTTTGATTCTTTCTTTCTGATAATATTTTTCAAATTTATCTTTCCTAGCAGATGAAGCCCTTATATATTTAATCACATTTCTAATTCGATTGGTTCAGTCTTGAATCCCATCTATTCCATCACGCACAATTAGGTTAAGAATGTGTTGCACACCTAATATGAAATGTGGATCCATCACTAATGAGTAAATCTTTCTCCCTTAAACTTTCTTTCAATTTTCTAGCAGCGACATCATTACTAGATGCACTGTCCATAGTTATAGTACAAATTTCATTGAAGTTCCACTTTATCAAGCAATCAAGAACAATATTAGCAATGCATTCACCAGTGTGTGGAGGTGGGCACAAACAAAAGTTAATAACTTTCTAGTTAGCTTCCAGTTGTCATCAACAAAATGTTTAATGAGGCATAGATAACCTTCATTAGCTATAGATGTCCACATATCTGTTGTTAAACATACTCTGTGCACTTGGTCATGGAAAAAACTCATTAGTTTAGTTTTTTTTATTTTCATACACTGAAGCCACATCTTTAGCATTTGTTGTTCTAAACACAAATTTCATAAGCAATTGAATTTTAGTAATATATCTGCGAAAACCCTCACACTCAACCAACTTAAATGGAAGTGCATTGATTATTATCATTTCAGCAAAACCTTTTCTATTTGCAGTTTGCTCAAATTGCCACGCAGTCAAACTACCTACTTGGCAACTAGAATTGCATGCCGGAGACGACAGACTCAACGATTTTTGCTTTTTGTTACATCGCCCACGATTATAATAAGTGCATCTATCTAGATGTTTTTTCATTAAGCTAGTTCCATTCTTACTTGAATAAGCTAAAACCTTCTTGCAGTAATTATATGTCACTTTATGTTTCTCCTCTTTCTTACCATTCTTTAAAATTTGCTTAACTTTCTTAGTGAAGTGCTGCCACACATTGGAAGATAATTTATATTGAGGTTTCGAATTTGGAGGAACAACATCATTTGTAGTTTTCTCGTCCTTTGAATCCTTCTCATTCACACCCACTTGTACCACTATATCCCATTTCACCATACCGTCATCCTCATTTTCAACCTCTAAGGACTCTATTACATTAACTATGTCATCCATATTTAAATCAAAATAGTTGTTCACACTGCTGTCATCTTCCATACTTAATATTGTAGTCACTCCTAAAATAGTAACATTATAACATTGATTAAAATATTTAACTAATGATAGAAATTTTTAATACAAGTAGGGACAACAGAAATTCTTTACCTCAATGTTATGTGATTGAAGTATTTGTTTAATGCCTACAAAAGGGTAACAAATTGTCATTAACAAATCATCCATAGATGCAAAAACTTATGGTGAAACAATATCATTAGTTTAAACTTTTAAAAGCTATTTTGATTCAGAAAATAAAATGATTTATCATAAGTCATATTTTTACCCCAATTGCATTTACTATAGGCGTGTCTCGGAAGTTTTTTTGATGAAAAAATTTTGATATAAAAATTGTTAAATTGATAGTAAATTTGTTGCACCCCAATTGCATGGATTGATATACAAATCAAGTCACTTACAAGGAACCTATAATATGAAACAATTTTAAGTCTAAAAATCTACATGCAACCTGTAATATGCAATCATTTCAAGTCTTAAAATATAAGTTTAGCAGTTTAGCTTCATTTCTCCATGACAACCTGTAAGCAATCTGTTGCAGTCCTATTTGAAAATTTGATAACAATTAGGTCTGAAAATCTAAGTTCAGCTTCTTAGCAATTAAAACCAATACAACTCAATTCAAATTTCAAATCTGATTGCCATAAAAAAATTAAAAATCTGATGAATTAAAATGAGAGGGATAAGCCAATGCAGATCAAACATCCAAACATAAACTCCATGATTGAAATGTTATCATCATCTTATTATAAGAACAACAAATCAACATAGGAAAGACCAAAAACTTCTATTCAATGAAGGTTGACCGGTGATAGAGTTAGGGAGACCGACGATGGAGCGACAAGGGGAAGTTACTGCGTGACGGACTGATTGGCACACAAGGCGTCGAATGGGTTTGGGAGATTTCCTTCTCCGCCAAATCACTAAATCGCCACTGCTTGCTAGGGTTTGGGCGTTTAGGAGAACAGAGTATGAGAAAGAGAGAGGAGGGAGGGAGGGAGGGAGAGAGAGAGGAGCAGTCGGCAGCCCGACAACATGTCGAGGGACAAAGAGAAGAAGAGCAGCGCCGGCGCCAGGGGGGAGAGAGAGAGAGAGGCGACGCGTGACGATGGAAGAGGAGAGGGATAGAGGAGCAATGAGCCAATGATGCGCCGAGGGAGAGGAGCAGTCGGCCCCAAGGGAGAGAGATAGGGGAGAGGCGACCGCGCGACGTGGGATGGTGGGAGAGGAGAGGGATAGAGGATAGATTCTTAGGGCTTTTGGTATTAGGTGTTTAGGTTACATATATTATAATAATATATGATTTGGGTTGGTTCCAGATACCAACCACCAGAACCGACTTTACCCGAATTTGAATAGGTAATTTAACTTGCGGAACCGAACCGACCCTAAATATGGTACCCAGCAGGTCGACCCACAGGTACCCAGACTAAGTTACACCCCTATTTGGTTGGAAGACAAGTGCAGGTGTCACACTGCCACTCTCCTACCACTTCCCAAACTTTAACCTGTATGGTTTCTGACTAGCAGTCCTACCATGATAAACATAGTCTTTTCTAATTGAGTTCCTGCTACATGGCAACCACAAACACGTGCCTATAGTAGTATTTTGCATATGGAACTAACACATTCTAGTTGTGGCATTAAGTTAACAACATTGGCACGAGGGTGTGTTCTGCATTGGATAAATTCTTGGAAAAAAAGTTTTTTGATGTAAAAATTTTAAAATATGAAGTATATACTGCTTAGACAAGTAGTTTGGATATCAATTTGTATTTGAATATTTTATAGAGGTTGCTTGAAATAAAGTAATTTGAATAGATTGTGAGATTTCGACATGCCAAACAAGTTGTGTGTAGTATCAGAGTATGGGTTTGTTTGGACATTAAACTGCTTGTGTTTGCTATTTGATTTTGAAATTTCTATATGCTAAATGGGTTGTGTGGGTTGCTTGGTTATGGAATTCCTGCATTTCAAATAGGTTCTGTCGTATTGTCATTGTGTTGTTTTACTTGACCATCGCTTCCAAAGACTGTATATTACATAAAGGCCTTGCAACAAACTTTCAACTTTAATGGATTGTGTTCTATTTGGAAGTTCGACAGTTTTTTTTCATTTTTTTTCTATTTGAATCATATGGACCTTGTTTTATTTCTCATGATTTTATCAGTTCTTGACACTACAATGGGACAAGTTTGATGTTTAATGTTTTCCTGGATTAGTACAGTAGTCGTTTGCCTCTTTAATCATCTATTTTGGGAGCACGTGTTTGGTTTCATTTTAATTTGTCTTCAATTTGAATTGTCATTTTGGTGTCAATGAACTGAAAAATTGTTGAGGGAAAATTACAAAATTGAGCATGAAAAATATGTATGTTATGCTTTTACCTTGTATCAAGCTTGTTTAGCATATTCCAAAAATTATGCTAGGTCATTGATTACCATCCTCTCCCTCTTTCTCCCTGTTGCATCGTCATCTTCCATCTTTTCAGCTTTTCCTCTTTCTCCTTCCTTCGTCGTCGTTGAATTCTAGCGTTTTGCAAGTGCTAGTTGTTGCTGCAATGCGCTGAGGTGTGGTTCATCTGAAGAAATCAGCAACTTTGATTATCCATCTTCCCGACCAACCTTGCAAATCCGTGAGTCTTTGCTCCAACTTCGTTGTTGCAGCTCTCTTTCAAATCTAGACAATTACTAAAAACTCATCTATTGAAAACCAAACAATCAAGTTCTTCCCATCTATTGTTGCACCTCTTTTACTTCGTTTCATTAAAAAGATAATCCCATTATTGTAGGCCAAAATCACTTGTGGTTAGATTGCTCTGTGGTAGCGTGGGTAGATTGGAATAACCATGTCTATGTTTAATTATTACTCAGAACAAAAAACGTGTACTGTTTATCTCATATTTTTCATGACTTGTAATTAAAATGAAAATGTCTGCATTTTAGCCTAATCCCTTCATAGACATGATTGTAGGATGAGATATTTGATTTTATGATGGCTGTTGAGTATAGATTTGCTGATTGAAACTGTAATAGTGTAGAAATTATTGTGTTTATATGTTATATGAACATGTAGCATTACATTATACTTTTGCATTTGATTTCTTTTTCTAGACACAGAATATCATATGTATAACTTATTTTTCATTTAATCTTGAAAATAATAAACTAGTATATCATGATTATATCATGCTAATAAAATAGTTTAAACACACGATTGAGCTGGTCTGAACATGGTATTGGAGTTAGTTGATTATACGTAGTATATAATGGTGGATGTATAACTTACCCCAATAAACAGTTTCAACAATCGAGCCCATGTACTCATCTATGACCCCTTTTGTTCCTGAAATACCATAATCTCTAGCAACAGGTAACAAATAATGAAAGAGAGTTGGGATCATTACCATCACATAACACTTCAAAAATACATTTCAAATAAGCAAATTCCCTTCTCCCAAATTGGTAAAAGCAAGATCTAATGAAGCTTGTATTCACTCTCCAGCAATCCCTAAAAATATGGAGACTACTCTTGATTCCTTCTTTGTTAGAGCAATGGGGACAGTACATTTCCATCTGTAATGTCTTTTGTGCGGATTCTCTCTCATTGGTAGTGTGTTGAAGTATAGTCTCTAACCAAAAAGTTTTTTCTGCTTTGGCCCTTCAGTTGTCAAATTTTCTAAATTACCTGTCAAGCTGTAATTTCTTCCCAATTTTGAATTTGCTGGTCTCCTTTTTGTTTCTCCAACAGGTCAATATTATTTTTCGAATGAACACTGAACTTTCCATCCTTTTTCAGGTTCCAAAAAAGGCTGTCCTCATATTCCTAGTATTGATTGAGGTATGTTTTAATGATCTCTCATCCAGCCTCCCTTGCAACTCTCAAAATCTCTACCTCCTTCCATCCCTTGCTCCTTTCAGCAATAAAGAATTCTAATAATGGTTTTCTTCAATATCCTGTGGTAAATGACTAACTCTTCAATTTTTTAAACTGCCCAAATATCTTCAACGATCCTTATCTTCTTCCCATTTCCTATTTTCTAATTCATTTCTTTCAATATTACAAGTGGGACTTTTATGATACTCCTCCACAATTATGAGCATCATGTCCTTTTTTACCTTCCCAAATGATGTCTTCCTAGAACTATCTTCTTTTGAGAATATTGTGACTAATAGTTTCTATTCTCCAGGCTTATTTGGCAAATAGAGCAATATTGAAAATTGTGAGCTCCCTAAACTCCAAACCACCTACTTCTTTTCATATACACAGATACTTCCAAGCAACTCGACTTGTCTTCCTTCTCCCTTGTTTATCACCTTCATGAAAATGTAAGCATCAATGAATTTGATTCTTAGCATAAATTTTTAGGAATAAGAAAGAGATTCATCAAGTACCTTAGGATTTTGCTTATGGAGTTGTATTTTCATGTCTGGAACTTGGAACTTATACGGTGCATAAAGGTAATATGAACTTTGGTTATTGTCATTAGTTTGTTTGATATCAAACACGATTGCATAACAATGTGTTGGATAGTTTATTGCATGTTTACACATGTTTTAACAATTGGTAGAACTATGGTTAAGGCTACTTTCCTTACTTGGCTGTTAAGGCTTCTCAGCAACAAGTGCACCTGTGGCTCTGTCGAAGAACTTCCTAGGTGAAGATAATTCACACGAGACCTAAAGGCACTTGGATACTCTCATACTATAGATTTCTTAACCTCGGATCTCTACTATTTCAATAAATACGACCATTCATTGGAAAAAAATGAGTTTGAAGTTAGTTGACTGTAGATAGTATATAATCATGCCTTCATGGTTTATATCATTTTGCATGTTTTTGCCTTATTTATGATACTTCCCTTACTTGGTTGCTAAGGCTTCTAAGCAACAAGTGTACTTATGGCTCTGCCGAAGAACCTCCTAGGTGAAGATAATTCACATGAGACCTAAAGACACTTGGATACTCTTATACTACAGATTTCTTAACCTCGGATCTCTACTATTTTAATAAATATGACCATTCATTGGAAAAATGAGTGTCGAGTTAGTTCACTGTAGGTAGTATATAATCATGTCTTCATGATTTATATTATTTTGAATGTGTTTGCCTTGTTCACGATGCTTCCCTTACTTGGTTGCTAAGGCTTCTAAGCAACAAGTGTACTTATGGCTCTGCCGAGGAACCTCCTAGGTAAAGATAATTACACGAGACCTAAAGGCACTTAGATACTCTCATACTACAGATTTCTTAACTTCGGATCTCTACTATTTCAATAAATACAACCCTTCATTGAAAAAATGAGTTTAGAGTTAGTTGACTGTAGGTAGTATATAATCATGCCTTCATGGTTTATATCATTTTACATGTGTTTGTCTTGTTCATGATGCTACTTGGTTGCTAAGGCTTCTAAGCAACAAGTGCACCTGTGGCTCTGTCAATGAACCTCTTAAGTGAAGATAATCCACACGAGACCTACAGGAATTGGATACTCTCATATTACAGATTTCTTAACCTCAAATCTCTACTATTTCAATAAATATGACTATTCATTGGAAAAATGAGTTTGGAGTTAGTTGACTGTAGGTGGTATATAATCATGCCTTCATGGTTTGTATCATTTTGCATGTGTTTGCCTTGTTTATGATATTTCATGGACATGTTGATGCTTCAGCTTTCGAACCAATGAGCCTCGATCAATTAAAAATGGATACGGATGTAGCTCACAACACTTGTGTGAAAGAAGTTGCAAGTATTACGCCCATAGGTGACATGTCTCGTAACGTGGAGTGACCATTTGTTGGACAAGACTTTATAAATGAACTCGAAGCATATGAATTCTACAAGGGCTATGCAAAGTCCGTGGGTTTCAATGTCAAGCTCAAATTAATAAGTAAGATTTCTATCTAATACATGATTTCATATTGATTTACCGTGATTGTAATTAATATGTATTTTTTAAATTTATTGATTTCAAATTGAAATGAGCAAGTGGAGAAATGAGTGAATGGTAAGGGTTACTGCATATTTATCCTTTATCTTGGAAAAATATTCTCATGAAAATGCATTTGTCATTATTCTTAGACCAATTTGAAAAATTTACATATATTTATGTTATTATATGCAAATTATAGTTATATATAATTTAAATAAAAATAATTTATTGCAATTTTATTTTTAAAATATATATATAATTATTATAATTTTATATACTTATGTGTCTTTATATTGTTAAAATAAAATTAATTATTGTATTTAATTATAGCTTTATATATCTTCTTACTTTGAAAACTTCTACTTATATGCTTGCCTCCAGGGACAATCCCGAAGATATAAATAGTGGTGAGTATTGTCATGAAATAATGAAAAAGACTTGATTTGGCCGGCTATTTTGCGTTTATAAATCCCAAGGAAAATTCAGCTCTTTGGTTAGAGACTTTGTTTTTTATCGAGTTGAACTTGATTAAAATGAAACTTTACTTTAGTTTAATTAAAAAACAATGATAAAATAAGGTTTAAATAAAAATATTAATAATAAAGTACAAAACCAAAATAACGGTCAAATGAATCAAAAAAAGTAAAAAATGAAGTTGAAGGAACAAAATAAAAAATGATATAACAAAATTAAAAATATTTTTTTAAAAAATGTCAAAATAGAATAGTCAAAAACATTAAAAATCAATACCATTTTTTAACAAAGGTTCAAAAGGAAAAATGATAAAACAAAAAAAAGAAGCATTGAAAAGGGACGTCCACAAAAAAAAGTAACCTCTCGAACAAACAAAAAGAAGGTACATTCAAAAGAAACAAAAAGAAAAAGATAAATCTAAAGTTTAGATCTTTTACTGTATCGATTTGCTCTGATTAATATTTACATTTATTTTTAATACATGCACATTATAGCAAATTAAATAAATAAAATTTAGTAATAAATTTGAAACATAAAAATAAAAGACGTATATGAACTTTATATTTAATAGAATATTTGTTAAATTCATAATTATATATTAATTTTTTTATTTCATATTAATTCATAAATAAAGTTTACTTTTATTAATTTCTAATTAAAACAGCTAACATAAGATGAGTAGTGCAGTTAGATTTTGTTAAATGCTGTTAGATTGTGTTAGATGTCATTAGATGTTGTTAAACGCAGTTAGATTAAGGTTGATTTCATTAAATCTTATTATCTGGGTTTCAAATTCTGTAATTAAGATATAAATGACCTTATAAGGGGCTTAGCATCATATTGTAGGTGTTAAATTAAGATTAACTTATTAATGTCAAAAGTTAGATGTTATTAGATATCGTTAGATGTTGTTAGATAATGTTAGACGCAGTTAGATTAAAGTTTATTTCATTAAATCTCATTATCTGAGTTTGAAATTCTGCAATCAAGATATAAATGACCTTATAAGGAGCTTAACATCATATTACAAGTGTTAAATTAGGATTAACTTATTAATGTCAAAAGTTAGATGTTGTTAGATGTTGTTAGATGCTGTTAGATGATGTTAGACGCAGTTAAATTAAAGTGGATTTCATTAAATCATATTATCTGAGTTTTAAATTATTCAATCAAGATATAAATGATCTTATAAGGAGCTTAGCATTCTATTATAAGTGTTAAATTATGATTAACTTATTAATGTCAAAAGTTAGATGTTGTTAGATGTCGTTAGATGCTATTAGATGCTATTAAACGCAGTTAGAATAAGGTTGATTTTATTAAATACTATTATCTGGGTTTCAAATTCTGTAATTAAGGTATAAATGACCTTATAAGGGGTTTAACATCATATTACAGGTGCTAAATTATGATTAACTTATTAATGTCAAAAGTTAGATGTTGTTAAATATTGTTAGATACTATTAGATTTTGTTAGATGCTATTAGATGTCGTTAGATGCAGTTAGATGCTATTAGACGCAGTTAGATTAAGGTTGATTTTATTAAATCTTATTATCTGGGTTTCAAAATTTGTAATTAATGTATAAATGACCTTATAAGGGGCTTAACATCATATTACAGGTGTTAAATTAGGATTAACTATTAATGTCAAAAGTTAGATATTATTAAATACTATTAGATATTGTTAGATGTCGTTAGATGCTGTTAGACACAGTTAAATTAAGGCGGATTTCATTAAATCCTATTATCTAGGTTTCAAAATATGTAATTAAGGTATAAATGACCTTATAAGGGGCTTAGCATCATATTGCAGGTGTTAAATTAGGTTTAACTTATTAATATCAAAAGTTAAATGTTGTTAAATATCGTTAGATGTTGTTAGATGTTGTTAGACGCAGTTAGATTAAGGCGGATTTCATTAAATCCTATTATCTAGGTTTCAAAATCTGTAATTAAGGTATACATGACTTTATAAGGGGCTTAACATCATATTATAGGTGTTAAATTAGGATTAACTTACTAATGTTAAAAGTTAGATGTTATTAGATGTTATTAGACACAGTTAGATTATGGTATATTTCATTAAATTCTATTATCAAAGTTCAAATTCTGTAATTAAGATATAAATGACTTTATAAGAGGCTTAACATCATATTACAGGTGTTAAATTAGGATTAACTATTAATGTCCAAAGTTAGATGTTGTTAGATATAGTTATACGTTGTTAGATGTTGTTAGATGTCGTTAGATGCTATTAGACGCAGTTAAATTAAAGCAGATTTTATTAAATCCTATTATTTAGGTTTCAAAATCTGTAATTAAGGTATAAATAACCTTATAAGAGGCTTAACATCATATTGCAAGTGTTAAATTGGAATTAACTTATTAATGTCAAAAGTTAGATGCTATTAAATGTTGTTAGATGCTGTTAGATGCTGTTAAATGTTGATAGATGTCGTTAGATGCTATTAGACACAATTAAATTAAGGCCGATTTCATTAAATCTTATTACTTGGGTTTCAAAATCTGTAATTAAGGTATAAATGATCTTATAAGAGGCTTAGCATCATATCGTAGGTGTTAAATTAGGATTAACTAATTAATTTCAAAAGTTAGATACTATTAGATGCTGTTAGACACAGTTAGATTAAGGTGAATTTTATTAAATTTTATTATCTAGATTTCAAATTCTGTAATTAAGGTATAAATGACCTTATAAGGAGCTTAGTATTATATTACAGGTTTTAAATTATGATTAACTATTAATGCAAAAGTTAAATGTTGTTAAATGTTGTTAGATGTCGTTAAATGTTGTTAGATGTTGTTAGACACAGTTAGATTAAGGTAGATTTTATTAAATCTTATTATCTAGGTTTCAAATTCTATAATTAAGATATAAATGACCTTATAAGGGGCTTAACATCATATTGTAGGTGTTAAATTATGATTAACTTATTAATATCAAAAGTTAGATGTTGTTAAATATCGTTAAATTTGGTTAGTGCTGTTAGATGCTTTTAGATGTCGTTAGATGCTGTTAGATATTGTTAGATGTCGTTAGATGCTGTTAGATGCTGTTAGATGTCGTTAATTGTTATTAGATGTTGTTAGATGCTGTTAGATTCCATTATATTTGAAAAATAAAAATTATTAATAAATTTTTAAAAATTCTGAAAAAAATATTGAAATTGTTATTTTTGAAAGTACCTTAATTATATGAACTTTAAATAATATAACATAACTCCTTTATTAAATATATTTTTCAACTTTACCAATTATAATGAAATCTTATTAAAAAATAATTTTTTATATACAAATATTTTTAAAAAATGTCAAATAATAAAAAATTATGTTTACATAGGTTTTAGTAGTTGATTCAACAAATAAATGGAATAGATTGAGATTTAGTATATATATAATACAAATTTTATCAAAAAACCAAATATACTCACTTTTTTTAACAAATATACTCATATTGTAAAATTACTACAATGCCCCTACTTTTTGTTTCCCCAATGGGGAAGGCTTCCTATGGGTTGGGGCCCAGGTAACGCCAAATTTTTAGTAAAGGGTGATCTTTAAAGAAAGAAATCACCCTAAAAATAGATTCTCTGCTGCATTATACCTGCATGGATGTGGTGTGATAGAACCGGCTCTTCAATGGTACCTAACATGTCCTGTAAATAGCCAACAGTGTAATAGAATTTGATTAACGGATGATATTATGAAGATAACTAGAGGGTCCCATGGAAGTTCGCATTTTGCCAGCTCGACTTCTACAAACAGTGGTTCTAATTTTTCCTAGGCACTCATATATTACAATCATCTCAACTTAGACATATCTACATATCTATAATTTTCTTAATAGCAATCTTATAAATATTTTAAACATCTCACATCTCAAACTGGTGAGCTGTGGTAAATGCTCCCACAAATAGGGAAGAAATAATATCATCATACAATGTCACCCCACTATATAATACCATACGACCACCTTCAAAATTTGTTCGAAATCTCCACAATGGATTTGAAACCTGCACAGTGCATAGATGGAAATCTTTCTTCCACGTCTGTGACATAGCGAGTCCAGTTAGTATAAGTTAAGTAATATAAACTTATTTGTAATTTTTTTTCCCTTCTTTCATAAACTTGTTAGTGTAGGTATGTTTAGGTTTTCCATTTTCGAAAAATTTGTACATATTTTTTAGATTTTTAAATGCAAATTTAAAATTGTAAATTTTTAACATTAAAAATAGCTAAAATACCTCTCTATTTAGAAATCCAAAAATATACATATCTTTAAAGAAAAATATACACTTATCCAAAAATAGTAAAACTTAATACCTATATTAAAATATTTCATGCACACATTTTAAATGTTATTAAATTTTAGATAATCGTTAGTTTTGTTAAAAAAAATTTGTTACAGAAGATTCAAGTTTACACGAATGTACGTGGAAGCATAAATAATAAATCAAGATCTAATAAATAATAATAAGGTCACATATACAAGACGTGGAAAACTTATGAAAGACTTGTTTCTTATAACTTCCTCTCTCACACCCCATCTGTACACTTTTTCAAGGGGTTTATTGAATCTCTAACTTACAACCTTGTAAAATAAAACTTTCATAAAAACTTATACAAATGTTGACCACACATTTTATATGCAAATCCCTATGCAAATAATTCATACCCAAAATGCAAACACAAATTTAATGTTTTAATATTCATGCTTAATGATGATATATTCACAACCTTGACAGAAATGACTTTTATGTTTTCAATAAATTGGAAGTTTAATTTTAAATATACTAATTACTTTTATCTTTAATTATAATTATAACTAAAAAGTTTAAAAACTTCCGTTCATACTTACTAAGTACGCTATCAATTTTAAGTATACTCAATCCATCACAAAAACTATTAATTATGATTAGAAATGAATAAAATACTCTTTAGATACATATTTCATCTCCTCTAAAGTCACTAAATAACTAGAAAATCTAGCCATTGTAAAATTTAAGAAAGTCTTATTTGTAAGATGCAGCGGTGGCGACTTTCAAGAAGATAAAAATTTTGATGTAGTAGGTATTTTAGTGATTTCCGATAATAGACAATGACTTTTGTGATAAGAAGAAGATGGGCAAAAAATGGAGAGATGAATTGAAAATTTTAATAATGTTTCTTGATCTATGATTAAACAATGAGTTGTGTTTTAAATAATACTTTTTCATCCTTATCCTATGTGTTTTAAATAATACTTTTTTATCCTCATCTTATCTCCTTTAATAGTCTTATGGCTTGTGTTGCCATTCAAATGCCTAGTGATGGACATAAGCGTGCCTAAAAGTGTACAAAGTGAGAAGTTTAGAGTTTAAAAATAGTTTTTTCTTTTTTGATGAAGAGTGTTTGACAATAAATAAAAATATCAAGTTAAAATTTTTCGCTCTCCGTAACTACAATATTTTTTTATTATTTTTATATTACCACTCATACAACTAATTTTTCTATTTTAACTTTATTCTTTTTTCTCCTTATTATTTTTCTATTATGTTATATTATATTATTTTTTTCAATTTAAAAATTTTTATACTAAAAATTTTTTATCTAAAAATTTTATTACTTTTTAAGCACACTCAAAATCATTTAGAGTTTCATCAAAAAAAAAAAATCATTTAGAGTTGAAGTCGAACAGAACAACACCCTTTAATGGAGTCATTGGAGCTGCCCAGTCATTGGAGCTGCCCACTATTCAAGGGAAAATGTGACACTACAAAAAATATAAAGGCACATTTGGTAAAAGAGGTAAGTGGGGTAATATGAGAAGTGTTCAGTCATTTCCATTTCTCCTTTCTCACCCAATCATTTATTTAAATTTATTAATAATTTTATTTTCTCAATTTTATTTTTACATTTCAATTATTTTTTCTTACATTATCCTCCAATAATCCTATTTGTTTCAAATCTACTCTTATCATTTTATTTTAATTATGAGTGTGTTTGGCATTCACGAAAACTGTTTAATGTGTTTCAAGGTGAAAAAAATTGTTAAAGGTGGTGGCGTTTTGATAAGATTGCTGGCATGCCATAAATGCATCTTTGCATCGTATTCTATTAATGCACCTATGCATTAATTGAGCATGATCAACATGCTTTGTAAACCAGTGCACTGCAGGACAATTTCTGTAGGACATGCAAATGAAACGGGCGTTGACCGTTGAAAAATGTAAAATTTGTACGGCCGCATTTCTCATCTTCCGATATCTCTGCTCTGGCTGGTACCGATGAACCCAATGAACCCAATGTGTGGAAGACGTCTTCCAAAGATGAAAAGAAGTATTTTGCTCGGACACGCCCAACCTTGAAAAGTTTTTTCCACTTCAGCAAATTTTCATGAATGTCAAACAGATCCTATATAAATTTTAATATATTCTATTTTTCGTTCTCTGCAAAATCTTACGGTCCTAAAAAACACATTCCTGAGAGTCCTTAGTGAAGTCTACGCCCTCGCGGAGTTGAATGCCCACGTCCGCGACAGCAAAGATTCGCAGTCCGAGTAAGATGATCGCCTCCTAATAATATTTCTAACCTATCCGTTTATTTAATTGAGCCCTAACCCGACCGCCAATCACAAAAATCCACCCGAATAAAACCCATTTTTCTCCTCCTCTTCCTCCGTCACCACCTGCTCCTCCTCGTGCCGGGCCGGAGGGGCATTTCCGCAAACATTGGGGCGTCATGGAGTTCTCCCAATCCCAACTTGTTATAATCCTCTCCGACGACCCGGCGCCGTTCGAGTCCCTCATCTCCCACCTCATGTCCTCCGCCAACGACCAGCGATCCACCGCCGAGTCCCTCTTCAACCACCTCAAGCAGACCCACCCCGACTCCCTCGCCCTCAAGCTCGCCCACCTCCTCCAAAACTCCCGCTCCATCGAGCTCCGCGCCATGTCCGCCATCCTCCTCCGCAAGCTCCTCACCCGCGACGACTCCTACCTCTGGCCCCGCCTCTCCCCCCACACACAATCCACTCTCAAATCCCTCCTCCTCTCTGCCGTCCACCGCGAGGACGCCAAATCCATCTCGAAGAAGCTCTGCGACACTGTCTCCGAACTCGCCTCCAATCTCCTTCCCGACAACGCCTGGCCGGAGCTCCTCCCCTTCATGTTCCAGTCCGTCCGCTCCGACTCCGTCCGCCTCCAGGAGTCCTCGCTTCTAATCTTCGGGCAGCTCTCGCAGTTCACCGCCGAGACCCTTATCCCCCACCTCAACCTTCTCCACTCTGTCTTCCTCCAATGCCTCTCTACTTCCTCGTCGCCTGATGTTCGGATCGCTGCCCTTAGCGCCGCGATCAACTTTGTCCAGAGCCTATCATTGCCGGCTGACCGTGACAGGTTTCAGGACCTTCTACCAGCAATGATGCTGACGCTCACCGAAGCACTCAATTCCGGACAGGAGGCAACTGCCCAGGAGGCGCTTGAGCTGTTGATTGAACTGGCTGGGACTGAGCCCAAGTTCATCCGGCACCAGCTGATAGATGTTGTTCAGGCGATGTTGCATATTGCCGAGGCTGATGGGCTTGAGGAGGGTACAAGGCATCTTGCAATTGAGTTTGTCATTACACTTGCTGAGGCAAGGGAACGGGCTCCCGGAATGATGCGGAAGCTGCCACAGTTCATTGGGAAGTTGTTTGCAATCTTGATGAAGATGTTGCTGGATATTGAAGATGAGGTAGTGTGGCACACTGCAGATACTGAGGACGAAGATGCAGGGGAGACAAGCAATTACAGTGTCGGGCAGGAGTGTTTGGATAGGCTGGCAATCTCATTGGGAGGGAATACCATTGTTCCCGTTGCATCAGAGCTGTTGCCAACGTACTTGGCTGCGCCAGAATGGCAGAAGCATCATGCAGCACTCATCACCCTTGCTCAGATTGCTGAAGGATGCTCAAAGGTACCAGCCTCTGTGGATTTTGAATTAGGTTGGATTCTTCTTGGTACAATCAGTTCAATTCTTATCCAGTGCAAAGGACATGTTTTGCTGAAGATGATATGTTTATTCATAACTGCTATGGTCTTTTGAATTTTATTTTCTTTCTTTCTTTTTTTTTTTTTTTTTTTTAACTCTGGAGGAGATATAATGAATTTGCAGTCATAAATGATTCTGCTTCTGACAGAAGTCTTTTTTCTACTAAGATCTTATTGATCCGGATTCTATATAATAAGTTTTAACTATTGGCCAGGACATTTACTGTCGCACCTTAAACTCAATTTTGGCAGGTTGAGAGATTCTAAATATGTAAGTTTGGTTGAAAAGTTCTTTTATCTATTTCAAATGTCCTTTATTTTGATGCTGCTGTGTCATACAAAGAAATTGATGGATGTTTTAATTTATGGTCTTATTGTATTCATTTTATTCCGCAACTAATTAATTGATTTCTGGAAATTTGGTAGCATGCATTTGTTGTCTATTTAATTATACTGAGATAGTCTCTGGCAGAATCCTATGTAAACAGAGTTTTTGGAGTTTCTTTTTCATCCCATTTTATTAGTTATTCTCCACAATTCAGCTGCCATCAGATTTTTCCAGTTCTGATCTTTAGATGCGTTAGATTGCTTGATTCTTGAGCACGTGCCAATTTTTTTCTGTTGCACTTCGTTTTTTCCAAATGAACCTGGTAAGTGGACAATTTCTATTTTTTTCTGTTATGGTTTGAGTAAGATCTTATCTATTTCATATAGGTCATGAAGACTTTTTCTTGTATTGATTTGCTGCTACAAACTTATTGTATTTTCTTTATCAATCATGAATTTTTTGTTTGTGTAAAGCTTTAGCAAAAAAGGGGGACTGCAATCATAAATGCCTTGCAGATGAATACATTCACTTCAATAATTCTATCCTTTTGCTCTATTGAATTCATTTTTTCTATCTAGGTGATGGTAAAAAATCTTGAGCAAGTTGTGATGATGGTCCTAAACTCATTCCAAGACCCCCACCCTCGTGTGCGCTGGGCTGCAATTAATGCAATTGGGCAATTATCAACAGATTTGGGGCCAGAATTGCAACTGCAATATCATCATCAAGTTTTACCTGCTTTAGCCTCAGCAATGGATGATTTCCAAAACCCTCGAGTACAGGTTTGTTGCATCTAAACTTCTGAATTCTTGTTTGTACTTTAACATTGGCATGTTATGGTCCATATCTTTTCTAGCTGTGTCAGCAACTATTTATAATTAAGCTGAAATTTAATACGTACCTGCCTTTCAATAAGCGAGATCATGTTGATAACTTACTTGAGTTCATGTTTTTGAATCATCTTGGTCTAATCATATTGATCTATCTGCAGAGTATCTCTCAAGTTGATTCTTTATTTGAAATTGATTTATCCAGTAGGATCTCATTCATTGCATAACTATTATATCCTTTTATTTTTTTAGAGAAATCTATTATTTTCTTTTTTGGTTTAGGCAATTTAGTTAAGTGTCATTAAAAACAATTTGATGTTGCTAGTATGCATTGCAATTTTTATGCTGCTCTTATTTTTTGATATATCATTATTATTGAATTTAAATCTTAGATAACCATTATATTTATCTATATATGAAAATTCTCCTACAGTGAAATTGTGCAAATACCATTAAAGGTTTCAGTGTCGGCATCCCATTTTGGGTCCATCTTGACAGTTAAATACAATCCAATGTGTACATTGCATTTAGAGTTATTCATTTAACTAGAAAATGTGGGGAGAAGATGATGGGATGGGGATATTTTAGGAATAGGAATGCTTCTATGAAACCACTCTTTTACATAGCCTCCTCCATTTTTAATATATTGATGGTTGATGGGACATCCACTCTATTTATTATATTTAGCATCATTTATGTTATCGTTGAAACCCTTTCAGTTGTTTAGTACCACTATACATGACCCTATTTATAAATGTGTAACATTAACATAATAAAATGATTTAATATTAAATATCATTTTTTCAAGTATTATTTCCTAATTCCAACGTCTATTATGTGGATAAATGATTCTATAAAGTATTGTTACATTCTAATATATATGCAAATAGATCTAAGCATTTTCTCTAATTTACACATGAATATACCTATTTTTGAGCAAATGTTGTCCATGCACATATTTGATTTGAATGAAACTTGGTCTTCTAGCCAAACAAATGATGTTAAATATGATAAATGGTTTGAATTTTGCATCAATTGTTGACATTTAAAAAATGGAGGGGGTTACATGGAATCGCTCTATGTAACCCGGAAACGTAGAAGTGGAGCCCTTTTAGGAATGTAATAGTTCAATAAGCAGAAAGGCTCGTTAAGATGTGCTTTGGCTTGTTAAACAGGCAAATATCTCATTGTGTAGCCATACATGGATTATTTTTGTGGGCTTTTTGTTTTGTAGGAGATAAGCTACGAGCCCCTAAATAATCTGAATGAAATATTCTCTATATCTATTCTTTGTTCTTTTTTTTTTTTTTCTAAATGCAAATGTTATCAATTCTTTTTACCATTTTTTTTGCTTGTTGTTTTTGTCACTCTTTTCTATCTAAAATTAGTATTCTTTTAGCTTTTGAAACTATGCAAGATCTCTCCACCCCTTGGCCCTCGCTGCCTCTTCTCCCCAACAACAGATCTTTTTTTTTTTTTTTTCATGTTGTTCATTCTATTTTTGTAGGCGCATGGTGCTTCTGCAGTTCTCAACTTCAGCGAAAACTGCACTCCAGATATATTAACCCCTTATTTGGATGGCATAGTGAGCAAGTTGCTTGTCCTCTTACAGGTATTTTTGTTTTCTATTTAATATTTTTTAGATCTTTTCAAAAGAGAGTTTGTTTATGATTTGTTGGTTTTCACCTGTATGGTTGAGTCCAGAATGGAAAACAAATGGTACAGGAGGGTGCTTTAACAGCTTTAGCATCAGTTGCTGATTCATCTCAGGTAACTTGCTAATTTCAGCTATTTATCTTTTTGTCTTGATTTGATGAGATTACTGGTGTTTATGCAGGAACATTTCCAAAAGTACTATGATGCTGTCATGCCTTATCTCAAGGTTATTTTGGTGAAGGCAACTGACAAGTCAAACCGTATGCTTCGTGCCAAAGCTATGGAATGCATTAGTTTGGTGGGAATGGCAGTGGGCAAGGAGAAATTCCGGGATGATGCCAAACAGGTGATTTTGGGTGATGGTTTTTGTTTGATGATGATGAGAATCTGGGTTTGAAGTTTTTAACAATTGTTTGTTTACAATTTTACCATGGTTGATAGGTTTGAACTCAGGCATTAACCTGATTTGGGATGCTAAAATCGTATTCTTACTTTTTTATACACTCTTTATCATGATAATGATCATTAGTTTTATCATTATTTGCAAATTTAATTGTATTTTTTCTTTAATTCATCAACTTAACTATCGTTTTTCTTGAGCAAAGTTAAACCATGGCTGTATTAAGTTGCAAAATCTCCAAAACCCTCGTGCTTGACAATTTTGAAAGGTATTTCATCACTTGTTATTATTATTTCTTAAAATTCTTTTATACATTTTAGGTTCATTAAATTTTGGCTAGAAATAATGCCAACTTCATTGCCTTGAGGTAATAAGATTGCTAATAAAATTTGCCTTATTATAATTGCTTTAGCGATAAAGAGTACATCTTACCAAATTTCTTATAACTGAACAGGTGCTGAGCTTAAAAAAATGGGTGGGGTGCAGTTGGGTTGGGTCAATCAGGTTGCAGCCGCCTTAAATGGTTCTGACCCAATTTCTAAAATGGGCTACATCTTCCTACCAGAGATAAACCCAGCAACCACAAAACGAGTCCTATCATGGGTGCAGTTGGCTTAAGCTCCTGCAGTTGCACCCCTAAATTCAGAATACTTTTTTTTTTTTTTTTTTTGTATGAGTTAAATTCATAATACTTTTGATTAGTAATCTTGCATGACTTTTCATTTCTGTTCTGCTGAAGTTGCATTCCTTCTGTTTTACTTCTACGCTTCAACCAAGTTATTAAAAAAAAGAAAGAAAGAAAGAAAAAACTCTTTTAATTTATGTTAGTTATTCATATTTTATTTCCCGTCTTTCTCAGTGGAATGACCTTTAATTATTTTATTTTTATTTATTTTTGTATTATGTGTTGAAGTAGTTATATTTAACAAATTTAATTGTATGGTTGCACGAATAACATCGTGAGGCTGTCTCTTATGGCAGGTAATGGAAGTTCTTATGACATTGCAAAGTTCTCCTGCTGATGCAGATGATCCTACAACTAGCTACATGCTACAAGTATGTTTATATCATTTTGTTATTTTATTTAATAAATAAAAGATTTACGTAAACTATAAATGATTATTCTTTGCCATTTTTCACTTCTGGATTATGTTGCAGGCATGGGCCAGGCTCTGCAAATGTTTGGGACAGGATTTCCTGCCTTATATGAGTGTTGTGATGCCCCCATTGCTCCAATCTGCGCAACTTAAGCCGGATGTGACCATTACATCTGCAGATTCAGACGAGGAGATAGATGTATCAGATGATGAAAGGTTTTACTTGACAACCCAAAAGTATTATCATCTTTATTTTGCAGTGGGAAACAGTTCATAGAAAATTAAAGGTGTGTTTGGCAATCATAAAAACTTGCCAATCTAAAACTTTTCACTCTCCACAACTGCCCCTTTTAATCATTTCTTCACATCTTCTTATACAACTACCGTACTTTTCTATCATTTCTCCACAGCTATCCATACAACTATCATATATCTATATATTTTTTTTGATGAAAAAGGATAGCCTCTGTCCCTACTCCCTCTCAATTTCAGAGGGGAGAGGGACAGAGGGATCCAAAAAATTCATTGCCAAAAAATTGTTTGTACAAAGTTTTCCAATCACGGCTTGGGGTGGAACACCCCACCACAATAGATGGTCCGAAGTTGAGGCCGAGACCATATCAGCTAGGGAGTGCGGGACGGCATTTTCCTGCCATAACACATGATGAACTGAAAAGAACTCATACATAGTGAGAATCGATCTGATTTCATCAATAATAAGACCCACCGGGTACGAGATAGGTTCCTGGTTGGACAAATAATTGCATAGCAATAAAGAGTCGATCTCAAATTGCGCCTGTGCGATGTTAAGTTGAGTAGCCCATTTGATTCCTAAAAGAAAGGCAGTCGCTTCAATAAGTAATGGCTCCCTTGCCCCAGACTGCTTTCAGCCACTTGCTGCAATATATGAACCCCTTGAATCTCTAATCACTGTGGCGCAACCAAATCCATCCCGATCAATTAGGCTTCGGGCATCCATGTTTATCTTGACAAACCCTTGGGGTGGTTTGACCCATCTGGTTACCATGGCTGTATTCAAAGACCCCGATTGCACCAGCATTTTTGCCATTCGGTGTTGATTAACTTTATTCTCTATACTCTTCAGTCCTCACTGTTTCCTCTATAATATCATGTTACTTCTCCCATTTCAAGAAGTTCTACACCAAAGACTTTTGTTTCAAAAATTTTATCAAATGCCAAATCACACTCTAAAGTTTGTGGAATTATTTGTGAGCTGTCCATGTGTCAATGCTGTAAGGTCGTGCGACGCTTTTTGCTTCTCTGCTGATTTGTCATGTATCTATAATGAATTGCAGGGTAATGCTGAAAACCAGATATGATAACCTTATTCATGGTGTTTATTGTAGCCAGACAATTTGTTTTCTAACAAGTTTCTGCATTTTTTATTTTTGTCTTTATCTTTAAAGCCAATTAATCAGCTGTTTAATAAACAAGCCAAGCAGGAGCTTGGATTGTCTATGCTTAATTCTGTTGATTATTTGGTTGTTAGAAAGGCTGTGAGCTTTAGCTCTGAAGCTCAGCTTTTTCAAGTGATAATTATGATAATTATTTATATGAATAAAATATTTCCCTATATTGCATGTAAATTTTAGGTCAGTCTGGCTTGGCTGAAAACCATAACTAGTGAAGTTTAAGCGAGTTAAACTTGTGAGCCTTTGACCATGCACAGGCTACTTTTTTAGTTTTCAAGACAAGCTGCTTAAGGCTTAACTTGGCTCTGCCCCCAATTGCATCCTTGTTATTGTGCAATCACTTATTTCGAGATGCACTTGTGGACAACACACTCTTCTTCTTCTGGCTCTGATTTCCAGGATTATCAGTTGTATATTTAAGACCTCGTCTATTGCAGCATTGAAACCATTACCCTTGGTGATAAAAGAATTGGGATCAAAACTAGTGTTCTGGAGGAGAAAGCGACAGCTTGTAACATGCTTTGTTGTTATGCTGATGAGCTGAAGGAGGGTTTCTATCCATGGATTGATCAGGTTTGTTATCGAAACATCATAACACATTCCCTTCGGTCCTATTTCTTCAGTGGGGTGGAAATTCTCTCGCATGTTGAAACGAAAAACAAAGTAACAGATGATCCATGATTTCAATACTGCTCAGGTGGCTCCTACTTTGGTTCCTCTTCTCAAATTTTATTTCCATGAAGAGGTCAGGAAGGCTGCTGTTTCAGGTGTTATTAATTTTTCCTTACGTTCTTCTTCTTTTTCTTCTTTGTCGTTCTGGATATATTTTTAGATTTGTGTTGCTCTCTGATTCTTATTCTCTTGCTTAGCAATGCCGCAGCTATTGGGTTCAGCTAAACTAGCTGTGGAGAAGGGCCTAGCGCAGGGCCGTGATGAGTCCTACGTGAAGCAGTTGTCTGACTATATAATTCCAGCTTTGGTTGATGCATTAAATAAGGTGGTTAGTTTAAATATGGATAACTATTTAAATTTCTGTTTATATTTCCTACCTAATAGTCTACTGAAGCACCTCTATTTCTATGAACCATGATCACTGGCTTGCAGGAGCCTGAAACAGAAATTTGTGCAAGCATGTTGGACTCTCTTAATGAATGTATGCAGGTTTGTGAAACTTTTCATGCAATTGTTCATGTGGAAAATAAACCCTGAATATACGCAGTGCAATGTTGTTGCAAGTTTGCCCATGAATTTCCATGCTAAGCTGTTCTTCGCACGCTCTACTTCTAGTTGTTATTCTAGAGCTCAGGCTGCTATTTTTGTTATTTTAATTGCATCTGGTTCTTTTCTACCTGCCACTTTTCTCTGTTGAACCTTATATTGTGGTGTTTTTAACCATAATAACATGTCATATGGTCTTGCAGGATAGTATCAAACACTAATTCTTGATATAAACAACCAATAACATTTGGTCTAAAGCCTGAGGCTTGATACATTGTAACAAATACGACCATAACGTTAGGAACTGAAGTGGAAGATAGAACATAGCTATCTTATGCGAATGGCATTCTGGAAGAGAGTGGAACCACGAAGTGAATTCTATTGGCATATCTAGCCTACTTCCTAGGAATCTGGGATGTGTCTTTATATGCATTCAATTTTCTACCATGTCAAATACTGGTTGGAGTACATGGTGCAATTGTTTGTTCCCTTTTTGGGATGTCAAACTTCTAGCTTATCTTTTTTTGTTGATTTGTTGAATTGATTAAATGGCTACTAATAATTAAACAAAAATGATTAAAAGCGTGTAATTGTTGATGTATATTGAAATTTCTTGGTCCTATAAAGAGCAATTATGCTGCATGTGTTCATTGTTTTAATCTTGCCATATAACACATCTTTGGTTCCTATTTTTTTTGAAATCTGTAATGTATGATCCATCTGTCTTCATATCCTCTTTCTTCCAGATTTCTGGGTGCCTCATGGATGAAAGTCTTGTCAGATCTATTGTTGATGAGCTAAAGCAGGTAATCACTGCTAGTTCAACCAGAAAAAATGAAAGGGAAGAGAGGTCCAAAGCAGAAGACTTTGATGCTGAGGAAGGGGAATTTCTCAAAGAGGAAAACGAGCAAGAGGAGGAAGTTTTTGATCATGTATGTACACAATCTGTCCTCTCTTAATGTTCTCTAGTTAATTTGTTAATTGTTTCTGCTTCATGGTTCTCTGTCATAGATTGAGCCAAGCACAATGTGTTCCATGTGCAGGTTGGTGATTGCTTAGGCACTTTGATCAAAACATTTAAGGCTTCCTTCTTGCCTTTCTTTGATGAGCTTTCATCATATCTGACTCCTATGCGGGTAAGTGATTGAATAAGGATTTATACTCACACTGTCACTAGTGCTGGTGCAGTGTACTTCTACCATGTGCTGAGCATCGTGCTTGCATTAATTGGGACCTACCTGTTTATTCACACACTGCCTTCTGATGTTACTTTCCGTCTTTAAGCAGAGCAGTCGTGTTAGTGCCAAATCGCCTTTTCTTGTCCTTCCAAGGAAGATATGTTCAGCATCTCACTCAAAATTGTAACCTCATTTCTTAAATCAAGGCAGGTGTTCCAGCTATTAGGAGGATGGGTCTAACCATGCGAATTTGACTAGTTTACTTTACAAATAAGGTTGATATTCCCTTTTGAAAGTTGGATAATTTTGTGACCGTTGATTTTTTTTACTTTTATTTTGATGCTGGAATATTAGTTTTATGACCTATCTAGGTAATCCTGAGTTCTTTTATGATAAGATCTTTCTCAATAACTTTGCCAAAGGGTGACAAACTAATGCACGCCAATAGGAATCTCGTACCACTCTGCTCCATTCCATGCACTTATGTTGCTTTTCTGCTCTCAAAGAAGCAGTTATTGGTGCAATTATTTATTGAATGCACCAGTGTAAATATCCAGCATAAAAAGCATCTAGGTTGGTTCCATCATGTTTTGCAGTGACGGTTGCTCTATTTCATATCCTGCTTTTAAACTTCCATCAAATGGTTTTAATTGCGGAGGTGAAATTTTGTCCATTGTCGAGCACAAATGTACTCATTATGTTTTTTTTTTTCTCTCTCTCTCTCTCTCTCTCACCAAATCAAAAAACAGATGCTGAATATGTTGTTATATCCAAGTCTTGGTCTTTACATAATATAATTCTTCTTGTGTGATTTTGTTTTCTGCAGGAATGGAGTTAAAGATCATGATAAATTTTCTTGTCTTTTTGGTCCTCATAAGACTTGAGAGAACAATTTTTCCATAAAAAAAATATAGGACTTCCTTGGCTGACGTAGTTCTCTTGTATTCATATCACTGCTTATGTTCATGCGAGGAATTGTTTCATCTTTAAAATGTGTAATATATTCTCTCTGTACCAGTTGGCATCTGCTTTATTTTGTTTTCAGCTTTAGCAACTCTCATTTTCAGGGAAAGGATAAAACTGCTGAAGAAAGGAGGATTGCCATTTGCATTTTTGATGATGTTGCAGAACAGTGTCGAGATGCAGCTCTAAAGTATGTTTATCCTAGAAATTATGTATCTTGGGGGATTGCAGTAGCCTTTGTTTCATTATGCTTATGATCCAAGAGCCAGTTGAACTAATGTCAGGCCTTTCAATCATAAGCCTTCACCTTTTTTTTTTTTGTTTAAAATTTTATTTTTCAAATTCTTGTTGCTTTGACAGATACTACGACATGTATCTACCTTTTTTATTGGAAGCCTGCAATGATGAGAACCCAGATGTGCGACAGGTGTGCACTAGAATGCTCCTTGCCTACATAAAATTCTATCCTTCTGCATTAGGATTGCCTAAATAATTTTTTCTTTCTTTTTGCAAACTGTATCTAAGGAGTCATATTCAGGTGCATTTTTTTGTTTTCCCCAGGCTGCTGTTTATGGAATTGGTGTTTGTGCAGAATTTGGCGGATCTGCATTTAAACCTCTTGTAGGAGGTATCTTTCTTTTTATTGGTCTTTTAAGGAAATGCCCGATAACAATGTTTACAAACTCTCTTTTTTAATGGGATTCTGCAGAGGCTCTTTCCAGATTAAATTTGGTGATAAGGCATCCGGATGCACTGCATTCAGATAATGTAATGGCATATGACAATGCTGTCTCAGCTCTTGGAAAAATATGCCAGTTCCATCGTGATAGTATAGATGCTGCACAGGTATTTCCCAGGATCCTTCGTGTCAGTGCAGTGATCCATATTAAATGTTCATGTTATCTAACATTAAACTGGCAAGAGGTTGTTAGGCTCTTCTAAACTGTTGTTCACAACTTCAAAAATTTTGTGAAATTTTCATTCAGCAAGGCTGGGCTGTCGAAAGATTTTTCACTATGGAAAGAAGATTTTCTAGGTTTAGGGGAAAGATTCAAAATTTCCCGAATATTTTCCCAAATTTCACTAGGAAATTTGAGAAAATTCCAAAATTTCAATGAAAATTTCATTGAGCATAGAGCTGCTTTCCCTTCTGTTTAGCTTCTGAAACTTATCTCTTTCCCTTCTTGAAACTTATCTCTATGCATTTGAAATCAATTAAAACTTATTTGTTGTAAATTCCCCACACAAACCACCCTCCCCCCAACCACACACACACACACACAAAAAGTCTCATCTGCAAATTTGTAGATCTGAAGTGTTTGAGCTGTTATTCATCTAAAACTGATTTTTTGGATTTCAATATTGTCATTCATATTTCAAAATTGCAACAGGAGTTTCCCATCTGTTTGATTTAGATTTTGTACTTGATTCTTAAATTATAACTTCTAGATGAAATAATTAACTTGTAATATAAGTATTCACAATGTTAAGCAAGAACATTTCATGTTTATATATTTTCCTTACTCCTTGTATATTAGCATTTAAGCTGCTTTCATATTATGTATTTATATTTATTTATTTTTTACAGTTATTTACATCCTTTCCAATCCAAAACTAAATTATTTGCATCCATACTAACTCGTTTTATATTTTTTGCATCCATGACAACTCCGTTAAGTTATGCCTAATGGCTATTAAATATCCTCTTGAGGAGTCGACTCCTCAAGGGGTCTTTGAGTTCACTGTGGAGTCAACTCCATATTTAATAGCCGTTAGGTGATATCTGATGGAGTTGGCATAAATGCTTTTTATATCTGATGGAGTTGGCATAAATGCAATCTCCTTTACAAATTGTTGGCATGAATGCTGAAAAAAAAATGGCATGCTTGCAAATAATTTAGTTTTAGGTTGGCATGGATGCAAATAGCCCTATCATTTCTTCTAAAGTTTCATTGGAAAATTTTTAATCTTATTTTTAATTTTTTTTCATTTTAGGGAAATAGTTGTGCAAAATTATTGATAGCTTCTCAGAAATTAGGAAAGTTTCTCTTTCTGATATTAAAGAAATTTCCCCTCCCAACGAAATTGGGAACACTATTCTTAACAATTATTCAGTATATTTGTTAGATTTCCTTTAGAGCAAGTTCAGGTTGTATGGAAAAATGTACTTGATTAGTTTGTGCTTGTACATTTCTTACGAATAGACTTGTTTCTTTGTCACCTAGGTGTTGAGCATTTGGAAATGACTAATGAACTCGTTAACAATAAGTAGGTGAAGCCGACAAGCAGCTGAAATTAAACAACAAGAGCATCTTCGGTACAACTGAAGTAAATGGTTTAAAATTCTTGTTTTTGATGTGGCTGTGGCTAAAATTCTAGAATTGTAAATCAGGAATCAATTGCCTTCTTAAGATGTGAAACACATGAAGTGATGCTTTAGACATTTAACATGAATATTTGCATAAACTGAAGTCAACAAATATTGAAAAGTTATAATGATTAAATTTCAATTCAGTAAATATTTTTTCAGAAAGATGTTTTAGGAATTATCCTATAATCACAGGCTGTTTTAGGAAAACAAGCTTTTATCATAGCAGCAAAGGTCCTGATTGTACATTCCCCCCCCCCAAAAAAAAAAAAAAAGAGCTCTCATGATTGTCATTTGCCAATGTGGGGGATTGTGAGCCCTTTCATGAGCTCCAAAAAACATGGCTTATTTTGGAAGGTGTTTAGTATTTTAAACAAATAAAGTTCTGAATGTAAGCCACATCAGGTTGGTTTGTGATAGTTTGATCTGAGGATTGCTGTAGTCCATTTTCTTTAGCCAGCGTTCCTGAAAACAGGCAGCTGTTTCATTGTTTTTGTCCTTTCCCTATTCTAAGCAGTATTGGCAACATGTATGTCTGATCAGTCATTCTTGTACCAACATTAAAAGCCAAAAATACCGTCTGCAAATATTATGCGTCCAAATTCTTTTTAATCTGGAGCTCGAAATCAGATTTCAGTAGGGGAATCTTCTTAGAGCTGTCATAATTAAGAAGAATTTTTTGTTGTTCCATGAACCATTTTGTTATTGGACTGTCAATTTTACAGTTCCACTGAGCGGTATTTCTTGTAGAAATGTTTTGACGTAATTATTTGGATTGCGATCCTGTGCACCCGGGTGCCTTAAACCCATTTTAACCCACTAAAAAAAATTTTTTTTTAAAATTTTTTTTATACAAGTGTTAATTTAAGTGTATTTAACATGTGTATCAATTTTTATCATTTTTGGAGTATTTTAGATTTTTATTTTTTATTTTTGAAAATCATTGGCATTTTAGGTTATTTTATACACATGTTAAATACACTTAGATTAATACTTGTATAAAAAATGTTTTAAAAAAAATAAAAATAAATAAGTTAATGCACCTGGGTGCACTGAAGCTAAGTGCACCCAGGTGCACAGGATAGCAATCCTAATTATGTACATATTTTTTCTGTATTTCTACAGCTGTCCTACATGTCCCTGAATTTACTTCTGGGACATTTTTCCTCATGTCGGTCTGAGAATGGCTGCTTGTCTTGCATTGGCAGGTTGTTCCTGCTTGGTTAAGCTGTTTGCCTATTAGAGGTGATCTGATTGAGGCTAAAATTGTTCATGACCAGCTTTGCTCAATGGTGGAAAGGTGAGACTTGGATCATTTCGTTTTTGACTTCTTGCCTGGGTCATTGATAATTTGATGTGCAGCAATCATTCTTCATTATTCCTTCTGTGTTTGTGTGGCCATCCTTTCTTCTGTTGTCATGGCATGCATGATGGACTTTCATGATTCTGTTGCATGTTGTGTACAAAAAGGCATACTAAGCAGAACTTTTATTCATGAACTTTTCAGGTCAGACATGGATCTTTTGGGCCCTAACAACAAATATCTCCCTAAAATTGTTGCTGTCTTTGCTGATGTAAGTTAATAAATCATCATCTATCATGTACCAAGGATTGGATCCATGTCTCCATCTTTATGATCATCATTATCCGAAAGATTGGATCTGTGAGAGGACCCAATCATCATCCCTCCAAGATTGGGTCCGCATAGTGGAAATGTCGATTTTCTTAAAATATGTTTCTTTCCCTCATCTAGTTTTCATGGCACATATCATTGACAAACGAAAAGAATTATTAAAGCATGATTTATCTTACAAGTGCATATCAAAATCTGGAACTTTCTTTTCTTGTTAATGTCTTTCGCTGATCACCTTTAAGAAAGAGAATGGAAATAGACAGTGGTCCTCTCTGAAATAAACCAATCTTGTCAATCCAGGTTCTGTATGCAGGACAAGATCTGGCCACAGAACAAACAGCAAGCAGGATAATTAATCTCCTGAGGCAGCTTCAGCAGACGTTGCCACCTGCTGCTCTTGCCTCAACGTTGTCTTCCTTGCATCCGCAGCAGCAGCTCACTTTGCGGTCCATCCTCTCATAGCAACATCATCCTGGTTGTCTCACCTGCTCTAAGCTTCCGTTCTCTGTTTATCATCCATTCTTTATGATTGTTGATTCTTGCATGAACTTGAGTTTGGTTGGCAAGTGAAAGCTGTGGGGTTGGTGTTAGTTTTGAGGTAGAGTGTACATTACCAGTTTTGAGGCATCGTCTTCTTTTGTTTTTTTGTTTTCCCTTCTTTCTTCTTTTTTCTTTCTTCTTTTTTTTCCCTGAAAAAAATTATTACTCTAGATTTGGTCGAGTGAAGTGTACCGGGGAAATGAAGTACATGTTTTCCAGGTACCTAGAGGCTGCAGGGTGTGGGGTAGTCAAGTCTGGGCTATTCTTATCACAGTTTTGGGGGAGTTTTTTTTTTTTTTTTTCCCTTCGTTTGATTTCAAAATTTTAAATGATCTCTCTTGTTTCCTTCATGGAAAGGAAAAATCTTTTTTTTATTTTTATTTTTATGAGGGATGGAAAGAATAATCTTAGTTTATAATGTTTGTGTATAATTGGATAAATTACGTTGAATGGAAATGTGAATGTGATCTTTCTTGAATGTCTTCTTAAAATTCAATGGCAATTTGTCAGCACGCAGCCGGAGTCTTTTTGACTACGAATGATGAACGTTGGCAAGTCGAAATTGTTATGAAGTGGCACCTGGACTGGTTGGCTATTGAGCATGTTTCATTCTTCTCATCCTTTTGTTTAATAAGATCGAAACATGCCTTGACAATTTTCTGGTCTATGCCTTACTGCATTTTTTTTCCCCTTATATAGTGCTTTATTGCATTTTGCTCTGTTTCGGCATATAATATAGATAAAGCTGGATATATTTGAGGGGAATTTGCATTCTTATCTACATGGTTTCAGAGAGATTCTAAGCACTATCCCTCTGATGAAATTGCAAATATGCGTACAACATACGCGTCAAATTTCATATGCATAATCTGAATAAGTTGAAAATTTTCTGAAATGATGAAAATGCCCCTATCGGCATTTTAAAATAAGAAAAACAGGGGGTTGCATGACAATGCACATGGCTGTATTGAATTAGTTCTCTGAAATATGAAAATGAAAAAAAATTATAATCATATATTGTTATCAATTTTCTTGTATACCAGAACTTATTTTATAAATATTGCTATCATGCTTATCATACAGCAGAACTTATTTTATTTCTACATTAATTATTAACTTGATTATTAATAATATTATTATTTATTAATATATTTACTTATATTTATACATATACTGCTATACAATGGATAGGTTTTTTTGCAAGTATATCTTGGTAGTTCTACTGAATTTGGAGATTTTTTCGTTAGGGACCCTGATTGGCGAATTTTTATTAGTTTTGAAAATTTTATAATGTTTTTGAATTTCAGTTAAACATTCCAGGTTTGCAATACTACCGAAACCTAGGTGGGTAAACACGCAAATTTTCCTGTATTGGAATTTGCCGCAAATGGCAACAGATGTGGCTTGTATGAGGCGGTGGCAGTGTACTAATGCTGCCACTTTTTTAAAAATTTCCTTGCAAGTGGCGTTATTAGCTGCCAAATTCAGGTGACATATGATGCATCAACTAAAATTTTGTTGCATATGCTCAATCAAGATATTTTATTGCATATAATATCTAAAGTAGCGATAAAATATAGTAGCATATAATATTCAGGACGTGCATCATATAATTCTAGCCAAATATTGTTGCATATAATATTTAAAGCAGCGATAAAATGTAGTTGCATATAATATTCAGGACGCGCATCATATAATTCTGGCCGTCTACATTTTACAGACCGTCTGAAGAATATATTTTTTTCTCTTATAAAAGTGTGGGTTACAAACAGATCTTGTCCGTACGAAACTACGTGAATTTTCAAATTTTTATTTTTATTTTTAACAATAAAAACATAGATATATGCGAATATATATATATTTTTTATTGTTTTTGGGTTGGCCAAATGAGATCGGTTCCCCATGGGCTATGATTCAAGCTTTTACACGTTCTTTTAAATTTTTTTGCATAAGTGGGTCTATAAGCTAGGGGTGGGAACCGGGGAAGCGTAATTCAGTGCACCCGGGTGCACTCGGCCTCAACGCACCCGGGTGCACTGCACCTTTTTTTTAATTTTTTTTAAAAAAATTTTTCATACAATGG
>JAXCLR010000092.1:42792881-42805045 GCA_035584095.1 Annona squamosa
CTAAAAAAAAATCTAAAAATCTCCAAAAATAGTAAAAATTGATACATATGTTAAATAAACCTATATTAACAGCTTCAAGAAAAAATTTTCAAAAAAAAAAATAAAAAAAATAGGTGCAGTGCACTCGGGTGCGTTGAGGCTGAGTGCACCCGGGTGCACTGAATTGCGCTCCGAGAATCGGGGCGGGTCAGGGTTTGCCCAACTTTGACTCTACTTTTCAAAAATCTTGTTTGACCTTTATTTTTATACCGGGTTGGGACAAGGTTGGTTTGACCCCTTGCTTTTTCTACTAGGTCTCAGGATAAAATTCGGGTCGGTATTTCACTGGTTTTGGGATAGCGGGTCGGGCAAAATATACGGGTCAAATAAGATAATTTTCAGAATTTATATACCTATCAAATATAAATAAATATACATCTATACTAAATTTAAATATATGTTTCAATATTTCACTAATTATTAAAAACACATAATTAAGAAAACAAAACATTTAAAAATATAGTACACATTTATTAAAATATGTTAATATACAATTACAATAAGGGTTATATATGTACAATTTTTTTATTGATTCTTATATTGCTTTTTGAATAAATTCATTCTTTTATTGTTGATGGAGTCGATTATAAAAAATGAGAAATTTAAAAGAAAATAATAATAATATTTAAATATATGCTTATAATTTTTGATAAATTTATATATGCGGGACGGGTCGGACTCTTCGGGTCGGGACATGGTCGACCCACTCCGACTTTATTTTTGAATTCGGGTCAAAATTTTTGATTCATCCTTATACTGGGTCAAAAATATATTGGTTTTACCCAGCCGAAAATGGGTTGGGTCAAAGCCGGGTTATGGGTCGACCCGCCTCAATTCCCACCCCTACTATAAGCAATATATTTTCACGACTCAAATCTTATTTTTTCGATATTGTTTAATTTTGATTCTCAAAAAATTAAAAGCAGACGAAAATGTTATTTTTTACTTTTGAAATTCAAAAAATATTAAAAAATATAAAAATATTATATATATGTAATATAAAAGGATCTCGCTTAGACCCATATATCAATCTAAAAATAAAGAATGTTTTCGTAGAACTTGTGCAAGCACTGAGCTTTAATGCTTGCGCAAGAATTCAATTATAAGCCATTTATACTATACTTGTATCGATATTCAATGCTTGCACAAATATTGATCTTTGCTGCGAAACTTGTTAGTACACAGAATCATGATTTTATCTCCACTCAAGGAGGATGGTCCGACTAATTAATATTACTGGTGATTAACACCTTCTGAAAAATCCACATTATCTTCTACAGTACAATTACTGAAAGATATGGATATTCTGATTACATCATATAAAATCTTTGATTGGATATGCATCTGGAAATGGATTGGTCCTTTATCTTTGGTTTAACAGTTTGGAAAGCTTGGGTCTCCCAAATATCACTTTCTAGAGTGGACATAGATTATAATTATATTGATATTCTATCTTAGTTTATGGTCAGAGTGTTATGTTTGATAATCTTCACGTGCAGCAGACTTTAAGCTTCTCGTTTGGATGTTGTCATTGTTTGTGTTGACAAAACCTGAATGTTTCATGAGTACAGCTTAATATTAATGGGTGGGTACAACTGATACATTAGATGAGTACTATAGGAGTCTGATTAGTGGAATCTCTTAGCGGCATGGTTTTGTTGCTAACATTAGCTTCTGTCCACCTCTTGTGGCTGAAATGAGTGCAATCTGTTAAGTTCTTCAATTTGTTCTAAAAGGTATAGGTAAGTGAAGCTGATTTTTACAGCGAGTTTTACATATATTGCTTTTGTAGTCAGTTTCATTGGTATGGTATCTTTCGACCACTTCTTGCTGAGGTTAAGCTTCTAATTCAACTAGATTAGCAAGTAGAGTTTCAGCACATCTACTGTAAGAAAAAATATTATGCAGATTAAATTGCTAAATTTAGTCACACCATATCTTTGATTTTTTGAGAGCTAATGTCTGTCCGAGATGTCCTTCCTCGTCTGCTTTTTAATCAACCATAGTTCTTTGATTCTCTCTTTTGTAGCTTTTAAGCTTTAATTTTCTTTTATTATAAAAATATCGAGTATTAATACGTATGAGAGCTGTACCCATTTTTTTATTAAATTTTTTTTTTCCATGAATATACAAACCCGAATAATATCTTTGGACTATCCAAATTTTACAATTTTATTTTTGAAATATGTTTTAGATTTCAAAACTTAAAACTAAAAATGTAAAATATTTGAATGATAATTGCTTGACACGTATATCTCTGAAAATTAAAATTTAAAAATCAGTACAACTTGCACACAAATGGAGACAAAAGTCTCAATGTTTGCGTTGGACTCTCATTTAATTTTGGTGCCAACCGTTCACAAACTTAGATAGGATGGGTATGTGGAAAGTAAAAAAATGTTATTACGTATTGGGAATGAAAAAAACTGTATTCGGATTTAAAAAAATGGGGAAAATTCATCTTATATTCATAATGTTTACCTCTAATTCCTAATATACCTATGATGTTTTAAAAATTCTTTTATATTTATAACATTTTATACTAAATTCCTATTATACTTATGTAGTCAAAATAACCGTTAACTACCCTATTGAAAACACTATTTAACTCCTTAAAATTTTTCCTAATTAAAAAAATTTAGTTATAATATAATATTTAAATCACTTGATGTCACAAATTAATAGTTTACCAACATTAACTGAGTTATATTAAGGCTAAATTGTTTTAATTAAAAAATTACGAAGGGACGAAATCATCTTTTTAATAAGATAGTTAATAGTTGTTTTAATTGTATGAGTATGATAAGAATTTATGGTGAAAATGTTGTGAGTATATAAAAAAATTTGATTGTTGTAAGTATGATAAGAAAAGTTCCACTTCTATGCAATTGGGTTATAGAAGTTAAGCTATATAACCTCTTTAATTTTTAAGATTTTGATCATTGATAAAAAATTTAATTATGCATTGTATCTAACATAATTTGTTTAGTTAAAAGACCAAGTTTTATCAAAATCAAGTTTGTGCATCTGGTGCATTTGTTCAAAGATATAGATACATTCATGTGTAAATTATGAAAAATGCACTGATCCATTCACATATGTACTAGAATATAATAATACTTCATAAAATTATTTATTCACATAGCAGTGATATTTTAGACCATTTAGATGTTGAAAATGCTACTTTAAAATTAATATTTTAGTATTAAACTGTTTTATTAGGTTGATTTCACACATTTGTAAATGAGGCCTATGCATAGCGAGATTAGACAAATGAAAGAGTTTTCAAGAGATCGTAAATGATGCTAAATATAATAAATGACACGGATTTTTTTATCAACAATTTAAATATTAAAAATGGGAGTTGTGTCTCCCTGGATCTTAGGTAGAATTGTGTCTTCAAATTTCTTAATAGGAGCAGATTATCTCATTTAATTAGTAAGAATGTCTTAAGAGCTTTATTGTAATAGATATTTGAGACATATATAAATATATCAATAAAAAATGGAGACGGTTATATACAGAAGTGGTTTACATAGAAAAAGAGTTTTATAAGAGCGGGTTCGTAAAAAGAATTATAGACAAATGTTGTTTGTACAAGAGGATTTTTCCAAAAAATTGTATGAAAATGAAAAGAATATGTTACTATTTTTTCAGGAATGAAAAATATATTTTGAACATGGAAGATGACATACCATCCTCGTCCCATCCGAGATTTCATTTTAACCGTTGAATTTTCCTGAGAATGATCTATTAAACTGCCATACTAGTGTACCGATACTTTTTGCCGCCGGTCTTTTCAAAGATATGGTTCAATGCAAACATGTATATTGAGCCTCAATGCACATGCTTGCATAAATATTTTTGAAATTTTCTTTTGAAAATTTTGCATACATACGTGAGCACACGCAGGTAGTTTTTATATGTGAAAATTTTGATTTTTTTTGACGTTTAAGTATTTTTTTGAACATCCAGAACCAGATAAAATACTCCTCTTTCATGTGTCGGCACATGAAGAGGGAAATTTCTGATTTTAAAAATTCAAAAAATACTTTAGAAATCAAAAAGATAAAAAATTTCTTATTCGAAAACTTTATGCTTGGGCCCACATGTGAATTCCAAGTTTTTTTTTTTGTTTGTCTTTTAAAACTAAAGAAAATCGTTCATGTAAGCATGGGCTGAATGCATATGTTTGCATTGAATCAGCACGGGATCACGGAAACCAAATAACCAACACGTTCTACTCATGTTTTTTAAAGAATACAGCAAACACGTATTCAAGCTGAAAACCAAAGAAGCAGCTGCCTCATGCTGTCTCTCCCCCAGGAGGAAGAGACGGACTGGGCAGCCGGCTACAGGAGAAAGTCACAAAAGAAGTCTCTATGAAGAATGTCTATGATGTATTCTGGTGACTGTTCCCACCAAACAAAATGAGTTCCACCATTGATGATTTGCTCTGCGCATAATATGGTGAAACGAAATTCCATTGAAAGCTTTGCCCAACTCAGTGATGTACTTTAGAACCACATCCAATGGTGTCTGCCTTCTTCTCTTCCAAGATGGAATTTATCAGAATTAAGGAATCACTCTCCATTTCAATGCAACTGACAACCAATTCCCTCGCCTAGATCAGGCCGAGTAAATAGGCTTTGAATTCCATTTTCAACGGGTAAGCGATTCCCTTGTCTGCCCAGCATGTTGCCACCATGAACTTGCCTTCCCAGTTGCAAACAACCGCGCTATAGCCACGCAGGCCATTGTCCTCGTCCCCTCCTGCATCCACATTCATCTTAAACCATCCCCTTGTAGGCAAGGCCCAACAAACCTTGATATCCTCCAAGATCATCTTACCATTTCTCGTAATTTTGATGAATCGAAGCAGTGCAAGTACTCCTTAGCCCAGTTAATGGTGTCGTCCTGATTCGCTTCGCAGGATCCTCTTCTACAATGCCCTTATTCCTCACAAACCAAGTCCTCCACCACACGGTAATGATGAGATCTAGTAGATTTGCACTTGCAATAGACTACAAAATTAAGAGCTTCCCAAATATCTTTCGAATTTCGCAAAACTACACTATCCACCAAGTAACATTGACTTAAGGTGCAATCTTGCTGCACTTCCAAGAGATATGGTTGATATCCTCCACTGATGAGCCATCCGCACAGACCGAGTACAAGGGATCAATCTGCACCCCCTGTTGAACTAGACTTCCCTTGGTTGGGAGCGAGTTGGTGATCACTCTCCACCGAAAGTGTTGAACCTTCTTAGGGGCATCCATCTTCCAAAGAGCATTAGTTAGGCTAGCAACTCCCTCCAAAACTGGTGACAATGGGTTACTTGATTCAGTCTCCTTCAACTCCAAGGCTACCTTGTAAGAAGATCTAGTAGAAAAGACCCCATTAGGTTCCCTCCCCCAGTAGAAGCAATCCTCTTCATCCTCATCTGATAATTGGATATCCATGACAGCAAGCCAACCAACTTCACCAGCATACAACTTCACATCCTCCTTCCAACATTTCCCATAAAGGTTGACAAACTTAGCCACCATAGGGTACAAGTTACGTCCCCTTGGAAGGGGGCCACTTCTCCCTAACAGCCACTCAACCCACCTATTGCCAAAGAAGGTGATTCTATCTCCCCTTCCCACCTTCCACGCCACTCCCTCCTTCAGCATCTTTAGGGAGGAAAGAATACTCCTCCACGAATGAAAGCAGGGACCCATCACATTAGCATTCCAGAGATTACCATCAGGAAGTACCTTGCCTTTAGAGTTTCCTAGCACATGCTTGACTAGTTAGTCAGAAATCTTCACGCTTACTAAGCAACTAATGCAAGTTAAAACATTCTAAGTTTTTGAAACCCAGACCCTTAGCTTCCTTGGAAAGGTAAAGTCTCTTCTGAGCAACCCAACTAATGTTTCTTCTTCTATTCTTCTTGTCCCACTAGGATCTACTCATCAAACCAGATAGCTTTGCACACAAACCTTTTGGCAGCAAGAACAAGTTCATAAAATGCAAAGGAACATATTGGGCAATTGCCTTAATTACGATCTCCTGAAAAAGCAGCACTAAATCTGGATTTTTCCAGATTGCCATAAATGTAGCCATATTTTATACCAAGCATTAATGGCCACCAAATACCAGAGTCTTCTAACCATCTCCTTTAGCCAACTTGTTGAAAATATTAGTCATGACATTAAATGCCATATTCGATGATGCATGACTATATAAAGGTGCAGCTCCCCCACTTTGTCATACACATTCGGTGTGTCTATGTATTTGGTGAGTGCTAGTGGAGTGATGGTAGTGAGAGCTTAAGAAAGTGATTAGGAGAATACTTGTGGGACAAGTGTGCGTAGTATTAAGGGTAGAAGCTTATAAAGTGTTCAAATTATTCTAGGTATATTATTTTCGTATAATATTTTTATAAATAATATTTTATTTTAGAGCATCCATTGTTCAACAAGTGGTATCAAAGCTAAGGGTCGGGGACCGTGGTTCATGAAGGCTACACCAGCTAGACAAAATACGAAGAGATTCTACATGTGCGTAGTTTGGGACTATGAAGCCGATTGGTCTGGGACTATGCTTACTTGGAAAAATACTAGCCATACCAAGTCACAATGATGGATATTTTACCTCGGTAAGCTCTATTGAGAAGCTAAATTATAACAACTATAATACTTGGTGTTTGCATATGCTTGGTTAAGATCTGTAGGATGTAGTTGGCATCAATAATACTGTGCCACCCATAGATGACAAGGAATTGAAAAGGTGGAAGATAAAAGCTGACAAAGCTATGTACGTGCTAGCAGTAACTATTGAAGATGAGTTACTGTAGAAGATTAAGGATGCTAAAACATCCAAGGAGGCATGGGACACCCTCGTAACACTATGCATGAGGAAAAATGATTTAAAGCTTCAACAGTTGAAAATGAGTTGTTATCCATTTCGCAACAAAATATGACGGTAAGTGAATATTTTTCCAAAGTTAAATTTCTTTGTGGAGAAATTTCAAAATTAGACCTAGAAAATTCGATATCTGAGACTAGGATGAGGAGGATTATCATCCATGGCTTAAAACCAGAATACTATGAGATTATCATTGCTACCTGTGGATGGTCCAAAGAACTGACTTTAAATGAGTTGAAAAATCTTTTTGTTAAGCAAGAAGCTTTAGACAAGCAAATGTCTAAAGTTTCACTAAAGGAGGAGGAGAACGTTTTCTTTAGTAAAAAGAGAGAATTCCAAAGCAAAGATCAAGTAGCTGTGAGGCCAAATGAAGACAACACAAGAAAGCAAGAGGAAGGCTGGCAAAGGAGACAATAAGGACAAAGCTTGCAGCAAGGGGGAACTCATCAAAATGGCGACAAAAGAGAGAAGAGATCCCAAAGGCAGAAGGACCAGTGTTACAACTGTGGCAAAAGATGTCACTTTGCTAGAGACTACTGGTTCAAACGGGCAGAAGAAAATGCTGCGACCTCTATTCTTAACGAAGAAGAATGTGATCTCCGAGCATCCCTTGCAATAGAAGAGCTCTAAGAGATGGCAGCACCTTGCATTATCAAAACAGAAGAGGAGTTGACTCTCATATCAGTAAGTGAAAAATTAATTAATTATAATGATGATTGGATTGTCGATTTCGGATGTTCCAATCACATGACAGGAGACTATGAGAAGCTTATCAGTACGTCTGAGTACAAAGGAGAACGAGTAGTCGTAACAGCTAACAACTCGAACTGCCCATCACCCATATCGGCAAGACTATGTTTACCTCTCGGTTCGGCTCATAGAAGGTACAATTGGAAAATGTGTTCCATGTTCCAGGTATGAAGATTAACTTATTATCTGTCTCACAACTCACCACCTTTGGAAATTATGCGGTGTTCGGCCCAAATGATATAAGGGTATATCCTGAATTAAAAATAATAAATGAGCCGATCATGGAAGGGTATCGGCTTGAGTTCGTCTATGTGATTTTTGCACAAACAGCATAAGTAGGCAAGACAAAGAGGAATGAAACTACAGATTTATGGCATATGCGGCTGAGACACGTAAGCTATAACAAGCTGAAGGAGATGATGAAGAAGTCTATGGTCAGAAGCCTTCCCCAGCTAGAAATTCAAGAGGATAAGGTATGTACCGGATGTTAATTCAGAAAGGCATATCAACTATCGTATGAGGAGTCAAAATTTTAGACCAAGGTGCATCTCGAGATAGTACACTCAGATGTATTTGGATGAGTGAAGCAGTCATCCATTAGCGGCTACCAGTACATGATAACCTTCATCAATGACTATTCAAGGTACATCTGGGTTGATTTTATGAAAGAAAATATGAGGCGTTTACTAAATTCAAAGAATTTAAGCAAAAAGTAGAAAGTGAAGTAGGCCGAAAAATACGATGCCTACGCATAGACAATGGGGGAGAGTATACGTCAGCTGAATTCTCAGAATATCTACAAAAGTGTAAGATACGTTGACAGTTGTCTTGCCCAAATACGCTATAGTAGAACAAAGTGGCAGAAAGAAAAAATCGACACTTGGCAGAGATATGCGGAAGTATGTTGCATGCCAAGAATGTGCCACCAAAATTTTGGGTTGAATGTATGAAGACTGTTGCCCATGTCATAAATAGGCTTCCTCAACCCAGACTTAGGTATATTTCTTCTTTTGAAAAATTATGGAGCACTGAACCAACGGAAAGTTATTTCTGTGTGTTTGGATGCATCTGCTATGTATTTATTCCTGACCACCTTTGTAGTAAGTTTGACAAAAAAGTCATTCATTGTATATTTGTTGGTTATGATAGCCAAAGAAAATGTTGGAGATATTATGATCCAACCATAAGTCCATGCTATGTCTTACGAAATGTAATTTTCGATGAGGCATCATCTTGGTGGTCATTACAGGCAGTTTTACTATCTAACTCCAATGAAATGGAAGAACAGTTAAAAGAAAGACTGTAGGAGCAAATTGAGCTAAGTCAAACTTAGTCAGTGGAGAAGCCAATTGAGGAGGACGAATCTTACCAAGTAGAAAGGAGTTTAAATCACAAAAAAATCAGATAGCCCATGGAAAACAGGGGTATATCACAGGAGTATTGAAGAAGAAAGACCGAGCCAGATCGAAGATTTTGATGAGAAAGAAGAAGAAAGACTAGTTCCATAGAAATCTAATAGACAACAGAAGCCGAATCCAAATTACGCTAATGCAGCAATGCTCGAAGCAACTGAACAAGCGGAACCATTCACATACAAGGAAGCATCCCACAGTCTAAACTGAAGGAAGGCTATGGAAAAAGAAATTCAAGCCTTGAAGCAAAACGAGACATGAGACCTGGTACCAAAACAGAGAGATGTACAACCCATATCATGTAAATGGGTGTATAAATTAAAGTTATGACTCGATAGATCAATCGAAAGATATAAATCTCCGTTGGTAGCACATGGGTTTTCTCAGAAGTATGGGCTAGATTATGATGAAATATTTAGCCGAGTGGCAAAGATTATGACAGTTTAAGTATTACCAGTACTTGCAACGAGCAAGTTATGGAAGCTCTAACAAATGGACGTTAAGAATGCATTTCTCCATGGCGAATTAGATCGAGAAATATATATGATGCAACCTAGAGGGTTCAAGACACGACCCATCCGGAGTATGTCTGCAAGCTGAAAAAGGCCTTATATGGACTAAAGCAGGCGCCGAGAGCGTGGTATGGTAAGATTGCTAAATTCTTACTATAAAGTGGTTATTCTGTTGCACTAGCCGACTCAAGTCTACTCGTGAAAAATAAAAATAAAAATCTAGCAATAGTACTAGTATATATAGATGATCTCATCATTACTAGTGATAATGAAAGGGAGATCAATCAAACCAAGGTCAATCTCTTAGTTCGTTTTCTGATGAAAGAACTTGGAGAATTGAAATACTTTCTTGGGCTAGAAGTTGAGTGTACAAAAGAAGGGATATTCCTATGTCAGCAGAGGTATGCTCAAGACTTACTAAAGAAGTATGTGCTGCTTGACTGCAAGCTCATATCTACACCTGTAGAGCCCAATACCAAGTTATGCTCACTAAAGGGTCAAGAGTTAGCAGATTCGACGATGTATTAGCAGCTAGTGGGTAGTTTAATCTACCTAACTTTTACACGATCGGATATAGCATTCGCTGTTAGCATAACAAGTCGCTGTATGGAAAAACTAAGGAAGCCGCATCTAGATGCAGTTCGACGCATATTAAGGTACGTAAAAAGGAACCATTAACTTTAGTCTCTTATATAAGAAGAATGCAATATGAGAGGTAGCAAGGTACTGTGATGCTGATTATACTGGAGACATGACATAAGGAAATCAACCACTAGATACGTATTTGATCTCAGAACAGCGGCAGTCTCATGGTGCAACAAGAGACAGCCGTTCGTGTCTTTATCAACTACTGAATTAAAGTATAGAGCAGCAACTATAGAAGCACAAGAAACCAAGTGGCTGATGCAACTTATGAAAGATCTACACCAGCCTACTGATTATTCAGTGCCCCTGTACTGCACAATGAGTTTGTTATACGCCTAGTAGAGAATCCAGTATTCCATGCCAGAACCAAGCATGTTGAAGTATATTCTCACTTTATATGAGAAAAAGTGCTACACAGAGAAATCAAGATGAAGCACATCAACACAGAAGATCAAGTTGCAGACATATTTACTAAGGGACTAACTAGAGCAAAGTTTGAAAAATTCAAAAGTTAAATTAGTGTGACAAACAGAATAGAGGAAAAGAAGAAAGTCAATGCTGAGGGGGAGAATTGAAAAAGTAGCACCGAATCTGGATTTTTCCAGATTGCAATAAACACGGCCATATTTTATACCAAGCATTGATGGCCACCAAATACCAGAGTCTTCTAGCCATCTTCTTTAGCTGAACTTGTTGAAAATATCAGCCATGGCATTAAATGCCATATTTGATAATGCATGGCTATATAAAGGGTAGCTCCCCCCCCCCTTTGCCATATGCATTCTGTGTGTGTGTGTGTGTGTATTTGGTGAATGCTAGCGGAGTAATGGTAGTGAGATCTTAGGAAAGTGAGTAGGAGAATACTTGTGGGACAAGTGTGGGTAGTATTAAGGGTAGGAGCTTATAAAGTGTCTAAATTATTCTAGGTGTATTATTTTATTATAATTTATAAATAATATTTTCTTTTAGAGCATCCATTGTTCAACTTCTCCTTCTCCCATTCGAGAGAAATTTATTTTTCCATCCTCGAACTTTCCTCCATGCTTTTTTTATATATTGGAATTCTAATATCCTCTTCCTCCCAAACCACACCGGGATCCCTAGATACATCTTGAACTCTCTGCTCGTTGACCCCCAGTCTTCTTTCCATTGCAACCCTCATCTCCTTTTTGGTATTCTTACTAAAGAAAATGGAGGTCTTTTTCTGGTTAGTCTTCTGACTTAAAACATCTTTGTAAACATCAAAGATCTCTTGCAAATTCTTGATTTCCTCGCCTTTAGGTCTACAAAAAACAGCAAAGTGTCATATATGAAGAAAATGGGTTAGTTTAGGGCCATTGTTGCAAAGGTTAATCCCCTTTAGTGTCCCATCTGTACGTGCCTCTCTAAGCAAGGAAGGCAAACCCTTAACACAAAGCAGAAATAGATAAGGGGATATTGGGTCTCCTTGTCTCAGGCCTCTGCGCAGGTGAATCACATCAGAATAGTTCCCATTAATATGAACAGAGTCAGAGATGGTCAGATGCATAGCCAAATCCAATGGGCCCATTTTCTATCAAAGCTCATCTTTTGCATTACCCTTATGAGGTATCCCCAATCCACTCTATCATCGGCCTTGGAAGTGTCCAATTTAATAGTCGTTTCCTCTTTTTTCCCCTCTTCTCTTCTACTTCAACAGATATAATGCCTCAAAAGCCACAAGCATGCTGTCTAACGTCAATCTTCTTCTTAGCACAAAGGCATTTCGCTCTCTCGAGATGATCTTGTCCAAACATTCCTTTAGATGATCTGTTGGAAACAATGATTCAAAACAAAAAAAATTGAACAAAGCTTGAGTTTTGATGATTAACAAGAACTAATTTGAGATTAAGAAGTGTACTAATGAGTTTGCCAA
>JAXCLR010000092.1:42805145-42835811 GCA_035584095.1 Annona squamosa
CAAGTCACAACGGAGTGTGAGCTTGGAAGAGTGGAGTAGGGAAGGTTTGCCCGAACCACTATAAATCTTGTGTTCTAATTTCTTTTACTGCTTCATTTTTAAATTGCTCTCCATCTGCATTAAAAAGGGAATTAATCTTTCAAGGGGCTAAGACTTTTGATTTACCAAAGATTTTTTAAAGAACCCAATTCACCCATCCCCTCTTGGGTTTAGCCATCAACTCGGGACCAACATGATCAACCAATAATTTAGCCAAGATCTTGTAAATAGCATTGCATAGACTTATTGGCTTGTAATCTTCAACTCTATTTGCCCTTATCTTCTTTGGAATTTGCACAATGTTGGTCCCATTGATTCCTTGCATGCACTCTCTTTAGTAATCCTCTAAAGATGAATTCATGAAAACCTTACAAGTCTCAAATACCTCCTCACCCACCAAGTTCCAATACTTTTGATAAAACCTACCCTTCTCCCGTCCGAAGCCACCCTATGGAAGTATGAGTTGTTGTCTCCTTCCACTAGCTACCTCGTCTTAACCTGCTGTTTCCATTTGAGTTCATCCTCTTCTAGGAGGCTGTTGATTCTCCTTTTAGTGCCCCTTATGTGAGTATCCAACCTGTTCAATAGGTTTCTTAGCTTGTTAAGTAGGGATTAAAGCTCCCCTTGCTGTTGTTTTCTTCTTTTGTTATTCCAATATTGAATATCTCTTTTGCAGTTAGCTAATTTCCTCCAATTTTTTTCCAAAAGATTCCAAACACCTTTCCACCCGACCCCTCCATGCTTGTCTCCCAATCTCCTTAACTTAGTTGTATTTGATCCACTCAATCTCAAGCCTGAATGTGTAACTAGTCCTTATTCCTTTCTTGCCAAATGTGCTTAGGAGAATAGGGTTATAGTTCGATATCGCTACCATTACGTGGTAAATCTGCTCTATAGGAAACTTGTCCAACCAACAGATAAAGGTGAAGCTCCTGTCTAGCCTCGCCTCTACCCTATCGACCCCTATCCTATTGTTTCTCCAAGTTTTAAAATATTTGTTAAACCCTAAATCAACTAGGCCAGAGGCATCCACTGCTTCCTTCAAGTTTGCCATACGGGCGTTAGCCCCTAAGTGAGCACTAGTGCATTCTAACACACCAAGAACCTTGTTGAAGTCCCCAATGACGACTTGGGGTAAGTCCAACTGTCCATAGACTTGCTGAAGCAAATTCCAACAAGGCTCTTGGTGTGTCACCTTCCTCTCTTACATGGATCTTCTTCCTTCCCTCATTTCCCACTAGGAGTGCAACTCGGGTCGGTTCGGTATGGGTAGTGGTCTGCCCTACCCATACCCTATTTTGTAAAAAGTCTACACTACCCTACCCATTTGTCGGTTCGGTTCTTAGTATGCCCTACCCTACCCATTACCCATAGGGTCAGTTCCGATTTCGATTCCAAATCGGTTCCTTTAATACTCAAATAAAATATTTTAAAAAAAATTTCTATGTTATTATAAATAACGTAAAATAATACTAATTTATGTTTTAAAGTCATAAGTACATATATTGTTGTTTATATTATTATATAAAAATATGAAGTATAGACCAGCATAACCCAATCATTAACACTACTAATATATTATAATCATAATTCACAAGCGTATTTATAAGAGTTTTTCGGAAGTCAATGGTGTATATATAAATTCATTTAAATTTATACATCACAAGGTACAAAATTCATTTAAATTTGAATTTGTTAAAATATGTGTGCACATAAGATATCAAAGACAAAGCATAATACATAATATGTAATATATATTATACATATATAATTATGACCTATATGAGTATCAATGCGATTCTGGGTACCCAACGTATCTACCATACTCGTACCCTATTTGAGGAGGCGGGTAATAATTTGTATCATATCCATAGCTATGGGTAATATTTTCTACCATACCTTACCTGAATTAAGATCGGGTTGGTGGGTACCCATGGGTACCCTACCTTAGTTGCACCCCTATTTCCCATTTCCTTTCCTTTTTTCCCTGAGCCCAGATGAGTGTCCCTTGAATATCTTCTCCATAGCCCCTCTTCTCTTCCCTTGCCAAGGGTATCCTGAAGTTATCTTGCTCCTTCCCTAACTCAATCACCTAGCCATTTTCCTCCCTAACCCGATGGGAGCCAAATTCCCCCTATTACTCCTTAGCCCAAGTTTCTCTTTCTCCTCATATCTCCTCCCCCCTGTGTGCCATTGTTCTTATCTAATACAACCAGAGCTATCCTCCTGCCAACCCTTAGGACCCCTCCTCTCCCCGATCTCCCCTATCCTCCCCCATCTTTTCCTCTTCCTTAAATAAGTCCTCCCCCACATAATCCAATCCCTCATAATCCTCTTCTCACCTTCATCAATACTAGCCCCTTATTCTCTTTGTTCTCTCCTCCTCTCATATTCACCATCCTTTCCTCGTAAGTGTTCACAATTCCCCTTCTACTATTAACTCTTCTCCCTACTGGACCATCCCCTTTCTCCCACTGGACCCCCTTTTCACTATCCTCTATGTTTATCGTAATTGATTTCTTCTCATCCCTTCAAACATGTGTGATCTCCATGATGAAGGTCTTAGGGAAAACCCTATTACTACATCCACTTTCTCCTCTCAATTCAAACACCTTAAACTCGATTTGTAGATTGTAACTATACAGAAGATTAGCTTTTAATTGAAGCCCATTATCCGGACTTTCTCTGCATTCTTTGAAGGCATGTTCCATTCAAAGTCTTTTGTATTGGAAAGGGACCCACCATCTACTTGATTTGCTACATTTGACAAACACTTCTCTATGAAGAGTCTCCCTTATGGATACACAGAGGGTAAATCGCGTCGTTCATTTATTAATTGATGAAGTTGAAGAATGGTGACCTACCTTATCAAGTATAATAGAAAATCCTAATGAGGTGATATGAGTGCAATTTGTGGTGAAATTCAAGAAAGAATATTTTCCAAGCACCCTGATGGATAAGAAATTATTTGAATTTGGGATATTATAACAAGGCAAGATGAGTGTAACCGAATATACCAACAAATTTAATGCCTTGGTAAGATATGCTCCTAGATTGCGAATTCTCCTGCATAAAAAGCACATTACTTTCAAAATGGATAGAGAACCCATTTGAGGGAGAGCTTAGCTCTCTTTTTGTTGGCCGATTATTCTATAGCATTGGAAAGGGCAAGAGCCTTAGAAGCTGCAAAGTAAAGAACCTACGAAATTCAGCAAAGTCAAAAGTGATTAGATTTTAATTTGAAATAGAATGATAACTGGAGGTAGAGATTTAAATAATTAATGCTTGAAAAGTGTAAGAAGGAGAAAAGAGAGAGAAAGGAACTCCCTATATGCCCTAAATGCCAAAAGAAGCATAGAGGAGAATGTTTAAAGGAAAATTTTCAATATTACAAATGTGGACAAATTGACTATCAAGCTAAGGACTGTGGCACTATTCAAGAACTAAGATGCTCCATTCAAAAAGTCGGTCTTAGATGTTTCTGATGTAACAGACTTAGTCATAGAATGACCGAATGTTCAAATTTAAGTCGAAGTAACCAAAATACTCGAGGAAAGATTGCTCAGTAGAGGCCAACATCAACCTCGAGTTGGAAAGGAACCTCATCTCAAGTGCATGTGCTAACTCAAAATGAATCAAAACAACAAGAGAAAAAATGGTGACAGGTATAATTTTTATTTCTGGATTCCTCGTCGTGGTGTCATTTGATTTAAGTACAACATATTCATTTATATAATATCAATTTGTAGCTACACGCAATTTGATTATAAATAAAATTGATACCATTGTACATATAGAATCACCTATGTATAGACTAATAAATGTTTATCAAGAATGTAAGTCTTGTCCCATTAGGATAGGATCATGCATCTTGGAAGCAAACTTGTTACTGCTTCATATGACTGAATTTGATGTAATATTAGGAATGAACTGGCTAAGTTAATGTTACGTTACTATAAATTGTAAACAAAGAAAAGTTTCTTTTTCTACAGCATCAGGGGAGGAAATTTCTATTAAGAAATTAAAGAAATTAAAGGAGCCGGCAATATTGATTTTGGTAATGACGGTTGCTAAGCTAGTATGTCAGTAATGTATATCTTTTTGGTTTCAGTGTGGTTATGTGAAGGGAATTAGCCTAAGTTGGAACAAATTCCTATAGTTTGTGGGTTTCTAGATGTATCTCCAGGAGAGTTACTAGGTTTGCCCCTAGAAAGCGAAGTTGATATGCCCATTTGGATTTTACTGAGCGCTGTACTGATTCTAAGGTAAGGTACCTTACTGTATGGCGCCTATAGAGATAACTGAGTTGAAGCTGCAATTGTAAGAATTGTTAGATAAAGGTTTTATGTCCTAATGTATCTCCATGGGGTGCACTAGTACTGTTCGTTCGAAAGAAAGATGAGAGTTTTCGATTATGTATTAATTATCGAGAACTAAATAAAGTAGCTATCAAGAACAAGTATCCATTGCCAAGAATAGATGATCTGTTTGATCAACTTAATGGGGCTATGATGTTTTTTAAGATTGATTTGTAATTGGGTTATCATCATCTTAGAGTGAGTTCGTAGGACATTCCAAAGACAGCATTCAGGACAAGATATAGACATTATAAATTTTTCTTGATGCCTTTTTGGTTAACCAATGCCCTTGCAGCATTTATGAATTTCATGAATAGAATATTTTGAGAGTATTTGGACAAATTTGTAGTTGTATTTATTGATAATATATTAATTTATTCTAAGTCGAAGAAAGAACACTGTAAGCATTTGCAGATCATGTTGAATCAGCTAAGGGCAAAGAAGTTGTATGCGAAATTAAAGAAATGTGATTTCTTGCTGACACAAGTTATATTTTTGGAGCATATTATTTCTTCCAAGGTAATCAAAGTGGACAAACAAAAAATAGAAGTCGTAATGAAATGACCAAGGCCAACTACTACAACTGAAGTTCGGAGTTTTCTGGGATTAGCTGGTTATTATAGAAGATTTGTTGAGAAAAATTTCAAATTATTTACACTACTCATTAAGTTAACTAAAAAAGGAGTTAAATATAACTGAATTGATGATTGTGAGTCGAGTTTTTTTGGAACTCAAACAAAGGTTGATTCAGGTGCCAGTGTTAACAATTCTAAATAGTAGTGAGAATTTTGTGATTTATAGTATTGCATCTCATCAAGGGTTGCGATGTGTATTAATGCAGAAAGGTAGGGTAATTGCATATGCCTCTAGACAATTGAAACCTAATGAACTAAATTATCCAACTCATGATCTGAAATTAACTGTTGTAGTGTTTGCTCTCAAAATTAGAGACACCATTTGTATGGAGAGAAATGTGAAATATATGTAGATCATTAGAGTCTTACATATATTTTCACACAGAAAGAACCAAATATGAGGCAAAGAAGATGGTTGGAATTACTAAAAGATTATGATATAACCATTCACTATCATCCATGAAAAGCTAATGTGATTGTAGATGTATTGAGTCAGAATGTAAGCCTCACTCATTTACTAAAGCAGAGGAAACAATACTCTATGAAATAAGGCAAATAGATTTAATTGCTAGTATGCTAGATTATGCTATCGATGAGCAAGGAATTTACAGGTATAAAGGTCGCCTTTGCATTTCAAATTCAAGGGATGTGAAAGATTTATTATTGAAAGAAGCTCATTTTTTCCCTACGCAATCAGGCAGAATAAAAATGTATAGAGATATCAAACAAGAGTATTAGTAAAATAATATGAAGAAGAAAATTGTAGAATATGCCTCAAAATATTTAACTTGCTAAAAAGTTAAAGCAGACAATCAGAAAACGGCTAAAAAATTGCAGTCCTTAGAAGTGCCTAAGTGAACATAGAATGATATTACCATGGTTTACAGAAGAATTGCCAAAGATATAATTCTATATAGGTGATTGTTGATTGATTGTCAAAAGCGGCATATTTCTTTCAAATTAAATCAAAATTTACGGCTGAAAGATTAACTCAAATTTATTATAAAGAAATTTTGCGGTTGCATGGGGTACCTAAGACTATCGTGTCAACTGAGATTCCACATTTCTTTCTAAATTTTGAAAAAATTTACGCCAGATGATGGGTACACAATTAAGGTTTCGCACTACATTTTACCCATAAATGGATGGGCAAATAGAAAGAGTTCATTAGATTTTGGAAGATATATTGAGAATGTGTATACTAAAATTTGGAGGAGTATAGGATGAGTACTATTTATTGCAAAGTTTGTATTTATAACAATTATCAAACGAGTATTCAAATGACTCCATCCATTTGAAGCACTATATGGAAGAAGGTGTAGAACACTTCTAAATTGAGATGAAGTATAAGAAGTTTAACACCTAATTTGTCTAGAGAAAGTCTAAGAGTAAGCAGAAAAGTTATATAGATTGCAAAAAAAAGACCTGAATATTCAAGTTGGGGATCATGTATTCATCAAAATTACTCCAGTGAAAGAGGTTATCATATTTGAAAAGAAAGGAAAATTGAGTCCCAGATATATTGGTCATTTCAAAGTGTTAGAAAAGATTAAAAATCTAGCATATAGAGTCGTGTTGCACCAGCTCTTGCAGTAGGACATAATCTATTTCATATATCGATACTTCGACAATTTGTGGCGGATCCTAGGCATATTTTTTCTATTGAATCACTCCCGATTCAAGATCATTTAAACTATAAAGAAAGATTTTTGAGAGTTATAGATTATAAGCAGCAAAAGTTGAGAAATATAATAATTGAATATGTTAAAGTTTAATGAAATTGGTATCCAGATAAGAAGGTCGTTTGGGAATTGCAAGAAGAGGTGGAAAGAAGGTATCCCTAGTTATTTGTGAATGACTAAATGGTTTCAAGACGAAATCTTTTTTAGGAAGAATGTAGGGCCCGACCAATTTTAAAGAATATATATAAGTGTTGCATGTGCACATTTTCGATGTACATGCAGAGCACCAAAATTTATAAAAGGGAGGAAATGGGGGACGCACGATTGAACCAGAGAGGAAAAAAAGAGAGAGAAGAAGAAGAACAAAAGAGAAGGAGAAGGAAAAGAGGAAGAGAGGGAAGGAGAGTTGTTGCCGTAGTCGTCCATGCTGCTGCCCACACAACCGCTGCCAATCTCTAGAAGTATGGAAGAAATGGTTTTTTTGTTGGACTTTTCAATTTTTACCCAAACCATGCTGGAAACGTGGAGGAGGTTTTGCTAAAATACCTTAGATAAATATGTATTGAAGTAAATTATACAGATTTGAGTAGTAGATTTGGTTGTTTAGGGATCAAGAGTCAAAATGCGTAGAATTTTGATTTTTACCTCAAATATAGATGAAAAATCATGGAGCTTTTGATAAATTTGGGGATAGAATGATATTTGGAACTTAAATCATGAAAATGGAAAGCTAAAATAAGCCTAAGTGTGAATCAAAAATTCAAAAGTGGTACATTCAAATTTTTTGTGCTACATCATGATATAATAGTTGCAAATGCTATTAGGATGTGTTAGTCATAGATTAATATGCCCAATCTGAGGTAGAAAAGAGAAAAATTGGAATTTTTCATAATCCATGAAAATTGGGCAGCCCCAAAAACATGAGTTAAACATGAGGCTTTTAGCATATTCAACGTAAATATTATTTATGGATAAATTTTAAGATGTTTGGAGAGTTGAAAATACAATGAAAAATTATGGAGGTATTATGCTAAGTTGTAGGTAGGGTATGGGTATCGGGATTTTATGCAAATTTGGTAAATAGCCAATTCACATAGTATAAGAGTGATTAAATAAGTTTTAACTGCCTAACATACATGTTTAAGTTGGGCATTTAATGGATGAAAAAATAATAAGTGGAGTAAATGTCCTTAAATTGTCATGCACTTTTAGATATAATGTAAATAACATTATAATTAAAATTATGGTTTAGATGAGAATATTTTCCTCATCGAAGGAGTCTTAGGGACTTTCTTTGAAAGAGGAAAGCTAAAATTATCTTTTTAATTAACGCATCCTTAGACATTAAAATTAGGATGCAATACGAGGTAATTTAAGTGAACACTTAGTTAAAATTCTTAATTTTGATAAGAAAAGAAAAGGAGAAAGTGGAAGACACAACATAAATATACTAAGGTAAGCATGTTTTTAAAACTCCATGATTTGTCATGATAAGAATTTCTATTTCGCCCTTTTACTTTGAGAAAAGATGTTTACAACAAATATTTACGTTATATTTTTTTATGTTCATTAGAAAGATGTGCAAATCAAGTTATTTTTCATAAGTATTCTAATTAAATTTTATATAAATAATAAAATTCTTTGAGAATGACCATTACCCTATTTTCATTATTTATATATATTTATGCCATTAAAACATGCTTTGGAACTTGATTTTTGGGAACAATTTTTTAGTTATGATTAGTCGAGCAAACGCCTTTCATGATATGGATGCATTTGACCATTTGTGTGAATGGAATCCATGTATGGGAATGAATATAAGGCTTCGCCAAGGTTGTAATTGGACAGGTAGTCCGTCCTTCATGTTGACTAATCGGTGCGCCCCACTTATGGGTGGGTGATCACTTGATAAGTGTCACATACTAAAGAAGAAATTATGTTATTGAATGATGCATATTGTGATTGCATTTCATCCTCATATATATAGGACATTTCCATAGAGGTTTTCATTTTTCTCCTTATATAACCCTTGCTTGCTAGGTTCTTTGAATTCACCATTTTCATTAAATAGTTTCAGTATATCACGAATTCATGAGTTATGGAGACTTCACAGGGTAGAAAGGTAGTGAAGTGGAGAGTTATTTGATGCTCTTGTCTGAAAGTGTTTTGTAACAAGCTAAACCTTGGAAGTGTTAGATTTTCGTTTGGTTTATTTGATGTGTATGAACTATGTATATGTTTTGTATATGGTGTGGAAGATATTTGTAGTATTATTTCTTTTTATATTTGTGTGAATTGTATAGATATATGTATTATGTATGATGGAGGAATATTTGAAGGATGAGAGATATGGTGTAATTATGATGAATTTGTGAAGAAAAGAGGATGATTGTATTTATGAAAAAGTGAAACAGGTTATTTCTTGTTGTAAGAGATTATGAGATGAATTTTTGTATTTAAAGAACGTTCTAGTTACAAACGGGATGCTACCAAAATTTTTAGAGTTAGGAAAAAATTTAGACCATTTTTTTCACTATTTGATGTATAAACATAATTTAGGTTATAGACTTCACCATATTTAAAAAAATTTCTGACATGAAATCTTATGATAAGCTCGACATATAGAGTTATTGTAGGTGGGGTGTTGTATAGGGAGATCTTACTTCTACATCGACAATACTTGTATTTCCTAAATCAACAGATCCTCCGCTTGTAGTGCCATTCAACTACCTTTGTATTACCCTTCTTCTTCTATGACCCCTTTTATCTTGACTCACAAACCCTACGTGAAGCGCTCCCTCTTCATCAGAAAAACCCTAGTGGAAACTCTCCACCAGCTACGACGCGCGAAAAAATACCCACTTGGGGCACTTGCGGAGGGACTTTGACATTATGAAGAGTCCTTTAATAAAAAAAAAATTCATAGTTTCTCGTCAAATTGACTATTCTTGTATCAGCCTAAGAAAAATGGGACTAGTTTGAATTGCCAAAACAAGCTTTAAGAAAAGTTGGGATGAATATGAGATGACAATTTGGGAGGGGAATTTGCGTTTTAAATTTTCTAATTTTGTAAATTAATTTTAAATTCTAATGTTTTTATATTACTATTTTAAACCTTGTGAAGTTTAATTCTTCATATTTTAAACCCTCAACCCTAACAATGTAAAAAACTGTGGTAAAAATTTTGTAAAATGTCTAAAGACTCTTTGCCTTTTAATCTAAACTTCACAAGAATTAAAATGTTAATATGCAAACTAAGATTTTAATAGTGTTTTTAAATGCCATAGATACCCCGGGACCTATGGATTTAAACTAGATGTTGTATAATTTAAAATGTAAATGGTAATTTAGGTATTTTCTAAAATTTGACGGCACTAGTGACAAGAGTCTAAAATGCAAAGAATTAAATTTCACAGGGTTTAAATTGCTACTATGCAAACTCCATGGTCTAAAATGCAAATGCACAAAATTAGAGGCTTTAAAATGCGAATTGCCCAATTTGGGATGAAAGCGTATTGACAATGGAAAAAGCTAGCGTTGAAAATGAAAAAAATAGGTTACTATATTTTAGAAATGAGAAAAGTATTTTTAGGAAATGCGAGATTTCATTCTAGTATCATCCAATCCTCGCTGTGATCCAAATTTAACCATTTCAAAATTTGAAAATCGCGATTTTATTTTTTTATAGAGAAAATGACAATTTTATTAATTTTTGGATCGTAGTGGTAAAAATTAAATTAGCAGAAACTGATATTTTTTAAAAAAAATAAAAACATCCATCTTGCCCATTGTCTATGCGGATGCCCGTGGTGGTCCGAACATTAAGATTTTAAGATCTCCTGCATTTCATCAGACAAAAACATCACCATTACAATTTTTTAAAAATTCACGCAAAAAGTAAAATGCTATCTTCTTCGTCGTCGTCTTCTTCATCATCCATAGTCTATCTAGGATTGGATCCATGCCTTCATCTTCCTGATCATCATCGTCCGATAGATTGGATCCATGAGATCACCCCAACTATCATCATAATCATCATCATCAACCTACAGATTTGTTCCGCATAGTGAAAATACAGGTTTTCTTAAATACTTTCTTCCCCTCTTATGTACACTTATCACGGCACATATGGTTGACGATCACTGAAATTACTAAATGAATGCTCTTCTGCTCTCTTGAGCGTAAATAATATTATTGCAGTCTGTTTTTTCAACCCATAAAATTCCTTTAGAAGAAATCGTAAACTATGTATAAATTATTTATGCGTCTAATTGAATTTATGGATTTAAATTAATTTATGAATTTTTAGTAGTTAATTAATTTATTGATTTCTTTATCAATTTGTTCATTTATTTATTTACTATTTTATCAATTTGTAATTGATCTATTAGTCAAAATTTACTTATTATTCATTAATTTATTAATGAAATTATGAATTTATTTATTAATTTCTTTCTCGAGTCCCAATTATATAAATCCGGTTGCACTGCACTACCCCTCGATTCCGCAAGTGATCCCCGTTTGCTTAGGAGCCGTTGGATTAGCTCATAGGATGCACAAGTATTGCACTGCAACCACCGGCTTTATAATATCTCTACTTTTCTTTATTAATTTATTTATTAGTCTATTAATTTATAATTGGTTTATTTATTATTTATCAATTTATTGATTAATTAATTAGCTAAATAATTAATAACTTAGTTTTCAATTCACGGAAAAGAGACACAAATGATTTAGAAAGAAAACAGTTTCCAATTCATGTAGAATTCCACATTCTCTCTTTAAAAAAGCACAATAATATTCTTTATGCTCAAGAGCACATAAAAACATTTATCAAATTATTAAACCTTGATTTACCTTAAAGTGTTCAATTAACGTGGACTTCCTAAAAATCTGCTTCCTTACTTCTATTTACAATTTATTTTACGACGCTCAACTCATTGACAAACAATGGAATCATTATTAAACTGTGATTTATTTTGAAGTGCTCATCAAAATTTTAAAACATCCTAATCTTGTCAATCTTCTTCCCCGACCGAGCCCAGCGTCAACTTAGTTGGACATTGCGGGCTGCGTGCCAGCGACCCAGTTTTCATCTAAGGTGTGAAGAGTTTAATTTTTCGTTCTCAGGAGCAGTGTCTCCTATAGATTCATTATTTCATTTAAATCCGTTGAGCAAGATTGTATAAAATTTGTACTTAGATTGTGAGATAGGATATATATATAAAAAAAAAAAGAAATTCTTCTCTGACCACCTTTAAGAAAGAGAAAGAGAAGTTTGTCCTCTATGAAATGATCCAATCTTATCCCATCTCAGGTGTTGAAAATGAGCCGGTTCTATAGTTAGGATGGATTTTCACACCAGTTAATACTCCTCACGTCTTGCGCTAGAGACATGTACAAGTATCTGAGGATAAACACAAATGGGCTTGGGTTAGTTTTGATAACATGTTCAAAATGAGTCGGTTCTATCCCAAAATGACTAACCACATTGGGAAGCCTATTCTCATACATATAAACCAGGAACTCTTCAAGCTTCTTAAAAGTTCTGGCAACGGAACAACCAACAAGCTGGACGATCGATTGCTCTCTTCAGGTAGCTTCATCGAATGTTGTCATCTGCTGCTCTTGGCCTCAACGTTGTCTCTCTTGCACCCCCAGTTGCAGCTCACTTCACACTCCATCCTCTCATAGCGGCATCATCCTGGTTGTCTCACCTTCTGTTCTCTAGTTATCATCCATTCTTTATGATTATTGATTTTTTGCACGAACTTGCTGGACGGTTATTTGCAAGGGAAAGTTATGGGGTTGGTGTTAGTTATGAGGTAGTTTGTATATTACTAATGGTACTACAAGAGAACTGAGACTTCTATAATATATTTTTGGCGACACTAAGTATTTTTTGTCACAAAAAGCTTTATTTGGCGATGTAAATAATTGTTGTCACTAAAAATTAGCTTTTAGCAATAATGATATAATGAATGTTGCAAAAAGCAATATTTTAGTGACAAAAATTTTCCTAAATTGTGACCGTTAGTGACAAATTTAAAAAAAAAAAAACGTATGAAAGACTTACAACAACATTACCCTATAAATTAGCACACACAATGACAAACTCCTGCCGCATCAAAAGTTTATTTTCTGCTAGTGAATTTTGAGACATTGTATTTGTTAGGAAATAGTCTTATAAATAACAAAGCAATGAGGAAAAAAGAGAAAAAAAATAAAATAGATAGATTTACGTGAAAAATCATTTAATATGAACAAAAAATTATGGGCCAAAGAAGAAAAAATACACCATCAGAAATAGGTTACAATAGATATAGAACTCTCGAAAGAAAAAATTTTAAACCTAACATACCCTACAAGAAACTTTTAAACTTCACGAAGAAGTATATAAGACAACTTCACAAAATCACTAAAGTAAACTCTCTATTTATAATTGTAACGCATAAACTCAAAAAAGTAACCATTGGGCTCCTGTATTTTGGGCCTCTCAGTATGACGGTGCTCGCTCTGAGCTAGGAATTAAATTTTGGGTTGTTATATGTCTATTAGCTTCCGTCTGGTTCGTTTTTGAATCACTACTCAACTATTGTAGCTTGAATTTCACTAGCTCAAATCTCTGACTCTTTAAACCACATCTACTGGAGGGGATTCGCTTTGATATCACTCGTAATGCATAGGACTAGAAATATGATTATTTTTAGGCCTACAAGCAATGAATTTCATAATGTAATATTATCCACTTTGGCCTACTAGCAATGAATTTCATAATGTAACACTATATTCAACTTGAGACCCACTTATAAACCCTTAGGGTCTCTCTTCTTTTTTAATGTGAGATTTGGTTCTGAGCTGTTACATGGTCATCGGCTTCTACTTAGTTTGTCCTCAACCCGCTATTCAATTTTGGACTTTTACATGTAGCTCTAGCTTTCACTAACTTAACTTTTTGACTTTCCAAACCACATATACTAGAGGAAGTCCTCTCTAATACCACTTTTAATTCATAGACTCAAACAAATGACCATTCGAGTCATGAATTTTTGGTCTTGCAATGTGATATTAACCATTCTATCCTGATAGTTTAGCCATATGATTTTAAAACGTATCATATCATATTTTAAGCTTAGATTCATTTATGAATCTCTAGGAACTCTCTCTCCTTTTTTATGTATGATTTAGTTTTAGGCTTTTACAATAACAGCAAAGAGATAGGCTGTTACAATAACACCAAAGTGAGAACTCACTACAAGACTAAACCTGATGTGAGATGCAAATGGTAACACAATGGGCATGTATGCATTGCGTTAAATTGATATAACACAAAGAGGCTTGTGATCTAATGCAGTTATGCTGCTTAACGTAATTGAAGTCTTGATATTCAAAGTATCAACTAACAAATCTCCATTGTGACTTGAATTCCAATAATATTTTAAACCTCAAAAGATATAAGATCTCTATCATCTCCAAAAACTACCAGTTAAGATTCAAAAGCCTTAATCAAATTACGATGATGCACGAAGTTGAAAATCAAAAGAGACTTGAATAATACACCAAAATCTCAGCTAAACTCTAACAACACATAAAATTGAAAATCAAAGAGATTTCAACAATACATAAAAATCTCAACCAAACTCTAATAATATTAAGACTTGATAGAAAAAGGGACTTAAGCAATGTACCAAAAGTCTCAACCAAACGGAGATGCTTAGACCTGGTAACCAAAAGATACTTCATTAATATACTAAAAGGATAACTTGCAGTAAAGAGAGATGATTTTGTAGGTGAACAAAACTCTTTTTTATCTCTTCTCAATAAAGCTTCCATTAACCCATACCCTATCAAATAACTTTCAAGATTTAATTTCTCTATCTTTAATTTTGTTATAGCTATCTTAACACTCAAGGAAACATAGTTTGTTAGAAAATAATCCTATAAACAATAAAGTAATCAAGATACTATCTGAATTATCAACCTTGAATTTAGGAACTCTACTGACAAAGGGTATAAATAATTTAAAGATGACAGTTGTTTTTGGGCACTATTTTCTCACTTGCAGCATTATTTTCTAACAATTTTTTTTTCCTCTCTCTCTCTAAAAAGTGTAATTTCTAGGTCTAAGAGAGTAAGTGTATCAGAGAAACGGGGTACTTGTTTTCCCGGTACTAGGGTGTGGGCTGGTTTAAGTTAATCGATGTTTTCCAAATCAAATTAATGTTTGTCAAAAGATTTTACATGCCATGGCAACAACCCAGTTTAGTTTTCAAAGGAATGAAGTGGGATCAATTTTCATTTTATGGCCCCTCCTTTTATGTCATGATTGCAAAGCACTCGAATATAAAAATTTCTGTTTTAGACGGCATGGCATGGTTGCGAAATCCAAATGCATCTTCACGAAATCATACGCAATCAATGTTGCGCATGATACACAACCCCATGACTTGATGCACTTGGGATTCATGTTATAACAATGTATGAACCAGTTGCATGATCAGTTCTCAGTATTTCCTGTTCAATCAGTGCAAATCGATGGTTGAACCGTGATTGAACTGAACAAATCTGTGAACTATGACATGATCAGTTCACAGTCCACTCTCCAGTTCAATTCAATTCTTAAAACGGTGAGATTGTTAGATCTGTCAATCAGCATCTATAAAAAAGTATGCGCGGTGAGTTTTAGCCATCGGCTCAAATCAACAATCAAGGAAGAAATTCAGGAGTACTTTGTAAGATACGAATTAGAAGGTGTTATATTAAGAAGTGTTGCAAGTGTTTAGTAAAGATTTTATGCTTGGAATGTGATATAGTACATCCAGGTGCACTTGGCTCGGTGCACCCATGTGCAAAATTTTATTTTTATATAACTATTAATCTAGGCGTATTTAACATATATAACAATTGTTTACCATTTTTAGATACTTTTAGATATATTTCCGATTTTTAAAATCAATGGTATTTTCGTAATTTATGAATTAAAAAATGTCACTGATTTTAAAAAATCAAAAACAAATATTTAAAAATCTCCAAAAATAGTAAAAATTGATATACATGTTAAATACACCTAAATTAACAATTGTATAAAAAAATTCAAAAAAATAAAAAGAGAGGTGAAATGCACCCGGGTGCATTTGGTCAGCCGCGTTTATGTTTTTCCTGTTTCAATTCTATTCAAAAGCTTTATGTGTTGGTGCCACAAAAAGAAGTCTCTTTATTACTCAGTGTTGGTATTACTGTTTGTAGCTTAAGAGTACCGCAATAATTCTCTAAGCAGCAATAGGGTAGCATATATTGTCTTAACAAAAATAATGCTGTATTTGATATAAAAAAAAATGTTGTACCATAAAAAAACGCTTAAAGCGAAATTAATTTGTTCTTTTTTTTTTCTCACTTTCGTTGATTTTCTCTCTTTTCCTGTTTTCTGGATTTTGCCCCAACACAAGTGTGGGCTATTTTTTTCTCATAAAAAAAGTTTGGGCTATTCTTATCGCAGTCTTGAGGATTCTTTTTAAACTTTAAGATTTTCAAATTTCAAATGTTGTTTTCCCTCTTTCCTTCATGAAAGGAAAAATCTTAGTAAATAGTGTTTATCTATAATTACATAAATTACATTGGATGGAAATGTGAATGTGATCTCTCTTGGATATTTTCTCGAAAATTGATGGAAATTTGCAGAGTCTTTTTTTTGGCATATATATCTGCATAATTTTATCCGAATTTGAGTGTATTTTTTTTGTTAGGGATTCTAATATGGGAATTTTTATTATTTTAGAAAAGTTTAAGCGTTTTCCAATTTCAGATAACATTGTAGTTTCGCGATACTACCGAAACCTACGATAATATCACCGAAACCTATGTTGGTAGACATACAGATTTGAATTTGGCGTAAATGGCTGCGTATGTGGCTTATATAAGAGGATTGGACTAATGCAGCCACTGTTTAAAAATTTTTCCTTGCATGTAACATTATTTGTTGCCAAATTTTGGTTGCATCAAAATTTAGTCGCATATAAATGTAGGTGGTTCTCCATCAATCAAAAATTTGAATCCACATATCAATATACAAAAACAATCAAAAATTTGAATCCACATATCAATATACAAAAAACAAAAATAAAAATAAATGGGTCAAACTTGTGCAAGTATTAAACTTTAATGCTTGTGCTTGTGCAAGCATTGAATTATAAGCCGCACCACATTTGTAATGGGAGTCAATGATCGCGCAAATATTGAGTCTTGATCATTGCTTTGAGAATCAAACTGAATTGAATTGAATTGAGCGATCGAACCACGAACTGCTCAAGTTCCGGTTAATTAGTTGTTTTGAGTTCAACCATTAGTTTGTAGCGGTTGAATCAGAAAAACTGAAAATGGACAATGAAAATGGTTCATGGCTTGGTTTGGTTTGCAAAACATTGGAGTTGACACTTATGTAACGTTTACTTAGGTTTTCTGTTTTTAAATTTCTTTATTTGCATGAATTTATAGTTCTAATCTTACATTTTTATTTTAAACACATTTTTAAAATTCAAAATAAAAAATTAAAATGTAAAATTTGGATGATAAAAAGATTTTATTTGTACACATATATTCATAAAATTAAAAAAATGATTACACCTTGCATAAGCATGAAGACACAATCTCTCAATATGTGCTTTTTGATAACTATATAAAAATAGAGTTATTAAGACTCATTTCGCACTCATTTCGAATGCTATTTTGAGAGAAATATGTAAATTTGTAAACGATTTACATTATTTTTCATTGTTTTTGCATTTCATGTATTTTTAGTTGAATTTAATGCAAATCATATCATCTTAGGTTATTGTTATTGTATTAGATCATTTAAGATATCATTTACTTATTTTATGTCTTTTCTTGTAGAAAAAGATGGCGCTTAACTCATAAACTTCATGCTAAAGTGATATAAAGAGAAATGCATTGCACACAAACTTCAGAATTCAAGGTAGAAAGTTAGTGCTCTTGTGCCAAAATCTGCCGGTGCTAGTAACCCCCATTCTAGAATTCTCCAGACAGACAGCTTCTAGCTTATGCTCCAAATAAGTGGCATTGGGGCACCAAATTGTTGGAGCCGTGATGCTAATCCTTGCATATGCCAAATCTCACACGTGCCAAGCTCAATTTCATGGGGAGTATAAATATATATTTTAGGGTTTGCAAGAGAGATCATCCAAGGCTTGTGGTAGCTAGGGGAGAAAGAGAAAAATCAAGGCTTCAAACTAGGAGAGAAGAGCAAGTAGAGATACAAGCTGTCAACGCAAAACCTATAGAGTTTCATCTCATTTTCTCATCATTTGGATGATTGTAAACTTGATTTTGAAGGGATTTGAAGTCATGTTTATGAACTAAATCTCCTAGTGGTGGGAGATATGTAGAAGATATTAAAAAATATGTTATCTGGTTTCTTTATGCCTAAATGAAAACATAGTTGTGTTGTAACTTCTATTGCATGACATTATCAAGCGTTGCAATCTTGTACATTAATTGAATATTTAGATTTTTACTTGGAAAAATGGAAATTGAATACGATTCGTATATAAAGCACAGGTTTTTCAGCTGCCGTGTTAGGTTGAATGTTAATATAGATATTAATATACTTATTAATCCTATGTAATCTTAATTATGTTATGTAGTTATCATCCTTATTGTACTTAGATGCGCGGGAATATCGTAAATAATTAAAATAGGATTAGGTTTGTATGTGTTGGAAGACATATATGAATATAACTGAACCTACATTAGTAATATTTGCATAACCAACTTAAGTAGGAACTAATTTTTTTAATTAAATAGGAACCGATTTAACATAACTATGAGTCAATAAATTCATACTCCTGCATGTTTTATCCATTACAAGGCAATCTCTCCAATAGTCATCTCATCCTTAATTATCTTTTGTTAATTTAGTTTAGTTATAGTTAGTTCTTTGAAAAAAAATTCTCATTTAAGTTGACAATTCACACAAGACAATTGAAGTTTAAAGTGCTATCCGTTTAACACAATTCTTATAGAAACGATACTCTACTCACTCTTTGTGACTTAATTGGCATGTATATTTGTGTTAAAACGAGCATTTTAATTAGACATATATGCAGCTCGTCATTTTCCACACTTTTTGTAATAATTTACAGGTCTATTACTTCATTTTAACTAGTTGAATTATTCCCAAAATATTTATTTTTATTAATTATTAAACTGCCATATTTTATCAGACGCAGATTACTATAATTTAGGAATCTTGGTACAAGGTAGTATGTTATCTTTGTAAGATGACTATGGCCGTGCATTTCACTTTATTTGTGAGGTAGTATGCTACCTTTTTATGATGACTCTCGCGGTGCATTTTACTTTATCTGCAGTGTACCCATAGTTTTACTGCCCATCTTTTACATACGGAAACCAACTAACATGTTCTCCGAGACTAAAATGGAATTACTTAAAAAAAAAAGTCATAGTTTCTTGTCAAATTGGAGGGAAACGTTCCTCACCTTTCCCATAATTAAATCAGCCCATGAAAATTGGACATTTATGATTGAATTTCTTTCCTCCTTCTCAATGGAATCATGCATCCTCACTTCCAAACTATAAAGAAAACAAACTTAGTTGAACAGTTACAAATTCTGGAATTCCTAATATTATTATTATTTTTTGCTCGAATTCTGTTTGATATTTTTATCTTATAACCGAATCATCCCAAGTACAAACTTTTGTCCAATTTTTGCTGAACAGATGTAAACCTAGTGATGAGCTAGAGGCCCAAGGTTATGTCGAATCAACAATTTAAAAGCTATATATCATTAATTGTCTCTATTAGATTAAAGCTGGTAACAAATCCAATGAAATTATACTATATTAATTCCATATAATATATGCAAAGGTTCTGCTTATATGCAACCGAGGTTATATCAGGATCTAATTGAATGCATTCGGGTGTTCACCCAGTGCATTTAACCCATTTTTCATTTTTTTAAAATTTTTTTGTGAAACCATTAATCTAAGCGTAATTAACATGTGTATCAATTTTTAACATTTTTAAATATTTTTAACTTTTTCGGATTTTTAAAAATAAGTGGCATTTTTAGTAATTCAAACTTACTAAAATGCAATTGATTTTCAAGAATCTAAAAAATTTAAAAATCTTCAAAAATGTTAAAAATTGATATATATGTTAAATACACTTAGATTAACATTTGTGTAAAAAAATTCAAAAAATAAAAAAAATGGATATTTGGATTGCACCAAGTCTAAGTGCAGCCGGGTGCATGTCGCTGCGATTTGGTTAAGCTTTGCTTGATTTTGCTATAGTTTATTGGCTGATTGATGACATATATAATTAACTAAATTAAAATCAACAAAAATAATTTTATGCTGCTAAAAATAAATAACTTAAAATTATTAAGCTTTTTTGAAGCAGCTCAATTGAAATGTTAAAAAATCGTAGAACTGAAATATCTTCATAAGTCGTAATTTAATATATACGCATATAATTATTTAGATATAAAATTCAAGTTTTACATTTTAAATTTGAATTTTATAGATAAATATAAAATATAATTAACTATAAAAATATTTTTATAGATGGGAGATATTGCTAACCTAACTAAATGTTTAATGAAAATAAAAATGTACAAGCATCGTTACGAGATAAAATGAAAATATAAAAATAAACGAAAATTTAGTTAGGTACAAGCATCGTTAGTAAAAATGAATGAAAATAATTTAAATTTTATGAATATATAAATTAACCTAACTAAATGTAAAAGCATCGTTACGAGATAAAATGAAAATGAATAAATTTTCAAATAAAGTCGCTTATAAATGGGCTAATTGCTAGGGCTTCGAAAAAAATTTTTATTTTATTTATCTTTTGCAAGTGTGAGACATAGGTGCATATGCATCCCTACTTTTTAAAAATTTTAAAATAAAATATCAAAAAATAAAATATCAAATTTAATAAGGGGAGATATTTTAGCGTGGCTCATATTTCTTTGAAAATTAAATAAGTAGTTTTTTGGCTACTTATAAATTAAATCGCATATTTATTTGGAGTTATTCTACCACTACAAATTTTCGAGTTACGAATTTGTATTTTTTAAGAATATGTTCATATGAAAAAATTCCCATGAAAACACGTATTCTTCTTAAAATAAAGGGAAAAGTTATTTGCACCTGAAGTTTTATCCTATAGTCTTCTCTGATTCTTATCATTTTAATTCAAAATATGTCATAAACACTTTAAATAAATTAATAATTAGTTTACAAATTTTAAATTTAAATAAAGCTAGTACACGATAATATATATTTTATTTTAGATTTGCAAATTTAAAATTCAATGATATTTAAATTATCATTATAATGTATTATACTAGTTATATTATCTATGTTCTGTCACAATATTTAATATTATAGTGACGTGTTTGTAATTTCGTTTGTACAAATCACGACAGTAGTGTCGAATTATAACAATCGCCTCAAAATATTTAAAATTTTCTCTCGCTTACCAACAGCCGTTGGTACAAGTCCGATTTTTCTGACTGTTTATAAGGATGCATGCGTGTGGTGGTCCCAAAGATTAAGAACTTAAGATAACGAGCATTTTGATCGGATAAAAAAAATCAAAACTATAATTTTTTTTGAAAATTCATGCAAAAAATAAAAATAGGATGTCAATATCAAACAAAAAAAAATGATGGTTTGGTTGAGCACGTTGGGTTGTTGCTAGATGTGACTTGATATTCTGATATATATGACCCGGTTATGGTGCCCAACCAACCTAACCCAATGAACCTGTGGAAATGGACCAGGTTCAGGTCCTTGCTCTGGTTAAATTTCGCTTGATTTGGTCAGCTTAACCGGCAATGATTAGGCTCGGTGCTCCCCAGTTCATTTAACTCAGTTTTTAAAAATTTTTTTGAAACTTTTTTTATACAGCTATTAATCTAAATGTATTTAACATGTATATTAATTTTTACCATTTTGGAGATTGTTAAATATTTATTTTTAAAAATTAGTGTCATTTTCAGTAATTTAAAATTACTAAAATGCCTCTAATGTTCAAAAATAAAAAATATCAAAAATATCCAAAAATGGTAAAAATTGATGCACGTTTTAAATATACTTAAATTAACAGTTGTATAAAAATATTTTTAAAAAATGGGTTAAAACACCGGGGTGCACAGAGGCTAAGTATACCAGAGTGCACTATATCAGAGTTTTAGCTTAACAGTGTCTAGTTAACATAGAATTTGAGTTATTTGTGAATATTTTGAGTTTTGAACAGCATGTTATACTTTGTCCTCTATCAGAAAATTAATGTTGGATCAGTAAATAATGTTAAAAGATAGTGATCTTATGTAGACGGTCGTATGGGATCTCTAATGCTTCCAGCCCAAATTAAATATCTTCTTTCATTTTTTATATTTTTATAAAACTTTTACCCTAAGCATATTTAATTTATGTATTAAGTTTCATTATTTTTTAAAATATGTATATATTTTTTTAGAATTTTACTACTATATTTAAAATTTCAAAAAAATATTTACACATCTTTAAACATAGTAAAACTTAGTATATAAGTTATATACACTTAGCATAACAGTTTTATTGAAAAATGATAAAAAAGGATTTTTTTTTTTTTCCTGGGTGCCGCATGGGATCAGGGTTCATGTTCAAAATTAGTATCAATTGATCAAAAGCGTCAAAAACTCATAATCTTTGACAAAAGCAAAACATAAAAAATAGAAAAAGGGGAAATATTTATAATGAAATGGATAGTCCTCTTTTTTATTTTTCAATTTTTATAAAAATAAAAATAAAAATTACAATTTTTTTGGGTTCTAAACTGGACTGAAATTTCTGAAGGTATGCATTTTCCTTAATTCATATTACTTTAATGGTGTTTACTAATTAATGATCAGTTTTTAGGTACTCGTTACCAGGAGCACGTGTTGTGAAGAAAACTACATATTTATTGTCCAGTATACCTTTAGCTAAGTAATCCTAGATAATGATACCAATTAAAGAAAATATTTCTTTTGTTTCGGACATTTTAATAAAATTTTTCAAAAAATTTACTACAACAAAATTTAATAGACTTCCATCATCTGTGGCCGAATTTTAATTTGGTTACGTTTAACAGTATAACAGCCAAAGTGATCAGGCCTTGTTTGTTTCTACAGCTTATTTATAAAAAACAATTAAGAGCTTTCCAGAATAGATTACATTTTATGACGCTTACTTAAAAGAGATAATTCCCATTTTAATTAATAAGCCGTCAGCAGCCCCTGCTAGGGTAATTTCACTTTGTGTTTTAACATCTAAATTGTCTAAAACATTATTGCCACATAGATAAATAATTATAAGAAGTATAACTACACTATGATATATCAGTAAATGGATATAAACAATTTTATAATTTACACATGAGTATATATTTTTTAAAATAAATGTTAAATGTCCATACAAAAAATCTGATTGTGATGATTTTTGATATCATGACAAAATAAGTGGTATTAAGTTAAACGACTACTGAAATTCTAATTCTATGCCAGATGTTAGCCCATTTACTGCCGGCATCACTCTAAATAAGTGCCCCGAAGCATTTCCCATCTATACGTAAAGTTCATGGACATTTCTATAGTATTTAGTGCATATTCCGTATAAACTCACCAACTTTGCCCATAATTTCATTTATATATTTGTAAATTTTCAAAAATTCCAAACATATCCGTACATTTTGTCCAATATTTCATTCATACTCACATTCCTATGTTGGAAATGACGAAAATGCCCAAAAATTAATTATGAATTTATAAATAAAAATCACATTCAAATATATATGATTCTATAACGGTAAAAGTATTATTCAATAGTTATAAAAATACTAAAAAATTCATTTAAATGTAAATTTTTAGCTTAAAATTCATCATTTCACAAAGGGTTGAGGGTATGAATGAAATTTTGTACAAGGTATGTTTCAAAAATTTTGAAAGTTCACGAATATAAATAAAATTAAGGATAAAATTCATAAGTGTATCAGAAATTCACCCTCATATTTATGTTTATTTTCAATTTTTAACTTTTTGTTGTACATAATTTTTTTGTATGTAGTATCTTTTATAAATTTTCAAAAAAAGAAACTTGCTATTAAAATTTTAAATCCCCTACCAATAAAGTCTCAACGGCTCCCTTTGAGGGGGTTTGACATGATTAATGGGTCAGGCACTTTGATGGGTTATGAGACAAGGATTTTATAGTTTGTTGGGTTCCAAGATTAATCGTTCAAGAATTCGATTGGTTGGATTACCAAGTTTGATAGAAGTTTATTAAAACAAAATTTTGGTAGTAGAAATTAAACAAAGACTAAGAAAATTAAGTAGATATAATATGGCATTGGAGGAATGATTAAAAAAAAAGTCTATAAATTTTTTTTCATTTTCATGAAATTTTTTTATATCTAGACCATTTATAATCTCCATCCATATATACATAGCAAGTTATGATGCCAAAATTCATATATTTTGAAATTTTATATTTTTGTGTATTTATTTCAAAATTAAGCAGTTTCGTATTCATTTCCAAATTTTGTTATATATAAGCGTCTTGATTTTTTTTATCATAAACATATGCATATTAGTTTATATGTAAAAAGAACTTTTAAAAAGTTAAAAAAGTTATTTTGTACAAATGTTTCTTTTAATCATTCTAAACTATATATACGTGTATATATTTCAAAAGTTTGTTTGGTTGGACCAGATGTATATCATACATATGTACAAAGAGAAGTTATCCTATGCATTTACATGCATCATAAGTTATGATGCGCTCAGCTCAAAATGGGCTTCACATGATCATAAAATGTATATCTATTCCGTCCATTATATTTAGAATTATTTCTTTTATTAGTATACTAATTTTTATCCAAATCGGATGTATATGAGTCCACCTAAAAATGATATAAAATCAACATAATAAAATAATTTGATATAAATATCAATTTTAAAGTTATTTTTTCTTATCTATATGGATTTTGATTGAGTGCAGACGAACTACACTATAATTATGGTACAGTTCACAAAAAATTGACCTCATTTGAGCATGAAATCAATGTCTATCTCATCCATTATATTTAGAATTATTTACTTTAATAACATACCAGTTCATCCAAATCAAACATGTGCATGAGTCTTATCTTAAAATGGTACAAAATTAGCTTAATAAAATAGTTTAATATAAATATTAATTTTAAAGTTATGTTTCAATATCTAAACCATCAAAAGTATGTTTTTATATAGATAAATAATTATGTAAAGTATTATTAAATTTTAATACATGTAGAGCCCATTGTTGCAGCGGACTACACTGGATCATATCTCTTTATATATTATATATATAGGACACGCTTCTAGGTAACCATGTTATATAGAAGCAGTTGCATATAATTTTCTTCAATTTATAAGATGTTGATCTTGATGAAAAATCTAATTCATTCATTGTATTTAAACTTATCTTATATATTTATATGCACTGTAATTACAATGCATTTAACTAAAAATTCATGCCCCCCCCCCCACCCACATCGATACCTACACACACGAGAACTATTTATGTGCAGATGGATTATAACATAATTATGCTAAAGTCTGCTACAAAATGGGCCCCGTACACATTATAATGTTATTATACTTTATACAATCATCTATCAATATAAAAAATATATATTATATGGTTTATGATGTTGAAAACATTTTCAAATTGTTATTTATATCAAACTATTTTATTACATTGATTTTATATCATTTTCAGATAAGGTCCATATACATATCTAATTTGTAATAAAATTGGTATATTAATAAAGTGAATAATTTTAAATATAATGGATAAAGTAGATTTCTTATTTACGATTAAATGTGCTTCACAGTGTATTATGAACTGTACAGTACAATCGGAATGCACTATAATATTTCTCTCTGTCTCTGTATTTTTGAAACACATGTAAAAAGGATCTGACGAAAAAGCTGAAGGTATCTAATGGCATGGTAAAAGACCAAGTGCCCGACAAGCCGGCAAGATCCCACGTCATGTGGCGTGGCATGCATCTCACACTGGCATGTGTTTCGCCTGGATCCTAATCATTCAATAATATGGGGTTGACTGTTAGGATTTAAACATTAATTACGGATATTGAAAGAGTAAAAGAAGAAAACTTATAAAGAATCAAAGGGGATGATGAGAGAGATTCCCTTTTGCAGTTTTTTTTGGTTATTGCTTGAAACAGTCATGGACACCCCACCCACAACCCCAACGCATGCAATGGAAAATTTAAGGGAAAAGAAGAAGTTGGCTGTGGTCTAGACTTCTAAGTTTATTCATGGATGCCTATTCCTCCCTCCTCCCCCCTCCCAAAAAAAAGGACTACTTAATTCCCTTAATCCATTCATGATATGTATGTTGCTCAGCACCTTATGGTCTTTGTCTTGTGGCCAACCACAAAAACCAAACTATTATCCCGATAACTTTATATATATATATATATGTGTGTTGATCATGTAGGATTATATTCCACCCACATTTCTTATTTCTTGCACCATTTGTCCTCCTTATTGGCCACATTAATCACACTATAGCAAAATTCATTACATGTGGCCACCCTTTTTTGCAGCCACATTTAATGTGACTGCATTTGGTAAAAATGAAGATACATACAAAGGGAGTGTTTGGTAATTAATAAATTTTTTGATAAAAAGTTTTGAATAGTAAAAGTGATCGAATGATATCATATGATAGAGGTAATGACGAGTAGTAAAGAGAATACAGTTAAAATAGATAGGTTAGTTGTGTGGATAATTATGTAGAAATAATTGAAAAGTATGGTGGTTATATAGGAAAATGTAAAAAAATGATTAAAAAATATGATAGTTGTGGAGAATGAAAAGTTTTAGATTGAAAAGTTTTAAGTTGACATTTTCTACTAATTGCCAAACACAAACACACTCAAAGTTTCATTATTATTTCTAAGTCCCGTTTCAATGCATTTGGGTGGAAACTCATAATTTTTATATTTTTTTTCAACAATTTTTATCAAGCTATTAATTTAGATGTTTTTAACTTAGGCATTAAGTTTTATCATTTTTGGAAATATATATTTTATTTTTAAAAACAGGTTATTTTACTCATTTAAAAATAACTAGTACTCCTACATCAAAAAGAATAAAACTAGAACTCCCCGATAATTTAAATTAAAAAATATACACATTCCAAAAATACTAAAACTTGATTTATAGATCTAGATCAACAGTTTAATAGAAATTTTTTAAAAATTAGAAAAAAGGATTTTTCACGAATGCATTAAAAATTTTGACACTATTTCTAACCAAAATTTAGTAGCTGCATTAAATATTTGGCTGCAGTTGATGTGAAACAATGATCGCATTTAATCGAAGGCCATTAACTTTACCTAAATAATCAATTACAGCCAAAATATATTTAATACAGGCAGGTTATATATTATATGAAAGTAATTTTAGTCACAAAAAAGAAATTTGTTGGAATATTGTCTATCAGGAGTTCAATCACTCGGTGTACTACTAGATTACCAGAAACCGGAAAAACAATAATAACAAAAAGAATTTGGAGCGTAGATCAGAATTATTAGTGGGATGCAAGTATATATCAATCAGCTGTATAATACGAATTAATATAATCGTTGGGAGGAATATAATATAGAAAATAAGGAAAGGGGTGATGTGAGGAAGGGTTGTCGTCAACGTTGTAACCAATGCTCCGTGCACGTCATTCTTCTACCATCTCCCATGGCCCACCTTTTTGATGTATCCATTTCGTCCGCTAGTTTCCGTCGCTGCTGATCTGCCAAGTGTCGCCCAGCCCTGCACGGTTGCATGCCCATTGGCCACCTCTGGTTGACCCGGCATTCATGCATATGAACGAGGACAAAGTCTAAGCCAAAGCCCCAAAAGCATACAAGTTAAATAATTGAAACAAAGACTATCTTCCATTCTGAAACATATCTATTAGACCCCACCTTTTTTAGAAAAGAATATATATCTCTCTCTATATATATATTGCAAAATAAACACCGCTTTTAACATGGACTGTGCTATATAAAATGCAAACTTATAGGGTATGCTTTGCAAATGTACAAAACGTATGGCTTAATTTACAATTGGCGAACTTTTGGCATGTAACTTGCAAAAAACAAAAATATCATTAAATTGCTAGTAGAGAAAATGTTGAAATGAAAATTGATAAAAATTTTATTCTTTATTCAATTAAAATATAGTTTTCCACCCTCGATCAAAAAGCAACCAAATAAAATATATATATATATATGTATATATATATATATAGTTTTCCACTTATTAAATTATTAAACTATTGCATCCTTTTATTGCGTGTGCATAATCATTTTTTTTATGGTAAATACTTCAATGGTATGATACCACTAAAGATCTTAGTGTTTCAACCCATTTTGGGTTGCTTCGTTGATTAAATCAAACATGTGCTTATATTGCCCAATTTAGAATTAAAAGAGGGAATGTTTGTATTCCATTTAATAGAAGGATCTTATGTCTCTTATTTTATATTAAAATCGTGGTCTCCCATTGTTTGCAGTGAAAATCTATTTAGCAAGATAGAAAAAATATATTTTAGATGAATTATAAATGTAACCATAAAAAAATATCAGTGCTTATGTTCTTTCAATTTTAAATTTGTTAATATGACTTCTAAATCAATTTTAAGCTATGATTCTATAAAGTGTCATAACACTAATATATATTTGAATTGATTTAAGTATTCTTTATAATTTACATATGATTATATATATATATCTTAAGTAGAGATTGCCGATGGAAAATTTTGATTCAAAAAATTTTTGGTATTTAATTCAATTAACTTTTGGTGTTGTGATAAAAATAAATTATTTGAAAAAATGAACAATTTTGTTCAAGCATCAAGTTAAGCCCCAAATGATATGACACATTAAAATCTTCTTTAGTATCATGGTAAGTATTTTCCATTTTTTATTGTGGGGGCGTTTGGTTAATATTAAAATTTTTCGCTCTTCATACATACCAACTTATCCTGTACAACTATTCTACTTTTCAATTATTTTTACACCATTACTCATATACTAACTTATCTATTTTAATTTTATTCTTTTTACTCCTTATTATCATCCCTATTATACTACATCATTTTCTTTTATTTAAAAAATTTTAACACCAAAAATTTTCAATTACGACAATCTTAGAGCTTGAAGTGAGCTTCATTTGCACAGTTTTAAAGATCTATTCCATGTTTTTTCTTTTTTATTTTTATTTAATAATATAACTTTAACCACATTTTAATTAGAAATCCGTGTGAGCCATTTATAAAATAAGGATTTTAATGTGTTTATATGTTCTCTAAAGCTATATACATCTTTATAGCTCTCCTATACGTATCTTTAAATCATTAAACACCACGGAAACAGTGCAAATGAAGTCCATTTGAACCGGTTCAACAATAGCAGACATCTGCTATTGTTGAACCGCCTCTAGCTAATTAGGTGAACACTGCCCTTATTATATGTGAAAGGTTGTTTTAGGAATATCCTCAACAGCTGGAACTCCTGAAATCTGTCTTTGGTTCCTTCATAAATATGTTCTTTTTTTAGTAGAAGGATTCAAGTTACAACAGAGATCACGCTTCTGCCAACACTCGAAGTTGAGTTCAAGACTCACGCACCCGTCATATATCATACCACTGGGTTGTGTATTAGTTTACGTTCTTTCGTAAATCCTCCTGCTATTAAGAGAAGAGCTACACCACCACCCACACTTCCGCCGTCGTGATTACCAACCCACGGGCCATGATCCTCCTTTGCCACCACCGCCCATTCCTCATCACCAAACGCCACCTCAGCCACCACCAATCTAAGTTTCCCCAACGCTAGCATGAGAAAGATTGCATTAGTAAATGTGATTTAGGTTAATATGGATCACAACGGAAGCACACACAAAATAAAATAAAATCAAAGAAATAACTGCAAAATCAAGCACAAGAAGCTATCAAGATTTACATGGAAAATCTTCCAACCTGGATCGGAAAAACCACGAAGGAGAGAAAGAGAGATGATGATCCATGATGATAAATGGGTTACAGAGATACGCACAAGAATATTTTATACATATTGTTTGAATGCCTCACACATACCCCAAATAAGAATACCCCGACAACCCCGCTCTCTTATACCCCAATGGGACACCTCAAGATTCTACCAAATTCCTAACTGATACACTTATAAATAGGACTCCAATGGGTACTTGAGTAACACTATATGTAATCCCAGTCTTACACAACTAAAATCACAGGATCGCAATCTCATACACATTCAACTACAATGCGTAGAATACAAGACACACCTAACAAATCTCCACCTTAGCATGAATTCCGCGTACATGCACTCCAACCTGGTTCAGGATATTAGCCTTGCACTCGATCATGCATCATCTACAAACAACATGAGCTGCGTTCCATTTTCCAACCCCATCGCATTCACAGGATTCCCCAGGTTCCCCAAGATCTAATGTCAATACATTCTCAAGATCTTACAGCTATCGGCCAATAGGAAATTCAGGAAAGCAATCTATCTCCATGCACTTCCCATGCATCCTCAGCCTCAGCACAACATAGACTATTAAAATACCAGATATGCTTAAGAGCTGTTGCTACAAAATAGATCGAACTTGATCCCTCCTAATAAATCTCAATCTACATGATAAACTTGAGGACCGATCTTTTCAGACCGGTCCAAAAATATATATTTTTATTTTTTTTGAAAAATAATTTCATAAACTTGTTAATCTAGTTATATTTAATTTATAAACCAAATTTTATCATTTTTAGATATGTATATATATTTATTTT
>JAXCLR010000092.1:42835911-42852058 GCA_035584095.1 Annona squamosa
AAAATGTTAAAACTTGATTTATAAATTAAATATAACTAGATTAACAAGTTTATAAAATTATTTTTCAAAAAAAAAATTAAAAAATATATTTTTGGACCGGTCGGAAATTACCGAATTTCCGACCTGTCTGAAAAGATCATGCGTCATCAAACTTGACCATGTTTAACAATGTAGCATCCTCTTAATCTACACCATTCATAAAAAGCATAACACCTCATGTCATTCAGATCTTCGCATTAACATAAAACATTCATAGATCTATAAAGTCCACTCACTCCACCTTGATCCAAACCACCAATTAGATCCAGCACAATCAAAGCAAAATCTACCCAAACTGACCGTTGCATAGAATCCTTGGCTTATGGCCATAGGCTATTGCTGTTACGACCCTCTACATCCTCACCACATGAATTGCATCATGACTCACTAGATCTAATTTGGCTTCAAATATGCTTGATTAGCCAAAAGTAGCAACTTTCATAACTGCCAATTTCCACATAGCTTGTGTCAAATAAACCCCTATGTCCTTGCCTCCAAGAAAATCATTGATCCATCCATTAACACTTCTTAAAACACAAATTTACAACCATAGCACCGATACCACTTGTTAGGAAACATAATTTAGGTTAATATGGATCATAGCGGAAGCACACACAAACTAAAATAAGATCAAAGAGATAACAGCATGATCAAACACAAGTAGATACCCAGATTTATATAGAAAACTCTTCGACCTAGAAGGAAAAAACTATGGAAGAGAGATGACAATCCCCTATGATAAATAGGTTACAGATATAATATAAGAATACCTTAAACATATTCTTTGGATGCCTCATATTTACCCCAAACAAGAACACTCTGATAACCCTTATCTCACATCCCTCAAGATTCCCTTGAATCCCTAATTGATGCACGTATAAATAGGACTCCAATGGGTACTTACGTCACTACAAGCAATCTCAGTCTTATACAACTCAAGTATTTAGTATACACAATTCCAAATTACTCAACTACAATACACAGAATACAAGATCCACATAACAAGTTTTAGAACTTATTAGCTTTTAAGAAAAAGAAAGAAATGTGCTGATTATGATTATACTTTCACTTGAGTTTAAACCTACATTTAACTTGAATTTGATAATACTAAGTTTGGGTTCAAACTAGCCTACTAAAATATGGTTGGGAGTGAGATTTGAGAAATAATTCTTGTGATTGGATATAAGTAAAGGAGAAATCCAAGAGTAGATAACATTGGCTAGAATTAATAATGATGTTGTTAGAAAAATAATAAATAATTACAAAATAGATAGATTTCCTGAACTCAATGATAGAATTGTTCATTCAAAAAAAATGATAGAATTGATCATAATAAAAAGTACAAGTTATGATGTAGAGAAAAGTTAGTATTGTCAAACTTCATTAAGTATGCATAGCATCAAACATTGGAAGAGGGAATTGGGAATTCCTCCCACCTGCAAAATCTTCCAAATAATGAAATTCTTAGGCTCAAGTTTCTTACTTCTTGACATCAGAATTCTTGTCAAGCACCAAAGTACATGTTTTGTCTGTCTTTATTTCTTAGCTGTCACTCCAAGTCCGTTTTCTAATTGATTTTTAAGGATGAGTTCTGGATTTGGTTTGGGAGGAGAATAGGTACATACACACGATATTGGTTAATTCAATTAACTATAGGTGGGTCGTGTTTTAGCTAGACTCAGGTCCTCTGTTTTGAATTGGACAACTCATCTGGCTCTGTGGACCCATTTGCCCCCGCAAGTTGCTGCATAAATAACATCAATTTATGAAGAAAACAAAGACAAGAATGAGATTTGACTGAAATTTTGGGCAGGTTGTGTTTGCCATTACCTTTCTGCATGGTCGTAAATAAAATTAAAAAAACAATGGATTCCCAAGAAGTAAGAATTTTTAAGAACAGATAAACGAAAAATTCCTTCAAATGACTAACTATGGTTATATCCAAGTGTGCCTTTAGGAAACTCAGTCATACTCAAACAGAAAAATTCCTTTCAGCAACAAGACAGAAAAAAAAAGACAGGCTTCCCACTAACATGCCGTTTATTCACTCTCTTAGCCTTGTCCTTCTCCCCTTTTAAATCCACCCCATTCCATCCCTCTCTCCTCCCCCCTATCAAACCCCTCTCAGCTCCTCACTCAATGGAACTCCAATTCCAGCAGCAGCAGCAGCTACAGCAACAACCATTTCCAGCAAACCCAGAAGACAGAGCAGTGAGCAAAGGGAGCAAATTCAAAGGCAGAAGCAAAATCCACAGCGGCAGTAGCAGTAACAACAACAACAACAACAACAAGTTTGTTGGTGTGAGACAAAGGCCATCTGGGAGATGGGTTGCTGAAATCAAGGACACAACACAGAAGATAAGGATGTGGCTGGGCACCTTCGAGACCGCCGTTGAAGCTGCCCGTGCCTACGACGAGGCTGCCTGCCTTCTCCGGGGATCAAACACCCGGACTAACTTCGTCACCCAAGTCTCCTCCAATTCGCCACTTGCCTCTCGCATTCGCAATCTCCTCAACCACAAGAAGCACCAGAAACTACAGAAATCATCATCATCATCTTCTACTTCTTGCAGTCCCACCACCAGCATAAGCTCTAAAAATACTACCACTACCACTACCACTAGCAGCAGCAATACTAGTTCCGTTACCAGTGCTAGTGCCAATGATAACGCTAGTGCAGTTGCGGTTAGTAGTCACAACAAGAACTCCACGATGACCCAATTCGCTGATGATGATTACAGACCAGATCTAAGCAGCTGCAGTGAAGAAATGAATTTGGATTCTTCGCAGGCTGACCTGTCTTGGATCACTGAGCCAGCGTTGGATCGGTTTGCTTTTGGCCCTGAGCTGATGGAACTGCCCAAGCAGGCTTTTCTGCCAGAGAATGCTGATTCAGAGATTGCAGAATTCGAACGTATCAAGGTGGAGAGACAGATTTCAGCCTCTCTCTATGCATATCATGGTGTTCACGAGTATTTTGAGACGGTTCATGATCCTACAGCAGAGGCCTTTTGGGATTTACCACCTCTCTGCCACCTCTTCTGCCAAACCTGATTGTTCTTTTTTCCCCTTTCTTTCTTTCCTTTTTTCTTTTGTCAATTTCCCATTGGGAAACTGAAAGAGAAGTTTTAGATCTAAAACAAGCTTTTAGAAAGAGATGGATTGAGTTATATTCCCAATTCAATTTATTTGCAATATTCGGTCTCTCTTTCAGTTAACACTCAGGTGCTCCTGCCTCCTGCTACAGCCTCCTTGCATTTTCCACCATTGAACAACCGGCATGATTAAGGATTAAATTCGGTTTCTTAACAAAAAGAATTACAGGAAAAATCCATTTCTTCATCTTGGATTTGGTATGTTTTTTTCTATATCAATTTTATTTTGCTCTGAACATTGTTTAGATTCAGTTCAATTCCAAGCAATCAGACCCAGATTTCTTGATCCGCTTCCTCTCTTCTTCCTTTGATGCATGACAGCCAGCGAAGTTTTAATATGGCTATAACTACATTTTCCAAAATTTGGTCCATTTTCCAATATTATAAATGTCCTATTAATTATCATGCAAATTGATAGTGACCAAATAACAAAAAGTTGTTAAAGAAAATTTTTCACGTGATCCATGTTTAGTTAATTAATTTACTGACACAGATAATTCAGAATATTCAATTTTGAAGCGCTTTCGATTTTAATTCAACCTCGTGCACGCCTCCCAAAGATAGGTGTCTGCTCAAAAAATAAAATTTGGCTTTTACCGTTGCAGACTTTACTGTAAAAAACATTTGCGGGTTTTATATAAAAGAGGGATTGATTATGCCCGTGTTTGAGAAGTGATAAATCTTTTAATATAAAACTTTTTGAAATTAGAGAAAATGATCTGATATCATAGGAATAATAATTATAAATAAAAATAATAATATTAAAATAGATAGAATAAATGTATGGGTAGTTATATAGAAATAATTGAAAATTAAGAAAGATGAACAGAAAGAAGTAAAAAAATAATTAAAAATAAGGTAGTTGTAAAAAGTGAAAAAAAAAATTTAGATACACAAATACCAGGTAGTTTGTGTAGCATGAGATTCCAGTCTAATCCAAACGAGAGCATTTTCTCCTTGTAATATAATAAAAAAGGACTAATTAGGTTACCCCTCGCTAATTTATATATATTAATTTTTTTAATGAAAATGATGTCCCAAAATTTTCTTAATTTCAATGTATGTATATATATTTTTGAATTTTTTTTTAAAAAAAATTAGGGTAGTTAAGTCATTTTTACCCCAAAATTATTGATTTTTTAAATTTAAAAATATATACATGTATCGAAAATTATAAGTTTTGATATACAAATTGAATAACGTGATGATATATTTATAAAAACAAAAAGAAATAGAAAAGCCCCCTATTAGCTCAGGGGGACAGGATATGTAAAATTTGAAGATTTCCAAATACAAGCTAAAGTGCTAGTACTAAATCATCCTTTTTATTAGCTACCATATTAAATTAAGATTTAATTAATTTCTAGATTCTGATACCATCTTAATTAACTAGAATCATAACAAAACCTGATGGAGTCAATGGTGAACTGAGCAACCCAAAAGAGTTTTGAAAGGCCGCATCTCATCTGCCTTTTCCATTCCTTTCCATTCCTAGTAAAGAGCTACACTGGAGGCCTTTCAAGGAACTTGTTTATTCTCCCTTTCTGTTTCTCTCTTCCCATTGATTATTCTTCTCTTGGTTTTGGTTTACAATATAAGGTTCCTTCCTCAGTTCCTCTTCAGAATTCTACACCTAACCCAACAATAATTGGTGTTGAAAGCGTTTCTTGACATCATGTGGGCCTAAAACTGCAAATTTAAAAATGTATGGTGACTGTGATCCAACCTGTACTATGCATCATTCAAGGCCCACAAACCAACTATAAAGAAACTGTAGGCCAAACGCCAAGAATACACTTTTTGGTGACGTTCAATTGTCAATATCAGTAGGCTATTTTCAATGGTCTGATAATGCTGGCACACATCATGTGACAATAGCTTTTGCACCTAACACTAATTTTTAATTTGCTTTCTGCAATTTTCTTTTTCTAATAATACCTGGGATTCACTTGTCAAACTTTTAGACTAGGGGTGTGTTTGGGAAGTTGTAAAAAGTTTTGTATGTAAAAGTTGTCAAGTCAGTAAAAAATGTTGTGATATTGTAGGGGTAATGATGAGGAATAAAGAGAATAAATTTAAAATAAATAGGTTAGTTGTATTTATAGTTGTGTAAAAATGATTGAAAAGTAGAGTTGTTATATAGAAATATATGTAAAAAATAATTAAAAAAAGAATAGTTATGAAGATTGAAAAGTTTTAAATTGAAAAGTTTTAAATTGAAAAGTTTTTCAAATTAACAAACACACCCTAGAAATCTAGAAGGGCTAAATTCACAAATTTCTTCTATTTTTTTGAAAAATTTTATTTGGGTAATATTAAAAACTTTTATTTCGGGGGGCGGGGCAACATTCAGGTTGAGATTGAGGGTAAATTATCAACCTTTAAGTCAGATTTGGGTTGAATATATAATATCGACCCAAACTCAAAGTGACCCAAAATGAAATTTGGATTTGGTTGTATTCAAGACTTCAAGTTATAAATTTATGAGACAAAATTCCAGGCCCGGAGGGATGAATCTGCCTAACCGAAGTCTGACCTAATTGCGTGCACCCTCAGGAAGCTCACTGGAAACCAAAGAAAAAGCCAAAAAGATTACAGAAATGATGGCAATCAAAGAGTATGCTCGGAAAATACAAAACTTTTGGACCAAAAATTTTTAGTGTAATTTTTTTAAAATTAAAAAAATGATGTCAATATAGTAGGGATAATGATAAGGAGTAAAAATAAAAAAATTAAAATAGATAATTTAATTGTATGAGTAATTATATAAATATAATTGAAAAGTCAGATAATTATATAGAAAAATATAAAAAGATAATTAAAAAATAAGATATTTGTAGATAGAGACACATTTTATCGTAAAATAAACACACTTGGACAAATTAAATAAATTTAAAATAAGGAAATAGAAAATATAATAGTAGTAATTGAGAATAGATTGTTAGCGGTGACTTGGATAGGAAGTCACCCATGCTATCGCGTTAGAAAATACTCAGAGCTGTTACGTTAGACTTGGTAGATTCCCTTATATGTTGTAAATACAGGGTTTTAGTAAATAGAGAGTTTTTTTTTTCCCTAGGATTTGATGAGTCTGTAATCCTTAAAGCTATCTCATATACTCAGTTGCGGGGTTTAGTCTTCCTGAAAGTTTTTTTTTTTTTTTTTTTAAGATATTTGGGTTTAAGAGTTTTCCGTCTTTTATGACCCATTTCTGAGAGTAAAATTTTCTACTTCTTTGTTCACTATTTTTCACCTTACATTCGTTTTTCCTTACTACTTTGTTATTTATAAGATTATTTCCGAACATGGATTTTCTATGTGTTTCTACGGTCATGGTATAGAATAAGAATTATTCTGCCGAAGAAGAGATTGAAATGGGAAATTACATGGATGGGAAGAGTTTTTGGGTTTACTTTATTAGGGCTGTCGTTCTCACAGATTGAATTATTGCATTAGGTCCGCGCGTTAGAAAGCTGCGATAAATCCAAACAAAATATCCTGATAATAAATGGAAATGATTGAATGCTCTGGCTCTCTATGTCCGACCGATCACTCTACGTAAGCTTATGTGCTTTGGTATTACTTGCAGCGTTATCGAACTTCAGGTGTGTTTGGCAATTGATAAAAAATGTCAAAGTTAAAATTTTTCAATCTAAAATTTTCATTATCCACAACTATCATATTTTTTACTCATTTTTTCACATTTTCCTATATAACTATCTTACTTTTCAATCCTTTTCTACACAATTATCTATACAACTAACCTATCTGTTTTAACTTTGTCCTCTTTAATTCTCATAATTACCCCTATTATATCACATCATTTGATAACTTCTACTCTTTACAACTTTTCATCAAAAGTTTTATCTATTCTCAAACACACCCTAAATATTTGTCTTCTGTCGTTTGTATTGGGTTGGCTGGCTTTACACTTGTACACTCAAATCAACAGCTTCGTTGGTAGAAAACCCTTAGGCTAAAGAAATTGAGACTTCAAAAACTATTTTCAAAGTGTGAATTGGCTTGTGTGTAAATGAGTTGAAATGAATAGAATGCTTTTGAGGAATGATTGTAGCCCTTTATACAGGAGACATTCAAATAATGAAAGAGTTAAAATTCAATTCCTCACTTTAATTTTAGAAAATCACGATTTGATGTAGCTTAGTTGGTAGCCTGTGTTGGTCTATTCTCAACTTCTCATATGACTAATTGGGTTCGATGGGTTCCATTTTTGACACCCACGAATGCTGCTCGTCTCCTCAAAGACATGGAATGTAAGTAGTGGAATTCTTTATTTATAAGAGGAAGTAGTGTTTCAGCTTGACATTTGTTACAGCTGTGAGACACAATTAGATTTGCTGTGGTATTCGTTTCTCTAAGCTAAGTAACTAAATTTTACTTTGTTGCATGACCTTTTGAGTGAATATACCCGTTTAACTATTTAAATTAGTGTATCTTCCCGTTGTTTGAAGTGTATACACTTTTCTATTAAACATTGTATGAGCGAATGTTCTTTTTTTTTTAGGATAAGGGAAGGGCAATGAGGTTATTGTCTCTAGCCAACTTCAAATTCTAAACCACCTTATCTTAACACCATATATATATATATACACACACACTACGTCTCAGCTACTTGGTCATCCAAATGACAACATATAAACATGCATATTTGTATTTATTTTCCGATTACATGGATACTTGTACATAAAATCTAAACTGCATATATATAATAATACAAGTCCAAAACAAATGAAGTAAAAGATTTGATAAAAATGCGTACAATGGACATGATTTTATATCGATTTATCTTTATCTAATTCGTTGATTGGTGTCGAAGATCAAATTTAAGTATATCAGTGCATGATTTGCAGACTGAACTGACATGAATAAAGGTGGTGGTTTCATTTATAAAATATGAGTTCACTACCCATATTTTCTTCTCTTTGAAATTTGCTTTTTTTAAGAAAAAAAAAATTATTTTTGAAAATGAACGGAAAGGGTCCCCATTAAAGTAAATATTAAATAAATTTTAAAAATTCCCAAAAAAATATAAGTACAGACTCCGTATTTATAAAAAGAAGGCTCATTCCAAGCACTTAACTACATGGGAGCAGCCATGCGGCCCAGTGGCCATCATTTTAAAAAAAAAAAAAAAAATTAAATATTTTGTGAGCCCTATTTAGATAAGCTTAGTTAAATTTTTTGAAGAATTTTGAACATGTATAGATTAAATCTTTTATTTTTCAAAATAAAGGCAGCAGGTGACCACATCGATGCCCTCATGTGGTCCCTCTGTATAAAGAACAAAAAAAATTTATCTGGCCAGACACATATGCACCCGGCGATGATCCCAAAACGCGTCATGATTGGAAATAATAAGGGTACCCATTCCATGCAACCGTTTGTAGGGGACCTGTGGATTTTTTATTTTAGAAAAAACTTTGATTAAATCAAAACTAACAAATGAATACGTATCACTAAATATTATTTTTTATTTAGGTTTCCGTTGCATAGATTCCGTATGCTTAGATTCCGTATGCTAAATAATAAAACCCCTTTAACAGACATGATTTTCTCCAAATTTTAATCAATTCAACAACTTCCAAAAGAAAGCTAGATGCGGCTCTATCTAAAGAACAATTACACTTTAATTAGGATGTGTTTGGGAAGTGATAAAATATTTGGATGAAAAGTTCTTACTATAAAAATTTTTTAATTGAGAGAAAAATGATGTTATAGGATAAAAGTAATGACAAAGAATAAATAAAATTAAATTAAAATAAATAAGTTACTCGTGTAAGTTGTTGTGTATAAATAATTGAAAAGTAAGATAATCATATAAAAATATATAAACATACTTACAAATAGAATAGTGACTAAAAGTGAAAATTTTTAGGTTAAACAACTATACCCTTAATGGTGAGAACTTGTTATATTTCCTAAAAGTAGAGAAGAGCTTGTTATCTCCTTGGAGGATAAGTAGGAGTTTCTTGTCTCCGCTTAGAATAGATGAAAGCTTGTTATCTCTGGAATAAACGAAATTAATTGTAATATCAGATGTCATATTATACAAATTAATTTAAAAAAGATTTTAGCTTATCGTGTAGGTTGATAAATATACATTTAATTAGAGAAACATATATAAGTATTAAGTGATCATCATTTTCCCATATTTTGATCAAAATTGAAGAAAATAATTATTTAATTATGAAGTTAATTTCAAATACACCTTCAAAATTTGCCCTTAGTTATAAATATACACACTAAGTTTGAAATCTTTTATATATACCCACTAAGTGTATTATTAATTTTAAATATACCTAAGATTAAACATTCTATCAATTAAGTATGGTTTTGCATTTGTAAATGACCATATTACCTTAAATAAAAACGATATATTTCTTTTTTTTCCATTTTTTAACTTTCATTATAGCCTGAAGCAAATGGGAGCTTTAGAGATTTTGTGGAAAAGTCTTTTTATCATAGATTTGATTTAATTTTTGCATTTTTATTTTTATCATTTTAAATTATATTTATGATCATTGCGCAAAATGTCTCACTTTGGTGATATTTGAAATTAATGGTATACTTAGTGAGTATATATAAAGGATTTTAAACTTAATGGGTGTATTCGTAATTAAGAAAAAATATTGTAGGTATATTTGAAATTATTCCTTTAATTATTTGCCAATAAATATATGGTTGAAAAAGGCGAAAGTACTGCTTGTGTAAATCCAACTTCAACTGGCCTGAAGTAGACTCGGATTACTCAACATGGATTTCTTGCTGGTGGAATTTATTTCTGACAATATAATTGAAAGTGGAATAATTATATCTTTGTTTTCTCAAGTAAAAGAGCATATGAATCTTGTGGTGTATTATCACTCTACTCGGGAATCATCTTGCAGTCTCTCATGATTGTTGTAAAATAGCGTATATGGATCTGATCTAATGCTCCGAGGTTGCATGGACACGTCCACTCATCCATCTATTTTCTAATTAAATAGCGAATATTTTTTCAAATCCGAACTATTTATTATGCTTATTTTTGTATATATTCATAGTGTGAAAATCCCTCTGGGAATCATCTTGCAGTCTCTCATTATTGTTGTAAAATAGCGTTTATGGGTCTGATCTAATGCTCCTAGGTTGCATGCATGGACACGTCCACTCACCCATCTATTTTCTAATTAAATAGCGAATATTTTTTCAAATCGACTATTTATTATGTTTATTTTTATATATATTCATAGTGTGAAAAATCCCTCTGGGAATCATCTTGCAGTCTCTCATTATTGTTTTAAAATAGCGTATATGGGTCTGATCTAATGCTCCTAGATTGCATGGACACGTCCACGCACCCATCCATTTTCTAATTAAATAGCGAATATTTTTCAAATCCGAACTATTTATTATGTTTGTTTTTGTACATATTCATAGTGTGAAAAATCCCTCTGATTGAAACCTCAAAAAAAAAAAAAAAAAAAAAATCCCTCTGATTGGGAAGTATGTATACTGCACAAGTAGTATGTCCACCTCATTTTCGAGCTTTAAGCTATTATTTTTTCAAATCCATAGCGGTGATCATATTTATCCATGTGTATTTATTTGTGGTGCCAAAAATTTCCTTGAGTGGAAATTTATGCATACTACATCAATAGTATTTGTTATGTTTAAGTTTTAATAGTTACATGTCTATTTTCATAAAAAATCATCGAGCTAAAAATAACTTTTATTGGAAAGGTAAGCATACTACATACATAGTGATTGTTATTTTCAAATTTTAATATACATTGGTTAATTCCGAATACGACTACAACATATGTTCACATTTCTATGTATAACACACTTTTATAAAAATAGCACAGAAGACCACATGTTTTACCTTCAAATTCCAAACATGACAACATCGGCAGGTTTTACTTGATAACATGATAAAAAAAAACTTAAAATGAAAAAATACCCTTACATTTCTTTTAAAAGAACAATGTGTGTAAATAAAAATGATTGAGTTTAAAAAATGTGTCAAAATTTTTTTGAAAAGTCTGGTGGGAGAGATAGCTTACCACCTACCATTATTACAAAATGATGCCAAATATTTTTATATCAGTTATTTCATTAAATTTTCTTATATAATTGGAATAGTTTTTTTTTTTTAACTTTCAGTAGAGTTAATATTGTAACTTTATTTTTCATGTCAGTTTTAATGGTGTTCTCATATATGAAATTAAAGATAAAATACATGATTATCTTTGTCATATTTACAGATACGAGTATAAGTTATTGTCATATTTGAACTTAGCCACGTATATGTATATTAACCCTCTATATATTTTTTACAAAATACGATAAATAATCAGTGGTTTGGAATTTTAAAAAAAATAATAAAGATTTGTAAACAAGAAAATGGAGGGGGTGCATGGACGTGGATGAATCCCAGGTGCATTAGACCATCATCCTAGTTGGATTGACATACGCTCAGCAACCCAACCTGGTTCTGTTTACTCAATCAGTCATTTCAGGCATGATCTCGCCTTAATTTATGATCAGAAACACCAAATACAGTAGCAATGTTTTCCCACATAATAGAATGACGTGCTCAACAATGATACAGACATGACAAAGAAGTGAAAAAATAAAAATAAAAATAACAACAACATCTAAGACATGTTTGGCCATGCTGTTGGAAAGGGATTTTTCATCTCTAGACAGGCATCTTTCCCTTGGAATGGTGTTTAGCCAAACTAAAAGAACCAGAGTTTCCAGTTTGTAACGGTACAAAACCACTTTCACAGAAAGCTAGAATAGAGAACTTCCAGCAAATGAGGGATGTAGTTGTTGGAAAGTAATTTGCACATAGGCTTGCTTGGGAATATGCAATTGTTACTTAATAGGTTATCTCATTAAGTAAGAATTGCATCTAGTCACACAAGCCTATGTCCAGGTTACTTTCCAATAGTGGTGGCATATTATCTTCTAAGAAGCTAGGCCAAATAGGCCCTAAATTGCAGATGCCCATTTAAATTATAGCAGATATAGGAGCAAGTTAGAAATGAACCATACCTATCAGTTGAGCTGGAGGCAAAATCAAGTAAACTCGCCAACCTAGTATAATTCACTCAACAGGTTCTGAAGGCTCTCCTCTTTCTCTCTCCCATAGAATCTTAATTCCTTGATACCTGCCTAGCATTAACAAAGTGGCCATTGGATTTGTACCTGGCGAGTCACGTAACGTAGAACCATCAATGACCCTCAGACCTTTGATGCCAAAAACCCTGTAATCCCTGCCTACAACAGATCCAACCAAACACCCTCCATGATAATGATAGATTGTCTTCACATTCTTCTTGCAGTAGTCTCTCAACTCCTGGTAAATGGGCCTTCCATCCATCGTTAATCTTGATTGCCTTTTTCCTAGAAATGCTGAAATTGATCTGGATTGTGCAACTTTCTCAATCAGTTGGACCATTGTGACGCACTCATCCAAATCCTTTTCTTCAGCTAGATAGTTGAATTCCACAGAAGGATTCTGCCTGGGGTCTCTGCTCACTAACCTTAGTGACCCTCGTGACACTGGATTTGCCACTTTTGCTGCCAGTACTGGCAGTATGCTTGTGTTGAAGGTTGGGTAGAAAACTGAAGTTTCGATTATGATTCGGAAATCATCTTCGATTCCAGCAATTTGTGGTGGATCAGGATGTAGCTTCTGAAGAGCGTTGGGAGAGTAGTTTAAAGGGATGGAGATGGCTGGGTTGTCCTGCATGGATCGACCCACTGCTCTAGCATCAACGACAGGGGTGATGTTGAAGTGCATGAGATGTTCTTTGGGCCCAATTCCACTCAACATAAGGATCTGAGGACTTCCCAATGCGCCAGCACACAATATTACATCACCCCACGATCCTGAAATGTTGGGATGGTTGAGATACACTTCATAGAACTTCTTTGGATTTCCATCGCTTCTGATGAATCTGATGCCATTGGCTCTGGGCTGCTCTTCACAACCTGTGAGGAGGAAATGATAGCTTGATGGGTGAGTGATTTCAGCCATAAGTTGTGTAGTGAGTTTTTGTTAGTTTGTGGTGAAAAAGTATGCTTCCCCGAGGCACAGTTTGCTTTTGTCTGCCTTTTTGTGTTATGTGTCTACGTCTCTAACTCAAGATATGTGTGGGTATAAAAGTCCAACATTAGTTAAAGGCTTGAAGAGTTCTTGGTTATGTGTGTGGGGAGAACTTGGCCTGTCATTAGGGTCGAACTGGACCATCTCAATGGTCAACATTTGCAGTGCACTAAAAATTCATGAACAAAAAGAAACGCTAGTGACCACTTAATTATTATCATTTCCCACTTGCATCATGGAAAATGATGTTTTGAACCGTTATTATCAATTCCCACTTACTTGCATCATGGAAAATGATGTTTTGAACTGTTGCATTTAGAAGAACAGTAATGTTCTTTGAAATTCCAGCAGCTAGAAGATCAGCAGAGGTATGTCTCCTTCCATGGGCATCAAAGATGCTACCTCCCACTTTTGTTCCTTCAAGATGCTCCAAACTAAAACCATTGAAAGGACGGATTCCTGCTTCAATCATGCCGTGTGCAGCAACAGATTGCCATGCTGTCAAAGAAGGACGAAAAACCATCTTAGATTCTGCCCATTCATAAGCTTCCCTCACTAACTCTGGATTCCATCTGCCTCTTTCGAGTATGTAGTCTTCACTAGCTCTGCTATAAAATCCCCCATTGATTGCTGTCGATCCGCCCAGAACTCTCCCCCTGTGACTGACCACACCTTCTTTGGACATGAATTGTTGGGAGATGGATCTGAACTGGCGTGTTTGTAACAATGGAAAGCTAAAATTCTTCCTTTCCTCAATTAGAGGATTTCCATAAGGCAATCCACCGCGTTCTACTAACAGTACTGAGTATCTTTTTGACAGAGTTGCAGCCAAAGCGCAGCCACTTGTGCCTCCCCCAACAATTATGTAATCAAATGATCTGTGCAACACATCTTTGATATCTTCTACCATGAATTGTACCTTTCTTGCTACTATAAGCAAGTAGAAAAAACAAGAAGAAGAGAATCAGTATTGTTTTGAGGGCAAGATTCGGTATGCATTTATTCAGATGTAAGTAATTTGATTGAATGTCAATGCTTATAAGGGATACATAATGCAATTTGATAAAGGTGATGCATTTAGCTTACCTTGGTTTGTTGAAAGAGAGGATGAGAGGGTAAGAAGTGCACTGACTGAGAGGAGGAGAAGTGTGGTTGAGAAACCATGGATGATCATCCGTTTAATTACTTCCATTGGTTGCAGGTGCGGCAATTGGAGGAAGGCACTACTGAATAGATATAGAAGAAATCAAGGAGAGCTATTAGTGTTTCCTTTTTGAGCAGGTTTTTGCAAAATAGACCCTGGAAGCGTGCTTAATTGCATTTTAACATGTGTGTTTTGCCATTTGGCAAAATAAACCTTAACATTTTTATTTTTATTTTTTTTGTAGAACGAATCCTACACGCTTATGAGTTTCCAATAAATAGTTAAACAAAGAAAAAACCTCTACGCTGATTAGGTATTTTAAATCTTACATGCCTGCAATTTTCAAATAATGGGAAAAAGGACTTTTAAAACAGTTTTATGCTACCCATAAGACTTATTAAGTAAAATTTTCAAACTTACTGATTATTTTGTAAATAATCTATATCAGCTTAAAGGAGTTTTTTTCTTACCCATTTAGCTAAAACTCATAACCACAACGTTTTGCAGAAATCTAAAAACTAGTAAAGTTCATTTGCAACAAGCCGAAACGTACACATGCTAAATCTCAATTTTGCACACATCTAAGGTCGATTGTGCAAAACCCCCACTGTCTCCCACTCATGTAATCATGTTACCCTTTCATAGCCGTTTCCAATTTAAAAATAAGAAATTGAGTTGGTTACAAAAGTAATAAGAGAGAGAATTTACCACACGAGATGAAAGATAAAAATATATATATTTAGTTACAACTAATATCATCATCGCCTGCCGTGGCTCTAAGTTGTCATCACTGAGATTAGTGGCAGGCATACTTTTTTGTTTTAAATGATGGACACTCAAGTAGCACTCAATGCATGGAACTAAAAGCGACTTGGGATGTTTGTTAGATAAAGGGGCCCAAGGTGTGTGACTTTGCTCCATCCTGCATCATTGGATCAGGACTATCTAGAGGGTATGCAATTGTAGGGTTGTCCTGCAACTAAGTTGTAGGCATGTTAAAATATATGTATTTTTAAATATTTTTTAAGAATTTTAAAAATTTATAAGGATTTAGATCAATAGAGTACTTTATGGGCCTTTAGAAGTTCAATGCAGCCGCAAATCATGTACTAGTCCTTAGAAATCGATTAAAAAATGGCCTTGTGCATGGATTTTAATGGATGTTAACTTTAAAATTGTTGAAGCTTATCTGAAGAAGATTAACGAACCTTTTTTTTTTTTTGATGAAAGAAGATTAATGAACTTTAACCCGCTTTAATGTTCTTCAATAGAAGTCATATTACAGGTTTCATAAAGCGCGCCTGCTAAAGCTTGTAAAAAAAGTGAATGTGGTTTGGGTTGAGATTGACTTAATTAAACAATGAAGTTGATAAATATTAGTCTTTAGTACTTAAATTTTTTCCACGATGATCATTCAATATATATGTTTTTGGTTATTTTTTAATATAACTAAATATATAAAATGCAACTTTAGTAATAGCCAGCATTTAGATAAAGAATCAATTAAGATTTCAAGACCGAATAATACCAAAAACTGATCATGTTTGGTATTTAGGATCAATAATTTAAGAGAAAGGAAAAATCGAGAAAGACATTATAAAAAAAAAAAAAAAAAAAACATAAGCCAAATGAAACAAACGGTGGCGCATGTACTTTACGAATTTCATGTGACAATTAAGTTTCAAATAA
>JAXCLR010000092.1:42860388-42874166 GCA_035584095.1 Annona squamosa
TAAGACAATGATCAGACCAGTATGCTATAAAGGATTGAATGTCATGCAGTTAAAGAACATGGACGCGTGTAGCAAAAATAAGAATATTAACATAGATGAATACTGAAAAAAAAAAAGATAAAATTAAAAATAAAATAATCTGAGATAATCTAAACGCAAAACCAATAGATGATAAAATGATAAAACAGACTAAGGTGATTTGAAAATGTTAAATAGAGGCCTAAAATGACACTGGTTAGGATAGTTAAATTGATTCAAATAGAAAATAATAAGAGAATGAAAGAAAAAAATCCCAAAAAATGTGAATGTTTAAATAAGATACGAAAACGTTAAAAATTACCGAAATTTAAGTATATCATCGTCAGCAATGGTCCAACAGAAACAGGTTATGATAATGACGATATAGCTAATGATCTTAATTTTAGTTCCTGATTTTTCTTTTAATTATTTATATTACAGGGTTTTAATAGAGGAAATATGGTTGTGATTTGGTGTGTGTAAATATCTTTCACAGCCTCACCCTTTTATTTAAAAATAGGCTTTTCAATCGACGTTACAGCAGGATAATTTTTTTAGTTAAATTTGATTGCTGGATTTATACCTTTAATTAGTTATATTCTTTTGGTTGTTTAAATATCTCTATGTTAATTTAACGTTAAGATGTTAATTATATAGTCTATGAATTGGTTTAGTCTATGAATTGGTTTAGGGTATGTTTGGAAGTATATGATGAGATAGAATGAGACGTGAATGAGAAAACAAAATTGAATGATGAATGGTTGTTGCATATTAAAAAATGATAAATTATATTAAAAGATGGAATAAAGTGAGATGCGATCATCATAGGACGGACCTAAATGAGCCAATTCTAGGCCAATCTAAAAACATACATTTTTTCTTTTTTAAAAAATAAATCTTTTTATAAAACTCTCTTCAACTAAGTTTTAACATTTTTGTCCTTGAGTAAATATTTTTTTAAGAAATTTTCGCAAACATGTCTACAAAGTTTGACCAATATTACATCTATATCCCTGAATTTGTTAAAAGTGCAAAATACCTAAAAGATTTACATAAAATTACAAATGTGTCCCTTTCATTAGGACACCATTAAAGTTTTCTGTAACATGATGATAATGCCCTTTAAATCAAGTATTACACATGCAATTTTTATAAATATTGTAAAAATATTTGTAAAATAATATAAAATAATAATATAGGTAAAATAATTTCAAACTAAGGGGTATTTTAGTCATTTTAACAAATTAAATGACTAAAATTCTCCTTACTTCGAAATTAAAAAAATGACTTACATATCATCAAAAATGGTGAAACTTCTTTATGGATTATATGCACTTACAAAAATGGTTTTGTTAAAAAATTTAAAAATAAAAATTGTTTTTGTGCCAGGCCAACCGAAAATGATCACTCGGCTAAACAAATAGTATTAGAAATGGTAAAAGAAGATTATGATATACCCAAAAATGAGATATTGTATTACAATTAGAAAAGATTATTTTAAAAAAATAGAAAATCTCATTTCATTTGCATCTTATTCCATACAATCATATCCTCGTAAACAAATTATTGAATATATGATGATACTTTGAATAAAGAAGGTTACCTGCATAGCGTATTTAGAAATGAGGAAAGATCTTGTTAGCCCAGTCTAAGAAACTAACTCACTTGCCTTAAAAAATTGATTTTAAAGACTTTTTTTAGTATTTTCTTCATATGCTTATTTATCTAAGTATATTTAATATAGAAACTAAGTTTTACTATTTTTAGATATGTGTATATATTGTTTTGAGATTTTTAAACACGTATGTGCATATATGTATTTAAAATATCCTTATGTTCAAAAATCTTTAAAAAATATATACACATATCCAAAAATGATAAAACTTAGTTTATATATTAAATATACTTGATAAACAAGTGTACGAAGAAAAACAAAAACGTTTTAACCCGACTCAAGAAAATCCAAAATTAATATCAAGTTATATATTAACCTAGTACCAAAATTTGACGTGGTCCGAACCCGATATCCCTCTTAATTTGTTAAATGAATTATATTACTTTATGTATTAAGAATTTAAGTATAATTATAATAAAAGTTCTTCCATATAGTCATAACATAAGTAAATTGTAAAACTTTTATACTAAAACATAAATGTCATTTATATTTGTCTATAAAAATTTAAATTTATCATATTTACATTAACTTAAATATATCGACTTTTTAAAATTATTAGATTCATATCGATTAACTATGAGATATATATCTTACTTTTATTCTACTTTTTTAGATTGCAAATTCGTGGAATTTTATTTTATTTTTTTACCTTGATCGTCAATTGTTTTATTACATTCATTATACTTAGCATTATCTTTTAATTAATAACTTTTATCAAGATCAAAGATATTATATGTTATATAAATATATTAATATATAAATTATAAATAAATAAATTATCACAATTAAAACTATATTCTAGAATTAGATGTGCAAATGCAATAATGTTCAAAGAGTTCGTTATTTCTATTCGTAGATTTCAACTTTTGTTAATTTGATAATAACCCGAAACAATACCAACTCAGACTCGAACCCAGATTCTAATATAGGGTTTGAATTAGGGTTCACCTAAACTCTTAATAACTCGATCCGAGTTGCACCATTGCTCACACATCATATTTTCTGATGCTTTCTTCTTTGCCATCACCGACATTTGTAAGACTAGCTGAATTTGAAGTTGGCCCCGGATGCACTTTTAATGGTTCCTTCACTTCTTCAGGGCCCTATACGAAGACCACACTCCTAGTTACCTAGGAGACCGGCTCCCATTCAATCCCAGCTACCTGGAAGACCACACTCAAGGCATCAACTTAGGTTAATTCGATATCAAAGTCAACTCTAGTATCAACTTCAAAGGGCTATTTTTCGACAACGCTAACAATATGGACGCATGAGCAAGCGAATTCGCAAGTGAAGTCGACTTCACATGAGACTGGGGTGAAGTCACAACCCAAGTCTACTCCGTCAGTGACTTGAGGTATCTTCAGGAGCGACTTGAGGTATCTTTAAGGGTTCGAAGCTGAATCTGACAAAGTTAAGTTTCAACCCAAGTTGACTCTGATATACGATTTAAGTGAAGTCGCATGTAAAGTTGACTCAGACATGCGACTTGAGTGGAGTTGCAAACTAAGTCAACCCCAGCATTCAACTTGAATAGATGAAGCTCAAGTCATGAAGTTTCAAGCTCAAAGATGATAATTTTAACTCAAGAAATGTCATACTAACATGACTTGAGATCTAAGACCAGATTATTCAAGAATGTTCAAAATATCTTGACCAAACTCAATATCAAGAAGTTCAAAAAGCCCACATACACAAGTAAAGACTTATGAAGATAAATTATGAAGAAACAAGGGAAAATTATTCTAATGATCAAAATTACATGGTGTCAAGGTTCCAATAAACCAAGTAGAGAGTGAAGTAGCGACCCAAGTCAGCTTCACTTGAGACTTAAGTCAAGTCTGATATCAAGTCAACCTGAAATGGAACCTGACTAAAGAGCTAAAGACCGAAGTCACAACTCAAGTCGACTACAATCTGTGAATTGGGCGAAGTCGCACCCAATGGCAACTCTAAGTGCGACCTGAGTCGCAACGGTTGGAAAAATTCGAACCTTGGCACATTAAATGCGCGTCACCTATCACCAAACGTTCAAATTTACTCCTCTCCTATTTAATACACATCGATGGAAGGGAAAAGGTTAGCAAGAACATTAAGTACACTCCATCTTCCAACTTTCTAGCATTTAAGTGCTTATTAAGGAGACTACAAGAAGAACTCTGCTCTTTAACTGCAAGTGCTCAAGTGCGTTCATTCTACAAGTTCTCCTATGAGCTGAAAATCTGCCTACACAACTGTAAAGTGTAGACTCATGTTTTAATTCCTTTTATTTATGATTCTACTTGGTTCAGTATTGGAGACCAAGACTAAATGAAGGCAAATTAATACATAGTTAGAGTATGACTCGTCACCTACTTGTGCAACTTTTGTAAAAGCCCCCTAAAGCTGAAATCTAGAAAAGAGCAAGTGTTCTAGTTGTATTTCCATTGGCGTAGTGGAACCCAAGGCACAAGGGTGTGCTCTTGAAGGAGTAGAACAGGAAAGGTTATCTCAAACCACTATAATCTCTTGTGTTTGTTTTGCCTGCTTTACTTGCTATTTCATTCTCCATATTTTTCATTCGAGAGGACTTAGTTCATAGAAAGGGTTGCAATTAATACAATGAAGTATTTTTAGAACTCAATTCACTCATTTCCTCTTAGGTTTTGTCATAAACTCGGGACCAACACTAACTACCTGAGAGACCAACTCCCATTCGATCCGATCCTAGAACAACACAATGGCTGTAGTTGAGACCATTTGAACTTTAGACATCTCTATGGCTACCAATGAGACCAACCAACCAGGTTAACGCTTGGTTGGCTTTTTAAATTTTTAAATAGAGTCATTTTCGTCATTTTTAATACTCCGATGTTTAAAATTTTAAAAATATATTTCATAATGGTAAAACTTTATAAATTCAATTATCTAAATTAGTAAGTTTATTAAAAAAGAAAATCAAAAAAAATTGAAGTACGACCTTATTTAGATGAGGCACGATTCTATGCTCCTGGGTGTATACACTCATTTTTAAATTTTTTTGAAAATTTTTTACACAAATATTAATCTAATTATATTTAATATGTATATCAATTTTTACCATTTTTAAAGATCTGATTTTAAAAAATTCGAAAAAACATCTAAAAATCTCTATAAATGGCAAAAATTGATACACATATTAAATAAACTTATATTAACATTTAAAGAAATGAGTATATACACCCGAAAGTATAGAATCAGGGATCTGTTTAGACCTGTCCGAGAAGATGGAACCTCACCAGCGCACCTTCTTCAACTTCTCTCGCTGACGCAAAAAAGTATAGCTGAATTTGGTAGTGAACTGTTGAGCGACAATAAAGGAGAATGAGTTGCTGCCGATTTGCAGAAGGGCTGCTGTTGAACTTGAATTCGGTTTCTGTAGGTAGAACCGGAGCCGGAGGACGACGGTCGGTGAGACCAGACGTTGCTGAAAATGATGGAGCACCATCTTTGGTGTTCCGGCAGTGCATGTTGATCGACGCACATGCAGCTCTTATAGAACAGATACATAGACCATAATATACAACAAGAGGTAATGTTGCTCAACTTGTCTTACTAAGCAAATAAATATCGTCAAACCATGTCAAGAACGGGCAAATTAAGCTGGAGAGAAAGGACCCCTGTGAAAATGTGGGGCGATGTAAACTGGGAATTATCCGTAACGACCTATTTCCTTCTATTTGACATCAGTCATCACTCAGGTATGCTTGCAATTATGGTTACACTATATAGAAATTATTTATAATTTTTAAACTAAATGAATATATATATATATATGATTATGGTCAAACTGTATGACTATATTTTCAAATTACCTTGTAAAGAATAATATGATTTATATGCCCTATTGCAGATAATTATTTCCAGAATGTTTATATATTATGCATATTATTTTATGAGTTTTTGTTAACTGGGATGTTATGATTTATGCATTATTGAGAGAAATTGTGTTAATCGTGAAGTCTTAAGGCATTGACTTGAAACTATACTGATGTATATTCTCTATTAGTGTAGTGCATTAATATGATATTTGTCTCCAGTCTGGAAGACAAACAAGGTAAATGTATGTGGAGGGGGTTTTATGCAAATAGGAAGCCTTGGTTCTATATGAAACTAAGAGTTTAAGAATTATTTCTGAGATATGTTTTGCACTTATGATTGAATATCTTCAGTACCTTTTGGGCGATAACCATTGAGAATGTTTCCATTCAGCAGGGTGCAAAACCTCTTTTTTTTATTTTTTTTAAAAATTTTCTTATAAGATTATTAATATAGTTGTTTTAAGTTATGTATTAAGATTCCAATGGTTACTTGCATAACACCATATATGATTTTAGTCTTACACAACAGAAATATATAGGATATGCAATTTCAAACCCAGTCAACTACAATACGCAATCCTAAACTCATACAACTAAACTATACACAATACAAGACACTCTTAACAATATTTAACGGTCCAAATTAGTATATCCCGCACTCATTGGAAATTTATTCGAGTTGCAACTTCAATACCGTACAAACCTTGTTTCAATATTGATTTCTGAATCATTTAGTAACTGTACGCAAAAATTTAAATGCAATGCAAATAATAATAGAGGTGCAAAATAAATAAAATAAAGGATTTAAAGTGTACGAGTTTAGCGTGATACTATACCAATTTATTTAGAATTTAGAAAAATCATTTTCAGGACTACAGCCCAGTAGAAAGCATGGGGCCTTAATTCGGAGTAGGTCTACGGACCTATTCTTGTCTCCCGACTTTCTCCCCGTTGTGAAAGTTTATATTTCCCCTCAAATGATGGGGATATTATCTGTTACTTTATGTTGTGAGTACTTTACATTTATTAATTTATAATATTAGATTGCTTGATGTATATATGTGAATCAAAAAAGAAAAGCAGTTTCCTAATAATAAAAGACTCGCGGCTGAAGACAAAATTTGGGCTTACCTGTGTATGGTTTGCAGTATGCGCTGACACTGTTTGACTATCAAAAAGGTGGCACCAACTGTCTACAGATGCAGTCCTTTACGCGAGCATGGCCCACTTGATCATCATAATATGTGGCACACAAGTAACTTTTTACCACCTATATTGGCAGTTCCCAACGACAATGTCATAAATTAGGTGATAGCTTACATCAAATCAAATCAGAAGCAAAAACTTGATCTATTTCACTCAATCGGGGTCTAATTTGTTTGATTAATAAAATTATTTTATTGACGCTCACCTCACTTTGGTATAAATTCGTTCAAGCAAAGTTAAATAGAAATGTAAAAATGAATTAAGATTTTTGAAAATATGCGTATAAGATTTAACCAATATTATGTTCATGTCCTTAAATTTGTCAAAATTACAAATACGCCCGCAAAGTTTACATAAAATTTCACCTTTGTTCCTTCTGTCAAGAGTTATTAAACTTTTCTATAAAATAATGATTATGCCCTTTAACCCACGTGATAAATTTGCAATTTTTTTCAAATATTGTAGATATATTTGCTATTTCATTATTTTATATAGTTTTACATATGTTATTATTTTTAGATTTTTTGCAAATATTCTTACAATATTTTGAAAAATTTCAAGTGTAGCATTTAGTTTAAAAAGCATTATCATCATTTTACAAAAATCTAACGGCATCCTAATAGAAGGAATACAATTGCAATTTTATAAATTCTTATGAGCATATTTGCAATTTTGCAAACTTAAATATACTAATGCAATATTAGTCAAACTTGGTAGGCAAATTTACAACAATCCAAATGAAATTAATCTAACCAAACAATTCAGAACCTAAGAATCATCATTCAAGCAACAACTTGAATGGATTCAGTTGGATCAAAGTGTCTAATTAAATCAACAGCAATTTAATAAGCATGAATTCGACAGAGGCGTGAAACCGAAAGAAAATGAACATAAAGAGGTGGTCGTGTATAGAATGAAAATAGCCCGATTCCCACTTGTACGAGGTGCATAAGGTGCTTCAGCTGGTGGTGTTATCAAGCACTGCTAAAGGGCATTTTTAAGATTTAAGATGTGTTTAGGAAGTAATAAAAAATTTTATGTAAAAGTTTTTGAATTGGTAGAAAATAATGTAATATGATAGGTATAATAATGAAGAATAAAGAAAATAAAGTTGAAATAAATAAGCTAGTTGTATAAAAATGATTGAAAAAATAGGATAATTGTATAAAAAAATGTGAATAAATGAATGAAAAATAGGATATTTGTTGAAAGTGAAAAGTTTTAGGTTAAAAATTTTTTGTTTGAAAAGTTTTAAGGTTTGTCGAACACCTCAAAATTAAAAAAAGAAAAGAAAAAAGAAAACCAGAAAATCTTGTATTTCTAATATTGCTATGCTTTTTATGAAAAATGCGCTCTCTTATTTTGAAAGATGAGCAAAGCTGTGATCATATCTGAAAATGACCCTTTAGAATAAAAGCAAAGATCACTTCAACTGGAAGGAGGTGAAAAAGAATGAGAAGAGGGAATTTCTATTACTTATCCCAGAGAAGGATCCCCTAGTCTAGTCCGTGACTAGTTTTATCAGCACCGCTCGAGGGAACCATAAAAGCTGGGAAGACAACAGTGTTAGCAATTTTAAGACATTCCGGCCCAGGGTCGAACCGGTTGCCCAGCCACTCAACCAGTCCCCTGTTATTCCAGTTGAACTGTTTGAACCAGCCAAGGGGATGATGGCTGATCCCCAGCTTTAGCTTTTTTTAGTTCTTACTTTGCCCTTCTTATCCATCCATTGCTTTCCAATTCTTACTCTGCCTTTCTTTTCCATCTACTGTTTTTTTTATTCTTACTTTGCCTTTCTTATCCACCCATTGATTTTCCTTTTGCTTTTCATCGCTTTTTCTGTTCAAGTGGGCATGTGGTCATGATTCCATCCTTTGAATTGCATCCAAGACGACAATTTGGATTCTGGAAGCATTCCACTCGTACGTTTGCCTGTCATGATGATAGGTACAAGAGGTTAGTGGGTATGGACGTGCATGTGCATGTGCATGTGCATGATGGTTCAGCCCGAGCACCTAAAGAGTATTAAATCAAGGGCTGGCAACGGATACTGGGGGTGGGATTTGTTTTGTTGGAATTTTAGCATAGTGATAGAGGGAATTCCGGTGGTGTCCTTATATCCGAGCTTATCCGATCCTCGTTGAGAAATTGCTTGCCAGTGGTTACAACTGTTGATAGCTTGCTTGGATCACTGTAATGAATATGAGATAAGCTGCGGGGTGAAATCAAAGTCAATAGCATAAAACTATGAAACACATGGATCCACAGTAACCGAGAACAGAACACAAGCACAGGATCAGCCATGATTCAACAAAAAACAAGTACTACTAATTATGTGTATTCAAACGTCAAACTAGGTTATCTGGGTATGTTAGAAAACAGTGTGAATTTCGCCGAGTGATGGCCTGCTCGGCCTTGATAGTCTTTATGTGTGGACAATAGAGTCGACGACCTTTCACTGTTGCGAGCCGTGTAAAATACCTTCCCGCAACGTACCGACCAATGCGAGCCTAAACATGCCCTTAGAAGGACAGAAGTCCACAGGCATGATGCATGGTTGTTTTTGGTCACGACACATGAAAGTGCCAACTCGCCAGCAGGTAAAAAGCCATCCACCTGTCTCAGGTTTTGTAGAATTGGACACCGATAAAAGATAGGAATGAGAAGACAGACAGAATTGAAATAACAACAACAAAGATGCCGGATAGTAAAACTCTAAGAAAACACTGCGAAAAATAGCTCTGATAAAAACATGCCAAAGAGTATGCGAAAACCACCCATCTACAAGCTACTGCATGGGTAGATTGTGATACACAAACAAAGTACAAAAGCCACAGCAAAATACCAGAATGCAACAATGTTTAACAGCAATCAATAATCTTCACCCTCCTCGCCATCTTCATCAGCACCTTCAGCTCCGACTTCCTCATAGTCTTTCTCCAAAGCAGCCAGATCCTCACGGGCCTCAGAGAATTCCCCTTCTTCCATCCCTTCACCAACATACCAGTGAACAAACGCGCGCTTTGCATACATCAGGTCAAACTTGTGATCAATGCGAGAAAACACTTCAGCGACAGCTGTGTTGTTGCTGATCATGCAGACTGCCCGCTGAACCTTAGCTAGATCTCCTCCTGGCACCACTGTTGGCGGTTGGTAGTTGATTCCACATTTGAAACCAGTTGGGCACCTGCAATCCAATCGTGCATGTCTATTAATAAAAAGGACGAGACCAAACAGAAAGCATATGGTAACTAGATGTCATTTGCATGTGCACTCACTCAATTCTTCAACATAAAAAGGGATGAAGAGCGATTTCAGTATCTATGATAGAGGAAGATGTTAGCCACAAAATAATAAAGACGGAGCATGGGCTTTTTTTTTTTGTAAAATGATAATAATATGGGAATTAAGATGGTTCGCAACTTTGATGGGATGGAATCTCTCCCATTTCCCCAAGGCACTTTTCTCATTCTAAAAAATAATAATAATACTTTTCTCATTTCCCATGAAACTTTTTCCATCTCACATTCTCAACTCATCCTCATACCATCCAAATCATGAACAGGAGTAGAGGTAGATAAATGTTAGATCAGCTTAACAATAGGGGCAACAAGCTCCTGCATTTACATAGTTAATAGAAGATTCGAAAGATCTCAAACAGACAGAAGAATCAGATTTCCACCTTTAGTTCAACAAGGGGGAAAAACAAACAAAAAGGGAAAAAGAAAAACAAAACAAAAACACTGGAAATTTGCAACTGCAGGGGAAGATGATAAGAAAAGCAAGCAAGCTGCAAGGATGAACAGTTGTTCACAGCTCTAACTATTCAATGGGGAAGGCATGGTGAGAAAAGAAAGAAAATCATCTCAGTTACTCTTCATAACCAAATGATTTCAGGTTATTTAACAAGTAAATCCTGTACAATATGACTTGGGAAGTGAGAGAGAGGTGATTGTAATACATTCTAGCAACTGTTTTCTTAAAAGTTAAGATACTCACCAGTCAACAAACTGAACAGTTCGTTTGGTTTTAATAGATGCAACAGCAGCATTGACGTCCTTAGGCACAACATCTCCTCGGTACATCAAACAGCAGGCCATGTATTTCCCATGCCGTGGATCACACTTTGCCATCATATTCGCAGGTTCAAACACTGCATTTGTAATCTCAGGAACAGATAGTTGTTCATGGTATGCTTTCTCCGCAGAGATAACAGGAGCATAAGAAGAGAGCATAAAATGGATTCGAGGGTAGGGTACAAGGTTGGTCTGAAACTCAGTTACATCAACATTGATAGCTCCATCAAACCTCAAAGAAGTAGTCAAAGATGATATAATCTGAGATATCAATCTATTCAAATTGGTGTATGTTGGTCTCTCAATATCCAGAGACCTCCTGCATATATCATAGATCGCTTCATTGTCCAAAAGAACAGCAACATCTGTATGCTCCAGGAGGGAATGAGTGGAAAGGACACTGTTGTAAGGCTCCACCACAGCTGTAGAAACCTGCAAAAGATGAATCGTAAATGAGCCAAATTTCAACAAGGCATGTGAGTGGAACATGCAAGCAGAACAGTGTTGGCAATATCTACATGTCCGGAAAAAAGAAATCCGATGTCCTCATGTAATAGCATAGAAGAAAAGCATATCAAATAGTGTCACTTTTTTCCATGGTGCATACTGCAGAGTAAAGAAAAAAGAATTCACATCCACCATGCACTTGTTTTGAAAGGGAAGAAAGAATCCAAACAATTTGAAAATGCAATTATGGGAAGATATCATGAAAAAATTAGTACCTGAGGAGAAGGGTAAATAGTGAATCCAAGTTTCGACTTTTTCCCATAATCCACAGACAACCGTTCCAATAGCAAGGAACCCAAACCAGATCCAGTGCCACCGCCAACAGCATTAAACACCAGAAACCCTTGCAAACCAGTGCAATTGTCTGCCAATTTTCTCACCCTGTCGAGGCATAGATCTACAATTTCCTTTCCAACTGTAGAGCATTAAAAAAAATTGTTTAAGACCATAAGAGTCACAAAAGCCCTTTCAAACTGTAGAAAATAAAAGCAAATCATTTAACATCAGAAGAGTCATAAAATCAGGTAGTTTTAATGCTGGAAACCATGATGCATGTAATTCTTGCTGACTGGGAGTCTGGCACTAAACAGAAGGAAACAGAACTTACTAGTGTAATGTCCTCTTGCAAAATTGTTTGCAGCATCTTCCTTGCCAGAAATAAGTTGTTCTGGATGAAAGAGTTGCCTGTATGGCCCTGTTCTAACTTCATCAATGACAGTTGGTTCCAGATCAACAAATATGGCCCTGGGAACATGCTTTCCGGAGCCAGTTTCACTGAAGAAGGTGTTAAAAGCATCATGCGCAACTCCCACTGACTTATCACTGTCAATAACAGAGAACATCAATACCTTTGATTTTTAAACAAGAAAGGAGTGCAACTAAAGTGGAGAAGCAAGCAAAGGACAAAGGATCGCAAAGATTGCGAAAGCAGAAAAACTAGTTATTCTAAGCTTATTGGAAAGGTTAATCACAAAGAAAGTCATTAGAAATAAGTTACATGAAAGGGTATCTGGTTCTTGTTTGGGAATTAACGTAACAGCAGTAAAGTTTGAACCTGAAACCAGCACAGCACTTCCCATGTCCACTAGCGGTGTAACTTGGGTTGGGTTCAACCCAAACCTTACTAGCCTAACTCATTCTGTTAACGTGGGTTCTTTTTAGATTTGAATTAAAAAAAGGTTAAATTGAAACTAGGGGTGTTAATGGTCATAGTTAACCAGTTAACCCACTCGTCCAACCCATTTATAAATGGGATTGAGTTGGAATTTTTGAATAAATGGATTATGATCCATCAACACATTCAATTATTTAATTAAATAAACGGATTAGGGTTGGAATTTTATATGTAAATGACAATTATTTAACCTGTTTAACCCATTTAACTCGTTTAACCCATTAAAGTTATATATGTAAATGTAAACCCCTTAATTATTTTTCCTTATTAAGTCTTCCTCTGCTACCTAATTTTTATTTTTCTGTTGTTACCCTAATTACATTTTTCCCGTTACTGCCCTATTCTCATTTCTCCTATGCTGAAAACATCTTCTCCTCTCTCCTTGCAAGATCATCGTTTGCCAAAGTGTAAGCCTTTGTATCGTCTACTATACAACCCGTTAATAACTCACCAATTCGTAAATTAAATCGGTTGTAAATGGGTTAGGGTGGAGGTTTTTTAAATGGATTAATAAACGGATTAGGGTTGAGATATTTTTAATGGGATTAGGCTCCAACTCGTCCAACCCAATTTGTTAACACCCCTAGTTCACACTAACCTAATTGAATTAGGTTGAGGTTATAAAAACTCAAACCAAATTTCATCCCAAACAAGCACAAGGGTGTGTTTGGGATAGGGGTGCAACTTGGGCCGAGCTCAACCCGAACCCAGCCCGCCAAACCCGAATTGAAATAGTGTTAAAACTACCTACTGTAGAACCCAAGCCCAATTTTCCAGGTTCAACCCGAACCCGAATTGAAAAGAACTTGAACCCGAATTGAGCGAAACCCAAATCCAAATTATATATAACACATCTTTTATATTTATTTTATACTCCATATAAATCTAGTTCCATTCCCCTTATACATATTATATTTATTTCATACCATATATAAATATTATTCCTCCTTAAGTTCAGTTATATAATATGATATTTTTATATTTTCTTTTAGCAAAAAAGAGTTTGGTTTAATGGCAGTTTCAAAACAAAACAAAAAATGAAAACTATTTTTAGAACTTGAGATGTTTTATTTGGTGTTTTAACTTAACTATGTATGTAGGATGTTATCATTTGATCATTTCAATATGATATTAATAGTTAGATATTTATCTTACTTGAAATAAATTTGATGTAATTTATTTGACTTAATACTATGATTGTTAAGTATTTTTTATTATAATTGACATTATAAGGTTTTTCTTATAATTAGATATTAATGTTTATGTATATGGTTATGATATTA
>JAXCLR010000092.1:42877299-42899814 GCA_035584095.1 Annona squamosa
AATTAAGATTAATACAATCAACCCGCTTGAAAGCAAATTTGAAGCTTTCAGGAAAGCTACATTTATGGCCAGAAAAAGAAGGGTCTCAAATTCAAAAGCAAAAGATATATTAATGAAAGAAAACACTGCTCAACTTTCAAGAGAGCTAATTTGCAAGGGTATTTGTTTACCCCAAAAACTTTTCAAACTAAAACTTTTCAGTATAAAACTTTTTACTCTTCACAACTACCTTATTTTTAATTATTTCTTCACTTCTTCCTATAAAACTATCCTACTTTTCAATCATTTCTACAAAACTACTCAAACATCTAACCAATTTATTTTAACTTTATTCTCTTTACTCCTCATTATTACCCTTATCATATTATGTCATTTTCTTGCATTTCAAAAACTTTTACACCAAAAACTTTTCATCTAATGTTTTATCACTTCCCAAACACAGAAAAATTCATTTCTTTTGCAAATTAGGACTTAAAATGAAGCATTCTGGCTCTTCAAAAATTCAATTTCCAATCAACTAAGTTTACTGAAATGCAATCAAATTTAAACTCTAAATCTTGATTATACAAAGTACATTCCTGTTGTCAAGAAACCAGGAATTATACTCTACTACTCCATAAAATGCAAAGCAAAACTTCCACAGAAGAGGCCAAAGTCAAACAATCATATTTTATATCATCCTTATAGCATACATGAGGGCACAAACATACAAATGTTCAATTATAATACTATATTTCTACCACTTAAGAACCCAATATATAAGATCCATGAGGGCACAAACATACAAATGTTCAATTATAATACTATATTTCTACCACTTAAGAACCCAATATATAAGATCCCCAAACGCGAAAACCAAAGAAATCAAGAGAATTTGCAATCATCTACCATAAACGAATTTTGTTCATTCCAGAGTTCACAAAAAACATGATATAAGCATCACTATTCCAAATCAAGCAATTTGACATGAATTCCATTGAGCACATCAAACTCTGATGTTCGTGCAGAAAAATTGAAAAAGAGAGGGAAAAAAAATAAACTCCAGAATTTCAATAATTCACCAGCGAAACATTTTTTCTTCCGCCTCAGGACTAAGTGACTAACCATAGGCGATATCCCCAATGGTGAACAGGAAAGGGAAATAGTAATTAGGATGAAAACAGAAATGTCGTCTGTTCATCGTATACTTCAAGAAAATTGCAAGAAAGAAGAACAAAAGATGTCAAGTCCATAAACACTATCGGGATCCAGGACAGGATAGCGAGGATCTTAAACGAAGAAACAAAAAATCAAGAGATGAAAGGTGCATTTCAGATCAGCCATAAAAGTCTAAATCAGGTAGGTATAAAAGCAGATCGAACAAATCGACATACAGGAAACTAAACATGAGAGAAGTTCTAAAACATGCACGGACTGTTAAGACAAACGCTTCAAGATCCTACGGAATAAGATAAGGACAACGATTTCAAAAAATATTCCAAGTGACTCCTGGATATCCACATCAGGACAAGAAATAGCGAAAGCTCATGCCTGAAAACAACAATAATTTAGATTGCTGCTTGAATACGACAGCTTCCCCAGACCTAGGTCCTCGGAAATGCGCATCACGGCCTGAACTAATTCATAAAACCACTGAAACTTCAGAAAACTCTAATTCGCTCTTCCAGGCGCAAAAGCTAAACAGCTCTTCTCCAGATCTGCAATACATTTCAACCCAAAAAAAAAAAACACACACACACACACGCACAAAAGAATCCTTCCCAGGCTTCCAACATTCTACGGATTCCATGCACGCAATCATCTTTTGAAATCACCATTCCGCACAAACCAGACAAATCTCTTCGAATTAATTCAAATTTTTTTTAAAAAAAAAGCAGCAAAAATCACCAGATTGACAAGATTCAAAGAAAAGCGATCGTAACCATGCAAGGGGGTATCGAGGAAGAAAAGAAGGAGAAATAGATGATTTACCTGGGCATCATTCCATCGGGCTGAATATCATGCTCGAGGCAATAAAGCTCCCAGCATGAATTTCCGACCTGAATTCCAGCCTGGCCGATGTGGATGCTGATAATCTCTCTCATCTCCTTCCGACTCTCCCCGTCCAAATACCAAATATCTCAGGGATGATCTCTTCTTCCCTCCTCTCTTACTTCCGCGCTCGGAATCGTTGCTTTTTGGGCGCAGAGCGCAGCTGAGAAAAGATTATCGGCCCCGATCCGATTCCACCCTCCGTATTATATACAGAGATCAGACGTCCACGCCCAGGGTAAAAAAATAATGGTAAATAGCGGGGCCTAAGCCCACTGCCGCATGCACCAATGGACTCGCAATGAGACTCGCACACATCGCATTTTCAAACGTACCTCCATTTTCTAACCATGTGTTTCTCGGGAGTCGATCCTGTGCACCGCGGTGGAGTTAGCTTCCGGATACAAATACTCATTTTTTTATTTTTTTTAAATATTTTCACACAACTATTAATTCAAGTATATTTAACCTATATATATATATAAACTTTTACCAATTTTAGAGATTTTAATTTTTATTTTAATAAATCAATTTAGTAATTTTGAATTACTAAAAATGACACTAATTTGTAAAAATTAAAATTTTAAAATCTATAAAATCAGTAAAATTGATATATATGTTAAATAAACTTAAAATATAGTTTTATGAAAAATTTTCAAAAAATTAAATATATTCAGGTGCGCTGAAACGAGGTACACCCAGGTGCATTTGAAAATATCCCACATTTCTTCTTTAAGAAAACATGGTACTTATTTCATTAATATTTGCATTTGACTTTTTATATCTTCATGAGAGGCAACTCAACTCATACTACTAAGTTTTTCCTAATTTTACTTATCTTCACCAACTTTTAAAAAAAAATTTCAAATGGGCTTATTTTACCTCAATTTCATTTATACTGGAGTAGTTAATATCTTTCTAAATTGGAAGTTAACATATCTATAAAATGAGAAGAATGCCTACTTTATCTTCTGCTTCCATCCATGTTGTCATTTTGTCACTTCTTTAAATCTAGCAACATTTTTATAACTAACAACCTTTCTAAATTTCTAATTGTCTTACTCAAACACCCACCTACCCAAACTTTTTTATGCAAAATCTGAAATCGATTTGCAAAAATGTAATTGATTATTTGTTTAATAAATTGTTTATGTTTTTCTTTGGGGTGTAACTTTGGTCATTTTAGTTCACGAGTGATCTATCCTACTCATACTCTATTTGCAAAATGTCTACCCTATTTGCAAAAAGTCCACCCTACTCTGCCTATTTGTCAGCTTGGTTTCTAATGTGCATACTTTACCTCTTACTCATAAGGTCAGTTTTGGTCTTAATTTCAAATTTAGTTCCTTTAATGCTCAAATACAATATTTTTAAAAATATTTATATGTTATTTTAAAGAAATATATAAAGTTATACTTATTTACATTTTAAAACGACATATGCATATGTTACTGTTTACATTACTATATAAAAAAATATAAAGTATAGAATTTCATAATTTAATCATTAAAATTATCAATATATTAATCACAATTCACGAGCCTATTTATAAAAAACTTTCGTAAGTCAATGATATATATATATATACATATTGGTTTCTTAATTCACTATTCTACTGGTATAACATTCATTTGGATTCGAATTTATTAAAATATGTGTGCGTAGAGTACGTTATAAACAAAACATAACATATACTATATAATATATATATCATACACACACATGTATATAATTATATATATGCAGGTCGGTTTGGAGTACCCAACGCATATATCTTACTTATATCTTATTTAAGGGAGCGGATAATAATTTGCATCATGGGGTAATATTTTATGCCCTATCCTACCCAAATTGAAGTCAGGTGGGTGGATAATCATGATTACATTACCCAAATTGCATCCATCGCTCATTCTTAATCCGGCAACGACTGCAGTGAAGCCCCTGATCGCCGAACTCGAGCACAATAGCAAAAGAGTTGCATATTGTCAGAAAATCTACGTCCAAATTGTTGTTGACGGCAACCTCCAACAATCTGCTCTGGTTGATTATAATCAACTTCAATCCATGACCAGCGACATCCATCCTCTTGGACACAGCTCAGATGAGAAATACGACTTCCGCAATCAGATTCCAACAATAATGCTTTCAACCAGCAATTTGGTCTCAAGTCCCAAATTTGTAATGGCAAGTGACAGCCAGAAAGCCTTTCTCACCATAAATCCGAGCTAATAGAACACACACAATTCCACCGGAAGATCTGCAAACCCCTACGAAATAGTAATCCAGCTAAGTTAGAAAATCAGCCGCGGTTGTTCCAAGTCCTTCCTTAGCATTCGATTCCGACGTTTTACAAGCTCGAAAATAGTGGCGGATCTGGGTCCTATGGTGCAAATTTGTACTGGTTCTAAAGTTTTTATATGTTTAAAAATAATTTTTATCAATTTTATCACGTAAAAATTTAAAATATATTTTAAAACATTATCCTCAATCTTGAATTAGATAAAAAAGATTATAACACTTAATAGGAAAGTGCAACAAGTTACGTTGTAATACCATTAATTTAAAAAAATAAAATTTTGGATTTTTTTAGATCTAATTAACGCATTGTGTTTTAATTGTTTGTCTAATATATAATATTATATTCTAAAGTTTCAACTAAATAGAAAAATTAATTTAGTTGAAAACTTTATAATAAAAATTAAAAGATATAATTTTAAAGAATCTCATGCATTTGAACCTATCATGGATTCTATGCATATCTAATTATAGTATTTTTGAACATATAAACATTCATAACTTACAGACATTCATCAAGAAGAATATGATTTATGACTTAGATTTTCTTTAAAAATTAAAAAAAGGAAAATAAAAGGTAGACAAGTTTTACCCAATAATGTAATATCAAGGTAATGTCAATAGTATATAGAAGACACAATAAATTTTCTTATAAGAAAGTAAAAATAATTATTAAAGATATTAAAAATAATAAAAATTAAAATTATTGAAAATAATTATAATATTATGCCGATGGCTAATAGGTCTGAGGAGCTACGCTTACGCATGATTTGTTATTTCATACACTCTAAATCTTTTTCCTTACTTTCTGGTCTTGAAAAAATTAAATAATGGATGAAAACCTAGTTTAACCTTTTATTGAAGTTTGTTCATAGTCGTAGTAGCTAAAATTGGACCTCATATGCAAATGTGATCAAGTGATTCAATGGATGCAAGCAGATTATGATGTTAAATTAAAAATGACTTCAATCTTACAGAATCAATTTAGTAAATTCCAAATTCATAAAATTTCTCCATTGAGACTTACTTTTAAATGATATTCCAGTATTTCTTACCATTTAGGCTTTATCTTTGTGGTACGCATACTTACTCCATCGCTAAGCGACAGGCGTTCAAATCTTCGCGATAGCATTTCATGTGTATGTTAGTGATCGCGTGGTTTATCTCCCCAAAATTCTTGTGAGAGCGTTCACCAGTTGATAAAGTAGAGAAACAATATTAAGATAAAAATAGGAATATTGGTAACATGCCTATGAAATATTGTTAGGAAATTGTAAAATTATCACAGGACTCTAAATCTTTTTCCTTACTTTCTGGTCTTGAAAAAATTAAATAATGGATGAAAACCTAGTTTAACCTTTTATTGAAGTTTGTTCATAGTCGTAGTAGCTAAAATTGGACCTCATATGCAAATGTGATCAAGTGATTCAATGGATGCAAGCAGATTATGATGTTAAATTAAAAATGACTTCAATCTTACAGAATCAATTTAGTAAATTCCAAATTCATAAAATTTCTCCATTGAGACTTACTTTTAAATGATATTCCAGTATTTCTTACCATTTAGGCTTTATCTTTGTGGTACGCATACTTACTCCATCGCTAAGCGACAGGCGTTCAAATCTTCGCGATAGCATTTCATGTGTATGTTAGTGATCGCGTGGTTTATCTCCCCAAAATTCTTGTGAGAGCGTTCACCAGTTGATAAAGTAGAGAAACAATATTAAGATAAAAATAGGAATATTGGTAACATGCCTATGAAATATTGTTAGGAAATTGTAAAATTATCACAGGACCTAAATATAATACAAGTTGAGACTATGTAATATAAGAATACCCAAAAAAGTATTACTCACCAACCGAGCCTAGCTTGGTTGGTCAGCGCAGGTGCCTTGTGTGGCAGCGCTGGTGCATCGGGGGTTCGAATCCCAGTTATGGGATTTCGGCCACGAATGAAAAAAAAATGAGGAAAAATTATTAATGAGAGCTGTGGTCTTCCGTCCGGTTGTTGTGGGAGCAGTGGTCTCCCGTTTGGTTGTTGGAAGCTGTGTCTTCCTGATTATTTGGTGGAGTAATATCTCCAGATTTGTAAGAATGTCTCAGAACTTTGAGTGTAATACATATTGAGATGTATGTAAATATATTCCAATAAAAAAAAAGTATTGCTCAACATATAAGATATTTGCATCAAAATCAAAATAATTCTTTTAATAATTATTCAAATTAATAATGAAAATATTAATATGGGAAAGACATATTGAGATGAATGATGATAATATTAATATGGTGAAATCATGTATTAATAATCTTTACCAATTGTTTTGTCATGTCATTAATAAATAAACTTCTTCTAATAATTATTTTTTAAATATAAATTACTTGTATTATGATATTGCAGACCATTATTTTAATTTCTATATATATTTTATTTACTTCTGTTTATTTCTCCTATACAATTTTAATTGTACCTGGTGCATATTCAAAGCATCTTACAATCTTAGAAAGTAAGGTTAATATTATAACTATCAATCTATATCCATCATTTTAAAAAATTTAAAAATGGCATACCTTTTTAATGCCCATATAAAAAAAGTCTTTTTAAATTGTAAGCGAAAAGGAGAAGTGAACTAATGAAGGAGAAGAAATAAAAAAAGGGAGAATTCTAGCTTGATAATGAAAGTCAAAGATGCTACTAATTCATCCCAAAGTACTATTAAATAAATTTCGTAGGTTTTAGCAATTAATTATAAGAATTAAAAGCATGTGTATTGTAAAGAGAATATTATAGGAATCTATAAAAAAAAAAAAACTAAATTCAAACAGAATATTGTTAGAACCAATATCAAAATAGAGTATTATTAGAACCAATATTAAAATGATAAAGAAAACCATCGAGAAAATAAATGCATAAAATTCTATTAAATTGTAAATTTTTAATAAGAGTATAGACAATAAATTCTAGTTAATGAGGACAATAAATTCTAGCCAGTGAGGGCAATTCAAAAAAAATAATATACTCTATAATATATATTAATAATTTTTAAATTTCGGCGGGGCAATTGCCCTGGTGAAATGAATGTGGATCCGCCCCTGCTTACAAATATAGCAAACAAGCAGCCATAATCCACTGCCCTTGCAAAACAACCAGGCCGGTTGTCCTCTCCATGGTGCTAAGCTCTAGATGACGGTACAAGCAACTTCCGACCAGATCCGCGTCAAGTAAACTATCTGATGACTACACCGGGACGTTTGGTAAGCTGAAAATTTGTATGATTACGGGAAATGGTGGAAAATGAAAAAAAATAATATTTTGAAAAATACATGATTGATATGAAAATGAAAAAGGTAAAGTTGAAATAAATAAGATAGTCGGAAACAAAAATGATTAGAAATGAGAAGTAAAAGTAAAAAAATAGAAATTTATGATGACAAAATCATGCTTTGAAAACAAACTACAAGTACAATTCTCATAATTTCCTATGGTTGTCCACGCACACTCACGTTAACAAACATGGCCACGATCTTACCTTACCTATCGACGATGGCAACAGCCCATCTATCAACTCTGCAACTACTGATCCACGATTTCCGAAAATTCGACCAATAAATGCCCCCTCAAAATCAGGGATCGATTTGCAACCCAACAACAACCACCCCATGGATTTCAGTGACTGAATATTTGAACATCTGGCTGCCCCATCCAAATTACATAATTATCTTGGGAAACTTTTGAATATGATAATTTTTGAGACCCATGTCACTGTCTGCACCTGACCTTGAGTAAGATTTGATGTTTATCATGAAGAGGTGCAGCGGTCCGGTTTTTGTTTGTTTTCTGCTCATCCAAACCAAATTTAGAAAGGATGGAGGTTCAGGCAGCCTCTATTGGCGATTAAATGGGAACCGCTAGCAGCCGTCGTTCATGTGTAGTCTTCCAAGAAGATGAGTAGCTGGTGATGAGAAAGACAAGAGTATTTTTGTCATTTACAACATTTAACTTGGATAAATTGACAGCATGGGTAAGATTGGAATTTGAGGAAGCATATCTTTTCAAAAGTTTGTAGTTACAAATGAACTTAGGAGGAAAATTTGTGGGTTGTAAGTGAAATTTAGTCATTTTCAAAATTATATTTTGATTATTTCCCTATGCTAATTTCAAATATTACCATAAGTTATATCCTGCTTACGAATGTGACTAAAAGTTTAAAAAGATGGTGTAAAGGATCGCAGATTCTGCTTATAATTTCAAATATGATAATTGTTAGCACCTATTAGTTAATAGAAAAAGTTTTTCAAAAATTGTTCTTAATATTTCTCATAAAAAGGGCATTACCTGTGCGTTCTTTTTATACAAAGAATGATTTGAAATAATCAATGTGTGGTCATTATGCCATTCAGTATCTATACATATTTAATGTTCCCTTTGTAAAACAAAAACGTCAAGAGCAATTTGGTCATTTAAAACATTTCTTATTAATTAATAAAATCTAACGATGTTACCAAATTTCGAATTGTGAGTGAATCTATGATTATTTATATCATTTTTCTGGATATGTGACCATATTTGTAAATAGAGGTATAGTTTGTAGTCTTATTTTGAATTAACCTACTTTCTAGTATTTTCTATTGTAGATTTAAAATATTTATGCTGTATGAATTTTTATATATTTGTAAATAGAGGTATAGTTTGTAGTCTTATTTTGAATTAGACCTACTTTCTAGTATTTTCTACTATAGATTTCAAAATATTTATGCTTTATGAATTTTTATATAAATTGCATTGAAACCTATATTTGAAACTTATTACAAATATGCGTATGAATTTTGAACTATTTATAATTATGCCAAGTGCAAGGGTTCGTCTTTTGATTTCTTAAAACTTTAAGATGTTTTTTTTCATAAATCCAAACTGCTCATTATGTTTGTTAGTGTGAATTTTAGTTGTTATACTAAAATTTACCTTGATTTGATACCTTAGTGGGCCCTAGCAAATATAAATTATTTCAAACTTGATTATAGCCAACGAAGGTATCTACTTAGGCTGATTTTGGTATGTTAACTAAATTACATTAATAAACGCAAAGAATATTTGGAGTTATCAAAAACAAATTTTAAAAAAAATAAAAGGTTCTTAATTGTTATGGACAAAACTATAAATATTTTTAAAAATTATAGAATATTTATAAAAAATTTAAAAAATAGAAGAATAAACACAATTTATTTTAAAAACCATAGGTATGGTCCAAATATCTCTTAGTTTTTTATGTTGAGGAATTTGCAACATATATAAGACATGAAATTAATCTATTTCATCTAATAAAAAGTTTTTAAAGTAAATAATTTTATATTTTATGGTATTGTCTTTTATTTTTGAATTTTTAATAGAATTTACGAGAATACATCAAATACAAAAAATAATTTTGATATTTTAATTCTTTTTAGTTTCGATTTTGCATAAGAAAATTTAGCCACTTAGCAACCATATTTTTGTCAATTCTTATTATTGCTTAATGCCAAGGCATGTTGAAATAGGGAGAAAAACTGCTGCACGTCAATGAAATAGGTATCAGCGAAATAAGAAATTAAAAGTTACGAGTGAAATGATAACAACTCAATGTCAATGGGCCTTTTAGTCATCTCATTTGTACAGAAAATCAAACCAGTGGGATTACTAGTTCGGTTCAAACCAGTGTAACCATTAAACCATTTTAAATCTCTGAATCATAAACTATTTTATTTATATTTCAAATAAAATTTACTAATTTTAATCTAGTACTATATTCCTAAAACAATTCTATAATTAATAGATGGATAAGATCCTTTTCTTTTGATTCGTTACATGGATTAGATCTTGGATTTTACTTGATAATTCTCCTACCCCCTAAAGTATGAAAATACAACCCGAAATAATCGGACCGGTCCGGCCTGATTCTTATACCGTTGTAACAAAACAAGTCTAGAGACTTTCATTTTTGTTTTTTTTAATCAAGGACGAGGGTGAAAGAAAAAACTAAGAACTAAGACCGGCGGGTTGGCTTTAACCGGGACCTGGGCCGGGTTAAAACCAGGCTTAGATGCACAGGTTATTTTTCGGGGTAAAATGCACTTGAGTACGCTTAGCCTCAGCGTTCTTGGGTTCATTTAACTTTTTTTAAAATTTTTTTGAAAATTTTTTTATACAACTATTACTCTAAGTGTATTTAACATATGTATTAATTTTTATTATTTTTGAAATATTTTATATATTTATTTTTATTTTTGAAAATAAGTGATACTTTAGGTAAATTAAATTACTAAAGTGCCACCGATTTTTAAAAATAAAAAATAAATATTTAAAATACTCAAAAAGTAGTAAAAATTGATACATATTTTAATACATTTAAATTAATAGTTGTTTAAAAAATTTTCAAAAAAAAAAAAAAGGTTAAAGCACCTGGGTGTATCTGGCCCATTATTTTTTGCTTAAAATACAATATTCAATTTATTTTTATGATTAGGTATAATTTTTATTTTTTTATAAACATGTTTTCTTAAGTGTATTCAATTTATATACAAAATTTTGCCATTTTACAATACTTGTACACGTTTATTTTTTTATTTTTTAAAAATCACCAATTTCAAGGGCATTTAAGTCATTTCCACCCTTAAAAAACATGTTTTTAAAAAATCAAAAAAAAATGTAAAAGTGATGTAAATTGAAAAAAATTATATATAGATTGAATATACTTAGATAAGCATGCTCATGTAAAAATCAAAAAATATAACTAATTGTAGAAATAAATGAATATTGTATTTTAGCCTAAAATACATTATGATATATATAATCAAGCTCTATTATTTAACATAAAATTGAGGTTTTTCGAGTTTGATAAACCCGTCCTTGTTGCACCCCGGCGAAAATCACCGGTTAGTTTTGTTTGTAGCTTAGACAGAATAAGAATGTGAGATGAAAAAGTGTTATCATGCATTAGAAATGAGAAAAAGTATATAAAATTTGAAAAAAGTTATATCGAAAACAAGAAGATAGGCTATTTTTTTAAGAAATGAAAATTTTCATTCCATATTGAGTATTATCTCATCCTAAATGTGAATAAATAGTTTGGCTGGAGCTAGGATGAGACGAAGCTAAAATGAGAATTTGGGATCGAAATGTATTAAGAATTGAAGGTGTATCATGAATAGTCCATTTCTAAAGTTTAGAATCATTCTAAGATACCAAACTTAAATTAAAATCACTTAAATATTTCCAAAATATCAATGAAATTATTTCATGAACTAATAAATTAATGGTTTAAAATAATTTCATCAAACACCAATTTAAAAGAAAACAATAGCTTTACCAGTTTCATCACCGATAAACTGATAACATTGGTAAGCCATAACTCGCATGCAGCGTGATATGGCAACAGAAAAATCGCTCATTCGCGGAAAGGTAGTAAATTTCTTAGTGGCACATATTGATTTTTCTCGTAAACAAAATTATCAGGTTAAATAGGTTTCTCGAGATATTAAATAATAATGTCACGTGGACTAGATTCCATAAGATATTGTTTCATACTTTCCTTTTATAATCAGGTTGTGTATAATGAGTTTTGTTTAGGTTTGTAAAATAAACCCTCTACCTTTAGGAATTTGATAGGGTATACCCGGGTGCACTTAGCTTCAGTGCACGTAGGTGCTTTAACCTTTTTTTAAACTTTTCTGAAAATTCTTTTATATTAATAAGTGTCTTTAACATATGTATTAATTTTTATCTATTTAGAGTATTTTAGATATATATATATTTTTTGAAAATCAGTGGCATTTTAAGTAAGTTAAAATTACTTGAATGTCATCGATTTTCAAAAATAAAAATAAATATCTAAAATTAAATTTCCTAAAATGTCACAGATTTTCAAAAATAAAAAATAAATATCTAAAATACTCCAAAAATGGTAGAAATTCATACATATGTTGAATGCACTTAGATTAACAGTTGTGAAAAAAAATTAAAAAATAAAAAAATAAAATAAATGCACTCGGATACACTGAGACTAAATATAGCGGTGTGCATTTAGCCTCAACCCTTTACTTTATCTAGAAAGTTGGTTCCCTCCACACATGGTCACTCGATTTGAATCCACGTTGATAATTTTGTCATCGTTTCTGCAGGGTGTTATTATGAAGATGTAAAAGTAAAAAAATAAAAAATTGGTAAGAAATTTTTTTAAAAAAATAAAAAGTGGTATAATATAATAAGGATAAAGTTTCAGTGTACGTATGTATATAACTTGAGAACATGACTTTTAAAAACTGCATCTGTACAGTTTATTGCCTCCCCTAAGATAGAGTGGAGCATGTTGTCTCCACGAGAATAAGTGGATGATTGTTGTCTTTCATTTGGATGAACTTAATTATAATATTAGATGTCATCTTATACAAATACTGATAAAAAAAATTACTTTGTACCTATGTCATTTGACTGAAATTTCAAGCATATCACTTTCATTTGGGGCATGTTAATATATGTTCAAAATTTTATCGAAATATGAAAATGCTCATATGAAAAGTAAAATTGTTATTTGCGAATAATGTAAGAATTTATTGCAAAAATATTATTAAATAATAAAATATGTAAGAAATATTTAAATAATTAAAATAAAAAATAAGTAAATATCTATCTTGATTAAGTAACAATCTTATTTCTTTCTATAGGGGCATTTTTATCATTTCAAAAGGCTTTTTAACGGAAGTGATACCCCTTCAATTTTCGGCAAACCATGGGTACCTGTGTAATACAATACACTTGCATTTCGCCTAAACTATATAGGTATGTATATAAAAATCCCTAAGGATAATAAATAAAAGAAATGAAGTTAAAATATATAAAGTGGCTTTACAAGAAGATGATACAATTCAAACATAGTAGTAATAATAAAAAGTAAGGTAGTTAAGTAATTAAGATGTAAATCGTATCAAAAGCTCATGAGAAATAATTTTTTTTTTACTTTTGCACATTCTACTCTTAAATTATTTGCTATATTATGGTATCAAAAATTATTTCCATCACGCGAGTATGAGGTAAGTCATTTCATTTAGTAATATTTATAAGCATATATAATATATGAAAATCATTTAATTTCATTCACAATTTATTATAATAATTTATAGAATCTTTCATATTATATAGATTTTAGGTTCTTTCCATGCACCTAGATGGAAAATTTATTTTTCTTTTTAAAATTTTTATAAATCTCATAGTTTTAAGTATTTAATTTATATAACAAATTTTACTATTTCTAGATATGTGTATATTTTTAAATTTCTAAATACATGAATATTTTAGTTATTTTCAAAGGTTGAAAATGACTAAAATTTGAAATTCTAAAAAATATATGCGCATTCTCAAAAAAGGAAAACATGGTATATGGATTAAATACTCATAAATTAATAATTTTATAAGAAATAGGTTTTATACGAAAAGCCTAAATGCCTAACGCAACCGGTCGCATTAGACCGAGATACAAAGATTCCTAGGAGAAGTACTTTTTCATGCTATAATTATATAATTAGGGCAATTCATATTTGTACAACATTTTTGTCCTTATTGTTTCCAAATAAAAACCAACTAAATCATTTAACAATGTTCCTTTTATATCGGGGTGTGACATTTTATGTCTTTGGACATTGTTCATAAGTATTAATTGATTTTTCCTTTCAGTTCAATAGGACTTTCCATGTACGTGTCATGGAAGTTAAATATTTTCCAATTCACCCTTTTCCTTTTGGATTTAGTCAATATACAGTGACTAACAAGCTAAACTACTCTAAATCCTAGATAATAAAACAAACAACAATCCTGTCTCCCCTCTCCCACTCACTCCTCTCCTTTCCTTATTTATAAGATGGTTAAAGAAAAGGCCCACAACTTAGGCTAGGCCCACTATCTTAACCTTAATAACTTTATCATTCCACCCTCCAAGTCCACCTTGCCCATAAAGTGGAACAATCAAATTAATTATAAAATAGAGATATTATTAAACCCAAAGAATGAGAGGTTTTTGATAGCAAAAGAAATGTCAAGTGCCAACAGACCATTGTTAGAACGTCAACTCATTTCACGAGATGCATGTCTTGGTTTGGACCACCCGAGGCCCAAACCCAACAACCACCCCGGCAAACCATCCTAACAATTGTAGGTCCTCCTGAACTCCAAGCGCCCTTCGTTAATAAGCATCCGAATTCACTAGCATAGCCCTGTCACCCGGATCGCATTCACCATAGAAGCATCCTAGCCCCTCCCTTTCAAATATTTTTCCGAATAGCACACGCGCACACGTTGTCTTCCTAATTTAATTGTGGAGGCTGGGTCGTCCTTCTTATTGTATTTGGAAGCTCATGTTCTTCTCTGGAAATTTGTAAGAATTGTCTCGGACCTAATTATAATGAGTTTCAATTCTCGGACCTAATTATAATGAGTTAAAATGTGTTGTAGAATATACACCTATAAAAAAAAGTATTGTCTTTCTGCTGTGTAGCATCAAAGGCAGGATTGCCTGATCTAACCTTGTTTTCTTCATCCCACATGACTTTGCTAGACATTACATTGCAATTGGGGCCAACTTCGACCTGCTATGATCTCAAAGGAGATGAGCTAAAATTGGGTGAGATGACTCTAGTGATTGAGATCATTAACTACCTCCTTCACACTGTCACACATAATTTGTATCAATTCAAATCATGCTGCTTAATACATATACATGCAAACTACTCAAGTCACAAAGACTTTCTGAGGAGATAAGTCGATTTTCACCCATAAAAGTTAACCTAATGACGACATGCCTAAGATTCCATTCAATTTCTTTAGTTCATAGCTACAAAGAGATCTCGCATTTTTAAAAAATATTTTTTTAATTTTCAAAATATAACAATATACCTTTTCATTTTTAATACACATTTACACAATTGCAAATACATCTTTACCCATTTTTAATACATTTTCATCCCAAATTTTCATCCCATCCAAGTTTTGAATAGCCCCTAAGTTGAGTAATCAATTTGTTGGTTAATTGCTATTTTAGTTGCGAGGATTTAACGATTGTGCAAGGAGAAGATTAGTATCATTGCTTGTAAAGGATCTTCCATAGTACATTGATTAATACACTAGAATTGTTTATGAGCTTCAAGTTTCCACTGTCTCTTTTGAAAATTTCTTTTTGTAAGAAGTAGGGTTTTCTAAGATTTTGAATTCAATTTGTAAAGCTTCTTGAGTGATCCATTGTAAACATGGTAACATATGATTTATTTTTATTACTTGTTTTTTTCTTGGATTGGTATTAGAAACTAAGTCCAAGAAGTGATATTAGAATTGGAGTGGAAACTCCCAATCCAATATACTTAGTTGTTGTCACGGCCTTTAGAGTAAGAATTTAGCAGATAGAGATAAGCTTTGCAGTGTATTTATTTGATACTAAAACCTAAGAAAAAAGGATATGTGTTTGGAAGAGTGAAGGAGGATGACCAAACTTAACCATTATATATTGTACCTACTGCATGTGATTTATTATTCACTTGTGACTACATTTATCTTTCTTAACAAAATTTCATTAAGGAATTTTCAATCCGAAGTTAGTACAATAATTTAAAATTTTGAAATAACTCAATATATTCATCCCCTTTTATGTTAAATCATTCAATGAGATCAAGAGTATAAACTCCAAAACAAAATATATGTAATATTAATGTAATGGAATTGTTCATTTTATCTATCAATTTCAAGACTATTAGTCGAGCATGTAACCTTATACAAATTTTCTTATGTGAAATTATAATGCATTTTCAATGACTTTACTACAACAAATGCTAGTAAATAATGTTATTTTTTTTACATGTGAAGAAAATCAGCTACAAGTAACACTGCGGTTATTTTTAGCGCAAGCAACCTAGTTTTTTATGTTTTTTGAATTTTTGGGTGTGTTTGGTTTAGCAGAAAACTTTTCCATTAAAACTTTTCACTTTTTATAATTATCCTGTTTTTTAATTATTTCTTCCCATTTTCATATATAAAATACTCTACTTTTTAATTATTTCTACACAATTATTTACATAACTAATCAAGTAAAATTTAAAAATTACCATGTTTCATGGGAAATAAAATATGGGTAAAGGCTGCATATGGATAAACCTTTTAAAAAATAATTTTACAACCAGATATAATTTCAGAAAATGCATTTGGCCATAGAAGATTATTGTCCCTATATAAGTATATCAATTTGAGACTTGATCATGCGCAACTAGCTGAAGTAAGGGGACTTCAGCTGGCCATAAAACCCCATTAAAAATTTTTATAATTTTTTTATAAACTTGTCAATTTAATTATATTTTATCCAAAGATTAAGTTTTATCAATTTTGGATACACGATTTTTTAACATTTAAATATAAAGATATTGTGATGATTTTCATCTCTTGAAAATGATCATAATACTCTTGTGTTTAAAATTCATTATCACTGTAACATTTAAATATAAAGATATTGCAATGATTTTCATCTCTTGAAAATGACCATAATACTCTTGTGTTTAAAATTCATTATCACTTGGATACCCTTGTAGTGGATGCCCAAGTGACTTACTTACGTATGTATAAAGTAATATTAGTAAGATGTTTAGTGTTAAAATGTTTAGTAGAGATAATGGCGTTGTTACTCTTCGGCTAGAATAAACCTTTGTAAGGTGCCTAATCATCCAATGCAGGTGACACAATAAAAAATTCAAAAAAAATCTACATATACTCAAAAATGATAATACTTAAAATACAAATAATATAAACTTAGATTAACATTTTTATAAAAAATTTAAATAAAATTTTATGGTGAGCCAAAGTCTTTTACTCCCCGCGTATGATCATATCTCTATCAATTTGGCCATAAATATTTACTATTGTAAAATTCATTTATAATTAAATTTCATATTATTTGTAGCTCAACTTTTCTTCTATGACATCCAATGCAAATACATTTATCGTTATTCATTTATTTTACTTCATTGATATTTGTATGATATAAAAATTTATTTTAATTAGAATTATATAATTTAAAGTAAGTGCAAATGCATGAAGTCCTTTATTATAATGTATTAAAAATTATAATTATTTTTATTAAATTTAATTTTTTATATTTTAGTTAAAGGGGAAACATTTTAAACATAGATCTATATCTTTTTTTAAAAAACTTAAATAAGGGGAAATGCAAGGAGAAGCCTGTCATAAGAATTTATGAAAATTTTCAAATATACTTATGAATTTTTTGCCCTTTATTCCTTGTATACCCATGTATTTTTAATAATTCCTTCCATCCAAAATTTCCTCACCCAAGTTGTCACCATTTGTCGTTTGCACTTAAAATTTTAAAAAATTTTAATTTTTCTAAATGTCCAGATTTTCCAACTTCACGTCATCTTCTCACATACTAGCAATCATAGTTGACAAAGGTACAAGGCACACCAAGGCGCAAGGGGGTCCTAGAGCCTAGGAGCCCGCTTGACCGAAGCAAGGCATACCTTATAAAAAATTTGTCTAAAAAATGTATAGTATCTAAAAGTATAAAACTAATGAATAAAAATTAGTATTAAAACTCAAGAGTCAAATAGATGCACATCTACTACAATTATCAAGAGTAAAAATTATAACCTAAAAACATAATTTAATCCTAACACATAATAATCAATAAATCATAAAATCTAAGGTCATCATTCACAATTAACATTAAGTCAAATTTCAAAAAATAAGTTTAAAAACTACAAATCGTCATCCACAAGTAGCCCATCAACCCCATCATCATTAGATTTATATCCATCAACATCTTCTTCTTCCAATTCTCTATCTTCTATTTCTATTGGATTCACTGAAGAAGCTGACGAACTAGAATTTAAAGCTCATTATGTAGAAGTCGATTTAACTGGTCTACTTGACTCCTCAACACTAGTAGCTCTAGGTACATCACCACATGTTAGTAAATCATTTTCAAAAACATAATCATCTTTTACATCTTACTCTCCATTTATATTTCTAACTAACCGTTCATTACTCTCATTAATGTCTTTAATATGATTAAATCAATGATATCACGTGACTTGTATCGTTGCCTTAATGCTCTATTATATTTGATGAACACCAAGTCATTCAAACGAGCTTGCTCTAATCTTTTCTCCTTTTACTGTGAAGTTGAAGTATAAAAATTAAAACTATGAAGTATAAAAATTAAAACTAAAATTAATAAAAGAGAAGATACAACTAAAATTAATAAAAGAGAAGATACTAATACAATGATAGTTTAAAAGTTTTATAACTTTAAGTGATAGGCGCATAGTTTCTTATATTTTCAAACACACTTCAATTTCTTTCAGATCTAGAAGAGCTACAAGTATGGCTGAGAACTTTTTGAGCAAAACTTTGCAGGTTTGGAATTGAAGAACCATAACAAGCCCACCACTCAGTTGTTAAATATATTAACAAATAAGTAGCTTTTAAAAACCTAAAGAAATTTAACTTTTGGATATAAAATCAACAATGTACAAAATATATTATACCTGGTCTCAAAATAGTTCTCTACCTTACCACCATGCTCATTCAAAAAAGATCCTCAACCTTCTTATATGTTATTAGCTCTTGTGTAATTTTATCTTATGCAGCTTCATCTGGACCAACCTTGCTATGCATTTATATAATCTTATTATTACACTATCATCTTTTTCAATGTCAGGATTTGCATATAAGTATGCTAGATTTAAAAAGTATTTGGCTGCACGCAATGACCAATGAAGTTGGATATTCCACCTACCGTCAACAATTGTGAAGATATCTTTATACTTGTCTTCATTATCTTGAAAAGATTTTGCAATTGTAGTTTTAGCTCTCTCCATTATCTCATAAATATATCCCATTGGTGGCTTCTTTTGTCCATCTACCAACCACAACACATGACTAAGCGGACCATGAATCTTCTATGAACACATAATATGATTCCAAAAAGAAGGGCTCATAATAATTTGTGCAACCCTTTTCCTTGCACACTCCCTTGCCCATTTGTTATTGCTCCATTATGTTGAAGTAAACATCTTTCTCAAATTATTTTTTTGGCAATGGATGTTTGAAAGTGTAATGAAAGCCGTTGCAAGCCTTGTTTTTGTCGGCCTTAGCAACTCTCTTTTACCTGTAAATCTCGTCATCATGTTCAACATGCTTGAATGGTAATACGTATAACCATTTAGTGTAATTGCATTCTTCATTGCTGTATGAAATGTTTTCACCTTCCAAATATCCTCTAATAGTAGATTTATACAGTGAGCAGTGCATGGTGTCCAATATAGATGAAGATATTTGGCCTCCAACAGCCTTCTTAAAAATTAAATCACAGATATTTTAAAAATAAATTATAAAATCAGTAACATAATAATAGATATATGACACATATAAATTTAAATAAAATAATATGTTTTTCTTGCCATCACATTCTTAGGTTTGCTATCGGAACAACCTGAACAATATTTTTTTTTTTGATTTTTTGTGCAAATTTATTTAATAGCTCAAACATCTTCTCACTAGTCTTTGCAAAGGATGAAGTATCTATGGATTCCACAAACATTGTCCTTTAGGGAAATTTACCAAGAAATTAATTAATATTCTCTCTCTTTTATCCTTCCACCCATCTGTCATTATAGAAAATCAATTTCTAGCTCATTCTTCCTTGTAATCTTTCGTCAAATTAGTTGTAACCTCTAACTCTTTTTTTAAAAAGGTAATCTTTGCTTCATGGTATGAAGGAAGCTTCATTTCAGGGCTAAATTACACAATTGCTTCTGCCACCGCAGCAAAACTATCATATTTAAATGCATTAAATGGAATGCCAGCGTCATACATCCATCAACAAATCTACCTACATGCACACTCTCTTGCCTTCTTGTACGCATCATTTATAGTAGTTTGTTTTCCTTTTTTTGCCTTCCTTTTCTCTACTTCTTCTTTGCATCAGGTGTGCAAAACATGTCCTTAGATCCTTTCTATTTTAGTTTTGTAAAAGCTAATTATGAAGTCTTGCTACTAGCACTTAGTGATGTTGGCCGTTTGCCACAATTTCTTCCTCCTCCTCATCTTTTCTAAATTCAAATGAATCAAAATCAAGAACTATATTTACTTGTTTTTTCTACCTTTTTCAGCATATACTCCTTTAACTTCTCTTTCACGTGTTCTGGGAATTTTTTGTAAGTTGCAACATTTTTAAACACCCAAACTAAGTGTTGTTTAGCTTGAAAAATGCCCCATTTTATCGCTTTATTACAAAAAATTATATGGAATTATGTTCACGTCCTTAGGACCTACCAATGTTGAATATTTCTAAGCTAGGTTTTTCTTTCTTTTCACGACTCATGTTAAAATATTTGCAAATATTTGTTAACAAAAAGTATGAAAACAATCAATTAGAAATCTCATTAATTTCAAACATTAGCAACATCAGATTTTAAAACATAAACAAATATAACTTAACTGCATAACATGTTAATATCATTTTAACATTTCAGCAAAGAAATCAACAACAAAAAATAACAACATTAGCAAAATAAATCAACAAAAAAAATTAATAGCAAAACCAATAATCATGAGAAATTAACAACATCAGCAAAAAAAGCAAAAAAGTTATTAAAATAAACAATAAAAAAGCCAAAAGCCAAAAGAGTGTTAGATGCCATGGCTGCATCACAAAGAAGCGAAAGAAAAATGGTAAGTAGTGCGCTAAAATGAAAAAAAAAAAAGAAAAAAGAATAATGAGCAGTAGAGGTTGGGACGACTTGGGCTTAATGCTACTACTGAAATGTAGGTAACACTACTGAAAGAAGAAGAAAAAGAGAGAAAAAAGGGGCAACAGGGGCTGGGACTACTTGTGAGAAGTAAAGAAGATGAAAAATTAAAGAAAAAACAGAGAGAAAGGGATAATAGTTGCTAGGATGACTTCGAAGAAGCATAAAAGAAAAACAATGAAAAAAAAAGAGAGAAAAAGGGGCAGCAGGGCTTGGACTTCCTATGAGAAGCAGAGAAAAAGAAAAATGAAAGAAGGCAATTAAAAGGTTATCCCAAGCAAAGTCGAGAAGAGGTAGTATTACATGTCGGAGATGCAAGCGGTAGCAGCTCCTGCTCTCTTTTTCTCTTCTTGTTTCTCCCTCCAAAATCATACCCCAAATTGATATTTCCTTTGCCTCATTTTGTTGTTTTATTGTTTAATATAAGTTCTTTTTAGTACACATTAGCCCACAACCCTTTTTTATAAAAAAAAACAGCTGACACCCCTTTAAAGAGGCTCGTAAGCCCTTATTAAAGACGTGCGCCTTCGTGCATGTTCAGGAGCAACAGTTGCGCCTTGTTCAAGTATGAAAATTCAACATCTTACTGATTATGTCTTAAAACTAAAATTGTTTCCCTTCTCATTAAAAGACAAGCTAAATATTAGTTAGACACTTTGGGACACCCTATCACCACATGGGTAGAGTTGCAACAAGAATTTTTTAAGATGATGAGAAAGACGTTCACAAACTTCACACAAACTCTAGGAGACCAAATTCATGAAGCCTAGAAGCAAATGAAGGAACTGCTGAGGATGTGCTCGCATCATAAATTATCTAAATGGCAAATTCTTCACATTTTTATGAGGAATTGACAAACTAATATCAACACATGGTGGACGCAACTTGCGGGGGTGAATTTTTAAGAAGAAGCAAAGACAAGAATTATAAACTTTTCGAGAAATCAACAAGAACTCAATCAACCATGCCTCTCTTTCATCCTATGAGAGGGTTGCAAGATCATATAAGAAGGTAAGCCTCTATGAAGTAAGAAACTATACAAAACTCAGTTCTAGCATAAATATGCAATTCATCGTGCAGCAACTCGAAAAGGTGGACCGGTTATCCCAAAAACTTAATCAAGTGTTGACCTTCCAACCTTCAAATTCTTATCCTTCTTCACCTTGGCCCCCTATAGAGGTCTGTTCTTTGTGTGCTAGCCCTTCTCACCTCTTTAATGAGTGTCTCACTACAATCTAGTTTTTAGAACAAGTTCAAACTATATAAGGGTTGCCAACACAGACAATAATCCGCACTTATATATATATATATATATATATATATATATATATATATATATATACACACACACACACACAA
>JAXCLR010000092.1:42899914-42923634 GCA_035584095.1 Annona squamosa
TATACACACACACACACACAACCCTAGTTGATAGAACCATCCTAATTTTTCTTGGAAAAAACAGCAAATGCCACCTCAAATAGCTAATACATTAACCCCACTAGCACCTAAACTACCCATGCCAAGTTACCCCCAGGGTATCAATTGCAACTGAACTTTCAAGGAACTGCTTATTCTTCTTGAGGGCCACTAGCTTACCCCCAACACAACTACCCACTACCTCAACCATAGTACCCATCATCCTCTCAATTTGATGGCAAATTTGCACAACTGCAATAGCTGATCATTACCCAATAATAGTCTAAGCTGGAAAGTCAAATTGGTCAATTAATAGAATCCACTATGAGGAGAGAAGTAGGACACCTTCCCAGCAAGTTGATTGCCAACCCAATAAACTAACCTCCATCTCAACTAAGTTCGCCATCGCGAAAACATTCATAACTCGAGAATGTCAAGGCTATTTCAACATTATGTAGTGGCCAAGTCTGCAAAGACCCTGACAATCTAACGCAGTCAGTGAAAGCCCTTCTAGTCCACCTCCTTTAGAAGACGACATAAAAAGAAATGTAGAACCACAATAGGCTAAATTGGGGAGAAAATGATAAGGAGAAAGAAGAGAATGATCCCAAAAAACATTAACCAAAAATACTTTTTCGCAATGCCTTGTATGGAAAATCTATTGGTAAAAAGAAACCAACCTTATGTGAAGAGATGATGGAAATAGTTGAGGTTCACATCAAAATCCCACTTCTTAATGCTAGTAAATGTAAGTGCCATGATTTTGGACCAACTCCCCCAAAAGCTAAAAGATCCTGGCTCACTTCTCATCTCTTATGGTATTAGAGGCATAATTTTTAACATGGCAATATTAGATCTTGGAAGAAAGTGTCAATGTCTTATTTGCTTCGATATTCGAGAAATTTAATACTGGGGAGTTGAAGCCTACATCAGTAGTTCTTCAATTTTTAGATCGGTCAGTGAAAACTTTGTGGGTGATCGTTGAAGATATTATTGTGAAAGTGAATGATTGTTATTTTCTTATGGACTTTCTTATTCTTAATATGACTTCACCTTAAAAAGTAAAATATACCCCAATTATTTTAGGACATCTATTCCTTGCCATAGCAAAAACAAATATAAATTGTGAAAGTAGTATAATGAATATCTCTTTTGGAGCACAAGAAGTCAAGATCAATTTTTTCAATTATGCACAATACCCATATCAAGATGAAGAGTGCAACACAATGGACATGATCGCTGAACTCTAAGACAATAATTCAGCACTTGAATATAAGTTTTGGATGAAAGTGGATGATGAAGTGGTTTTTAACAATATTGAGTTTGATTAATGATAAAGAGAGACACTGAGTCTAGTTAAAAAGGGTAACTTTAGCACTTGTTGAGAGACAACATGATATTTTTTACATCTTCATCCTAGGTTTTTCTCCCTCTTGCTATTTGTCTTTAGTTTGAGAGGAGGTGAAGAGAAAGTGATGTTATTCTTTGTTCAATGAAAAAAGAAAAAAGAAAAAAGAAAGAAAGAAAGAAAGAAATAGAAAAAAGGTTGAAAGATTATTCTTATAATGTCGCATTGCGAAGATGGTAGTAATACTTAAGTCGGAGGGTATGATAAATATTATATTTTACATATTATTTTCACACTTTTAAAATGCTTAGAATTGCAGTTTTGAGATTTGGATGGGAGTTCTGTAAATTTATGAGATATTTAGTGATCAAATAGTTTTTTATGAAATGCGTGTACACCAAGAACGCGTGCATTGCTGGAGTATTTTACTCCGATGTTCCACCACTTCCCTCTTCTTAGTCTCTCCATGGAAGCCTCAATCCACCTTCAACAGCAATTTAGATCTAGCGCCAATAAGTGGCTCCGAGCAAATCAGAACCATCCAAATTATTAGCAATGGAAAACCTGGAATTTCGATTGCAAATTCTTCTTCAAATTCAAGTAATCAGCGACATCAATATGAGCAAGAGATGGATACACGAACCCATCTCCTTGCACCACCCCTGCTCTCTCCATTGGCTACCTCTAAAGTCCATGGAAACCGTGGCCTTCTGAGAAAGCAAGCACAAACTCCAAGACTGGTGGGATTGCATAGGAGATTCAATCACCTACGTCAACGATCTAGATTATCTCCCATCCAAAATTTAAATCGCTAGTCGACATGCACAAATTCGTGCTACATCAATCCAAACCATCAACGTGCAAGTAGAAGCATCTAACGGTTGCACTATCTCTAATCAAGCACCTCCTATTCAAGCCACAATACAACTGTTCAATCAAGCAAAATGAAATCCAAGTTGTGACGATCTAGTGCAATTTCTCTTCAATCAGATATAACTCATGTAAGCAAAGAAACGACAGCATGATGCGATCAACGTTCCAACTAATGCGTAATTACAAGTGATGGGTGTACACAGAAATTTCAGGAGCACAAACAGATGCGTAGTTACATCTCAACCATCCACAAACTATGGAAGGTGAACCAAGCAATCTAAACTATGCAAGGACGTGCGTAACCCAGTCGGCATGAGCAATCCATTTTTATACCCATTGCTCTCTACATTTTTGCAACTCTTATGAAAGGAGGAGGCCTACAGCCTACTCTCAAATCATTTAATTTTCAAACTGATTCCCAATCTTCAACTTAGATTTTAAAGCTCGTGGGTCTAGAGAAACTTTGGAGCTAGGAGATTTTCTTCGCGTAAGCTATCCAGATTTTGCTTTTTTGTTGTATTAAGTTTAGATTTTTATTTTTTTCTTTTAGTTATATTTTGTTTATTTTGCACTTTAATTATTAGTTGCAATTTTTTAGATATTTAGTTTAATAAAAAAAATTTAAATAATTCAAGCTTTCACTTTCTTTGTGAATTCGACTCACCTCATCATTATTTTACACTATTATTGATTGTTAGTTTTAATGTGACTTGATATAATTTGACATTAGTGATCATGAGTTCCTAGTAACACATAGTTAATCTAAGAATTTTACATAGCGTTAGGTTCATTTTACACAATGTTAGAATTAAATTATAATTTAGAAGTAGTTGTTTGCATTTTGTATTAAATCATCATTTTCTATAGCATTCCATTTTTTGTATGTAGAAAACAAAGAAAATTGGGAGAAAAAACTTCCCTCTTTCTCATTCCCCTTGATTATCTTATATGCAACGGTTTTAAATAAGGAAAACTCTTAAAAGAAGAAAACTTATAATATAGGAAAACTTCTAACATATACACAATAATATTCCTGAAAATATGCCTAATACCCCCCTCAAGTTGGAGCATGGATATCCAAAATACCCAACTTGCACAAAAGAACATCAAATTGATTCGTGCCCAATGCTTTTGTCAAAATATCAGCAAGCTGAACTAAAGTATGAACATACTTGGTAACGATATTCCTAAAGCTGATCTCTTCACGAATAAAATAACAATCAACTTCAATATGTTTCGTGTGTTCGTGGTATATTGGATTAGCAGCTATGTGCAATGCGGCTTGACTGTCACAAAACATAGTCATTGGTCCAAAATGATCAACTCCAAGAGAACCCAGCAATCCTTTTAGCCACTTTAGTTCACAAGCAGTGGTAGTCATAGACCGATACTCTGCTTCAGCAGAAGAGCGAGAGACAGTTTGCTGCTTCTTGGTTTTCCAAGAAATTGGAGAATTTTCTAAGAAAACGAAATATCTTGTCAAAGATCATCAAGTTAGAGGACAACTAGCCCAATCAAAATAACAGTAACCATACAACTTCATATCACAATGGGCACATAAAAATATGCCTTGTCCTGGATTGCCTTTCAAATACCGAACAACATGCAGAGCTGCCTCTAAATGATCTTGCTTCGGCTGCTGCATGAACTAATCTAGAATATGAACACAATAAGACAACTCAGGATGAGTGATGGTCAGATAAATAAGACGACCCACCAATCGCCTATACATAGCTGAATCCTTCAAAACCGGATCCGTTGCAAGTGCTAGTTAATGATTTTGGTCAAGAGGTGTTTTGGCCGGTTTAGCACCTAATAAACCAATTTCAGAAATTATATCTAATGCATATTTCCATTGACATAATAACAAACTCTTGGAATTTTGAGCCACCTCAATCCCTAAAAAATACTTCAACTGGCCCAAGTCTTTCATATGAAAGCATTAGTTTAAATAATCCTTAAATCAATGGATGGTCATATCATCAGTGCCTGAAATAATAAGGTCATCAACATAGACCAAAATATTCATCTGAACAGTTCCATCTCAGAAAGTAAAGAGAGAGTAATCGGAGTTGGATTGCTGAAAACCAAACGTTTTTAAAGATTCTGCCAATTTAGCAAACCAGCACCGAGGAGCTTGTCGTAAACCATATAAAGACTTACGAAGTTTACATACCTTCCCGGAGGAGCTGGAAGCAAAACCAGGTGACATTTTCATGTAAACCTCTTCGTCCAACTCACCATGTAAAAATGCATTTTGCACATCCATTTGATGCAAATTTTAGTTCTTTATAGCAACAACAACAAGAAAAGTGCGCACTGTAACCATCTTGGCTGTAGGAGCAAAAGTCTCATGGTAATCGATTCCTTCAACTTGATTATTACCCAATATTACCAATCTCACCTTGCAATGTTCTACACTTCCGTTAGAGTGGTAGTTAATCTTATAAACCCACTTGCTTCCGATTGTTTTCTCCCCAGGTGGTAGATCGACCACGGTCCGAGTCCCATTATCCTCAAGAGCTTGGATTTCTTTCTCATTGCATCTCTCCAACATTCTTCTTTTATTGCTTCTGCACATGTAGTTGGTTCATGTCCTGCAGTAATATTTGCCAAAAAAAACCGATGCATCGGAGACAACTTATCATAATTGACATAATTTACTATAGGATAGAGAGTACTTGAGAAATTGGATTGGAATGGTGAGCGCAATGAGGGGCCTGATTTGATGGTGTGAGTCACATAATCTTTCAAATGAACAGATGGCACCTTAACTCGTTGTCCTTTTCAAAGAGATTCCTCTGTAGTATCATTATCTTCCATAACGTCCTCCTCTAAATTTCCCTCTTCAGCACTAACTTTTGTAGTAGTCAATTCTCATTCATCACAATCTATCTCAATGCCAGTGTTCCAATTGTGTGTTCTATAAGCATTTAAATCATTAGCAGCAACATCCTTATCAGCAAATGGAAACAAAATATTCGTCGGTTTCCAAGTCATAAAGTCTCCATCCTTTCTTTTCAAACGGATACCCAACAAAGATGCATTTTCAACTTCGACTAGCAAACTTATCCTTGTCTTTGTTCAAATTGTGGCTATAACACAAACATCCAAAGACTCGAACACTCTGATAAGATGGTTTCTATCCGAATAAAAGTTCATGACTTTTGCCATTTAACAGCATAGATGGAGTTCTATTGATTAAATAACCAGCTGCGAGAATACATTCACCCCAAAATTCAAGAGGCAAATGTGCTTGAAATTGCAATGCTCTTGCCACATTTAAAATATGATGATGCTTTCTCTCCACTCTCCCATTTTGTTGGGGAGTAACAACACATGAAGTCTGATGCATAATCCCATTCTCATCAAAATATTCTTTGCATAATTTTGACATCTTTCTAAAATTGTCTTTGAATCATCACCATGAATTTCTTAAGAACAGAACAAAACTTCATTTTTCTCATTCAATAAATATATCCAAACCACATGAGAGCAATCATCCATGATGGTCAAAAAATAAAGTGCTCCACAAGAAGCTGGAACTCTATAGGGTCCCAATAAATCACAATGAATTAAATCAAAACATTCTTTGGCTTTATTTTCACTGGTAAAGAACATTTCTCTTGTTTGCTTAGCTCTAAAACAAACATTACAAACCTTAGTTTCATTTTTATTACCACATACTACTTCAGTAATTAATCCTATCACCCTAGAAGAAGAATGTCTCATTCACCTATGCCAAAGCTTGAAAGAAGCAACACCATTCATCTTGAAAGCATGAACCAAAGCTGCTCCCTTGAGAAAGTAAAGCCCTTCATATTGCTCACCCGCTCCAATCACCTTTCTCGTACTTTGGTCCTGTATAATGCAAAATTTGTCAGTTAATTGAATCACCAAACCTGAATCTCTAAGAAGTTGAGATACATAAATCAAATTGCATTTTAAATTTGGCATAAAAAGAGCATTTTGCAATTTCAATTCTCCTCCAAGACAAACAATTCCTTCCTTCAATGCCATGATCTCCACTCCATCTGGTAACCCAACCGAACATGGAGCAATATCTCTTACTTCTCTCATACATGTATACACACTAGTCATATGATTGGAAGCTCCTGAATCAATGATCTAGGGTAATTGTATTTGATTACCCATCAACCTCTCGTTAGTACCAGTTTTATGAGCATTCAACATTCCCATCAATGTGGCCCATTGTTCATCATTCAAGCCCACAATTCCCTTTTTTATCGGAATCATTCGTTGCAGCTCTCTCACCTCCAGCACCAAGAGTTTGAGCTGCATTTGCCTGAGCAGTCCCCACCTTATCATGTCCTCCATTAGTACCGCGTTTACGCCCACCTCCACGTCCAGAAGCATTCGTTCTTGGTCTATTACCCTACCATTCTGGGTACCCAATTAATTGAAAATAAGTATCTGCATCATGTCCTTCTCATTTACAATTTGTGCATATCACGTTTCTATCTTTTGCTCCCCCCCCCTGAATTTTGACATCTTGCTTTCATCGCAAAACTCACTAAATTTCCTCTTTCTTCTTTTGTACGAATCATAGTTCTCATTCTTTCTTGTTGCACAACCATAACATAGACTTGATTCAAGTTTGGCAAGGGTTCAGTGCTAAGGATATTTGAATGCACAGTACCATATCTTTCTTCATCCAAACCCATCAGGAACTAATGCACCCTCTCTTCTTCACGCTTCTTTTCTAAGAGAATTGTTAGATTACACTTACATCCAGTGCAATTACATATTGGTATCTTGTCTTAGTTATTCAATTCATCCCAAATAATGAGTTGACCATACTAGTTAACAATGGCCCGCCCATTCTGTTTGCAATTTGCCAAATTTGATCTCAACTGTTGCACTCGTGGTCCATTGCCAATCGAAAATCTCTCCCTTATGTCATCCCATAGTTCTTTCACAATCTCCATGTGTGAGATGGTTGATCGAAGTCTGGGTTCAATGGTATTAAACACCCAAGAAACCAACATCGAATTGATAGTCCACCAATCTTTGATTTCTGGTGCATCCTCAACTGGTTGTATGATCGTTCCATCAATAAATCCATATTTCTTCTTGGCACGAAGTGCAGTCCTCATTGCCCATGCCCATTCATCATAATTCTCTCCTCTCAATTGAACATGAGGAATTATATTTTCAAGATTGTCATTCGAATTGAGGGAATAAGGATTTAACAGTTTTTCTCTTTCTCTCAGTGGATCAACCATGGCTCTGATACCATGTAGAAAACAAAGAAAATTGGAAAAAAAAACTTCCCTCTTTCTCATTCCCTTTGATTATCTTATCTATAATAGTCCTAAATAAGACAAACTCCTAAAAGAGGCAAACTCCTAAAAGAAGCAAACTTCTAATATAGGAAAATTTCTAATATATACACAATAATATTCCTGAAAATATGCCTAATATTGTATTATTTTAAGCATTTTATGCTACATTTTTTATGGTGGAAAAGAATGAAAATAAGGTATTTGCATGTAACAAAGTAAATAAATTATTGGGAGCAAAAACTTTAGAGTGTTATAGGCCAAACAGAGTGTTGGTTACCATGGTCGTGAGCTAGAGGCTATGGTCCTAGAGTGCTAAAGGCCAAATAGAGTATTAGGCACCACGACACCAGCCTATTTAAGTTGAAACATTATGTAACTTGCTTTCCAACCTACTAAGTTTAAAAGGTGGTGCAAACTCGTGGTAGTATTCTTTTTGTAGGATATACAGTTAAGAAGAGTTTGGGGAGAAAAAATAGAAAAAGAGAAAGAAGACATCCAAAGGGAAAGAAATCTTCTAAAGTTTTTCTTCTTTTCTATTTCTCTCATTCTTTCATTTACTTATAGTTTTCTTTTAGTATGACTATGCATGAGGATGCTTTATTTGGGGAATTTGCTAAGCAATCCATGAATTAACTTTTTTTCTCAGGATTATGATAGAACTTGACATGGATTAATAAATTTATTTTCTTCTTCCATGTGATATATGTAGTTGTGTTATCCATTCAATGCTTTCTTAATGCTTTTATGAGTGTGACTATCTTATGAATTGTTGTAAGAACTCTTATAAAGCTTGAAAAAGCTAGCATAAGGTTGCACAAAGCTTGAATGGCATGAATTTGTGCCACTGTGTTAGGGATAGTTTATTTTGACTAATGGGTTGCGTGATTTATTAGCTTGGATAGGAATACAATAATTAATCTCATGTAATCATGGTTAGAACTTGTCATTGATGTAAAGAATCATTTTCATAAGAATATAGAGATCAAAATTCTTTTATTAGGCTTATACATAATTCAAAGGTTACTATAAATATTATATATACTCTCAATTAATAAGGCACCTATATTAATACATTCGGGATGGTAAGTCATAAAATCATTATGAAGTGCTAAGGAAAATTACAACCCTAATTCATCCTCATGCACAAATGGTACAACTTGCAATGGATTTTTGTCTTTCCTTGTTTTAAATAATTTTCATCTACATATTCTTATAACCAAATTCTCTTAACAGAATTCACTATTAGACAATCGAATATTTAATTTATTCTCCCTATGAATATTACGCTACAATACGTACACTTCTATAATGATATATTATTTTTCCATCATTTTGCATCAAAATGCAGTAAAAAGGGATATTTCATACATCTAATAAAATTTGGTTACAACCAATAATACAATTAGGTCGTGATTAATATATAACTTAATAGCATTTTTTACCCTAAGATAAAATTTGCTTGAAAATGGTAATCGTGTATTAGGAACTGATTCAATGCAATCCGGTGCATTGAAATTTTAGTATACCCAAGTGCAAAATTCATTTTTTAAGTTTGTAAAGTTTTTCTTTTTACAAATTGTTAATCTGGTTATATTTAACATGTATATTAAGTTTTTCTATTTTTAAAAATGTGCATATATTTTTTTATTTTTAAAAATAGGTCTAATATTTTATAAATCAAAAAATTATATACATATGTCTAAAAATAATAAAATTTTGAAATATATTTCGATAATAATTTTTTAAAAATTTAAAATATTTTAAAAAACGAACTTTGCACTCGTGTGAATTAAAATTTCCCATTACATGTTATATAGTGGTAGATGGACATTCAATTTGTTATTGTATTATTATTAGAGCAAATTTCGTATATACTTATGAAGTTCATTTATATCTATGAACTTTTAAAATTTTCAAATATATTAACATATTTTGCCTGTAATTTTATTTACGCCAACATAATTAGGGACTCTTAGTCTTTAGTCCTCTGTGAAATGACGAATGTGCTTAAGTTAACTTCAGATTGATTTGCTCAAGTTAAAATTTATGTTTAATAGTATATGATTCTATAACTATAAAAGTATTAAAAGTTTGTTGGAACACGAATTTAATGAATTTTTAGCTATATAACGAAAATTAAAACTCGAGTATATTCATAATTTCACATGTAGTTAATAGCCCCTTTTAACGGATTCTTATTGATTTATGTATAAATAAAATTTTAGGTAAAATATATAGGCATATTTAGAATTTTTTAAAGTTCACAAGTATAAGGATAATTAAGGATAAAATTTGTGAGTATGTATGGAATTTATTAGTATTATTATTATTAAAAGAATTAATAACTTTGATTCAATATTCAAAGTGGCCCAAAAAAAGATGCTCCTCAAATTTAGTTTGGTGATAGCTAATTAAAACATCTTCCATAAAACTTTTTCTATGTAATTTATCATATTTTGAATATTTTGATGATCGATGAAAAATTTACTTCATTTATTATATTTAGTTTCGTTTATAGTATCTTGAAAACTCATTCATTTGTAAAATCAATATACTAAAATAATTTAATGTTAAATATTAATTTTAAAATTCTATTTTTTGACGTCTGAACCATCTAAAATATCATTTTTATATAGATAAATAATTCTACAAAATATTATTGCATTCTAATACATATGTGAAAGAATCTAAATATTTTTCTTAATTTACATACGAATATATTTATTTTTTAGAAAACATTGCCTATACATATTTGATTTGAATGAAACTTAATCTCCTAGTTAATAAATGATGTTAAATATAATAAATGGGTTGGATTTTCATTAAAAATTTAAATTTTAAAATGAAAATAAATTACATGAAAGCACTTGTATGTAATGGTATTTCATAAAAAATTTAAATTTTAAAATGAAAGCAAATTACACGAAAGCACTTCTTTGTAATTAAAACATTACATACAGTGATGGGAAAAAAAAAAAAAGAATATTTTCGGAAATGGATAGGAACGATCTAATGTTCACCTTGCTGCACAATTATAAAAGAAACATCGTCTATGTTTCAAGCGAAACGCAGTCTGCTTCCTTCACATATCCATCCACTAGCGGATGATGTGGACGTTTAAAATCCACCTCATCTCCTCATCCTCGAATAGATATTCCATAATCCACTTGTTCGAACTTTGCGGCCTTCTTATCTCCGCCAACGGTCTGCACAAGTTCTAACAACGTTGGAGGTCAACTTTGACGGGTTAAATGCAAATGCACCCGTGTGTTTTTGGCATGCCTACACCTTTAACTGTATTTTTTAAAAAAAAAAATCCTATTTGCAGCAAGAGTCGCAAGACTCATAACTGGCGGTTTAACATAATAAATCAGTGTGTATTTATTTAATAATAAAACTTTTCATTCTTTGAACTAATCCTATTTAAAATTTTTTTTCAAATATACCTACCACATTTGGCCTAATCCCAAATATACACACGACACTTTAAGAATTTCAAATGTACTCAACACGTTTGCATTTAATTTCAAAAACATCTATTTCATAGAAAATCATTAGCTAAATTGTTGTAAATGCCCAAAATACTCTTGTTATAAAACAATAAATGATGAAATAAAATAGAAAAAAATGAAATTAGGACTCTAAATTATAACTCATGTGCAATTATGCATCAATGGGTTATAATATTCAAAATTTCTAATCTTATTTTAAATTCAAAAAACATATTAGTAATTTCATATATTAATTTATGACGCTAACTCATGAAACCAATGTTGTTAAGATTAAATATAAATGTAATGTGTATATTTGGAAGCAAGGTCAAACATTTTAAGTATATTTGGAAAAAATTCAGCTTTAATCATTTTTCACATCTTTTTATACAACTATCATGATTTTCAATTAATTTTAAATAACTACTTATATAATAACCTATTTATTTTAACGTTATTATCTTTACTTATCATCATTATTTATATAATATCATATTATTTTTTTCTATTTAAAAATTTTTTCAACAAAAAACTTTTCATCCAAAAATTTTATTAATTCCCAAATACGCAATTCCAATATTTAGAGAATTTAAAGTAAAACTATTTAATAATGAATCGAATAAAATTAGAAGAGAATTGAAAGTAGGTTGAGGGTATCTTGGTCAATAGATATAAATCCATGTGACCCTAATTCTATTTAAATATTTAAAATTTAAGATTCGAACGTTGAGAGAATTTAAAATAAAAATATTTAATAATGAATCTAATAAAATTAGAAGAGAAGCGAAAGTATGTTGAGGGTATCTAGGCCAATAGGATATAAATCCCCGTGGCCCTAATTTTCAAACTAACAGATCATGGCAGCTCGGGCACTCACGTAAAGTGTAATTGGATGAAACTCTAGAAGTGGGATCTCGGTTGCACAAGGGCCGTATCCTCTCGGGCGCATATACCCATTTAATTTTTTTTTATATAAAATTTTCAATCTAAGTATATTTAACATGAGTATAAATTTTTATCATTTTTAGAGTATTTTAGATATTTATTTTTTTATTTTTAAAAATCAGTGGCTTTTTAGGTAATTTAAAATTACCTAAAATGCCACTGATTTTTAAAAATAAAAAATAAATATTTAAAATACTCGAAAAAGGTAAAAATTTGTACACATATTAAATAGATATAGATTAACAATATTGTAAAAAATTTTTGAAAAAAATAAAAAATAGGTGTATGCGCCTAGAAGCATGTAGCACTGTATGCTCCTAAACACATGCAATTAGGGTCCCTACTCAACCTTGCACATAGGTTGGATTAAGTTGTTCAAATCTGTTTCTCTTGGGCAAAATATTTAACATTAAAATAATTAAGTTAATTTTTTAAGAAAATAAAAAATTAGAGAAAGGAAAAATCAAAAATCAAAAATAAATTTGGCCCTAGGGATAAGCATATGTCCCAAGTTAAGGACAATGCATATGGGAATCTAAATACTTGCTTTATGACTCTATCCTATATGTGGACAAGAATTATACTTCTATGTATTATTATTTTAGAATATATATATATATATACACACACACAATCAACATTTCAACTGGTTTTTAGTTGTTTCAACCAATTGAGTCAGGGCGTTTCTTATAATGACATGATTTTATTAGTCGGACTAATAAACTTATTTTTTTTATTTTAAAATTTTTTTTATAAACTTGTTAATCTGAATATATTTGGGATGCATTCGTCTAATAATAAAACTTTGCAAACTAAAATTTTTAACATAAAACTTTTCATTATTTATAACTATTTTATTTTTTAATCATTTCTTTATATTTTCTTATATAACTATTTTAATTTTACTTTCTTTATTCCTTATCATTATTCTTGTCATATCACATCATTTTTTTATTTCAAAAAATTTTACATAAAAAAATTTTCATTTAAAATTTATCATTTTTCAAACCAATCTTTGATATATAAATCAAAATTTATCATTTTTAATTTATATATTGTTTGAATTTTTAGATATTGAAGTATTCTAGCCTTTTTAATAGCTTAAAATTACTAAAACAATCCTATATTTAAAAATCTTAAGAATATATATACATGGACTTCGGTTGTATGTTGCATGCTCCCGGGCGTATACACCTATTTTTTTTAATTTTTTTTGAAAATTTTTCATAAACTTATTAGCCAAAGTGTATTTAATCTGTAGATAAATTTTTATCATTTTTTGAGTATTTTAGATATTTATTTTTTATTTTTAAAAATTAGTGGCATTTTAGGTAATTTTAAATTACTAAAGTGCCACTGATTTTAAAAATAAAAAATAAATATATAAAAATCTCCAAAAATGGTAAAAATTGATAGGTACGGTAAATATACTCGGGCTAATAAGTTTATAAAAAAAATTTCAAAAAAAAATAAAAAAGAAGTGTATGCGCCCAGGAACCTACTGCGCAGTCCTATATATATCCAAATTATAAAACTTGGTATATATATTAAATACATCAAAATTTTTTTAATAAGCCGTTACAGCATGGAATAACTGGATCATGGCTCTTCCTTATAAGTATATACATGTTTTTTAATGTGCACCACCACAAAAGGGTAGATTTGCGCCGCGTCAAACGGTAGATTTGGTACTTATGGAACCTTACCCAAATCGGACGGCGTATGTTCGAGGTTTTAGCAAATTAGACCTTCAGGAAATGCATATTTGCATTTCAATCCTTATGTTTCTGACCTTTTGTAGCCTTCTGCAGGTGGTCTGTTCGATTTGTCGGGTAAACGCCCATAATAAACCCCTTGTTCGAGCCTCCGATTTCTCGTTTATTTTCGAGCCGCCCATTCGTCATCCAGCCCCCCTGGGCAGAATGTTAAATGCAGCCGAGCACGCCGAGCTGGCGACAGTGGTGAGTCGGGAGTGGTTGTTTTGTAGTTTCAGAGAATTGCAGTGGCTAAAATGCCACAAGCCCAATACCTACCCTACTACCATTTCTCTCTTGCCGGTTGCGTCCCTCCCACCCATTTTGCTTGGAGGCGAACGCGCCTGAATCTCTCGCCTCCCTCCCTCCCTTCCTTCCTTCTCTCGCCTTTGTCTCTTCCACAGATTCTTTCTCTGTGTCTGCCGACGAAATGGGAGAGGCGAAGGCGAAAACGAGCGGAGTCTGGCCTACTGTAAAGCCATTCGTCAATGGCGGAGCCTCCGGGATGCTCGCCACATGTGTCATCCAACCCATTGACATGATCAAGGTCTAATCTTTTCTGCTTTTTTCTTTCTTGGGTCTGCTCAGATTTCGATTTTTCGTGCCCAAATATCGGCATTCGGAAGAATCTATGGGTTTTTCTTTACTTTTTGGTTGGATTAGTTGCCGGAAAGTTCTGATGCTTTTTGATGATTTCGGTCTTATTTCATTTTTCTTTAACCGAGTTATGGAAAATGTTGGGTGTATACAAGAAACCAATTGACATGATCAAGGCCTCATCTCCTCCTGCTTTTTCCTATGTTGGGTCTTCTCAACTTCCAAACTTTGGCGGCTAGATACCAGCATTCCTGAGAACTGATGGTTTATTGCCCTGTGTGAAAGATCTGATGCTTTTTTGATGGTTTTAGTTGACTACTGTTTTTTTCCTCCTACTTTTGAGTCTTATTTCATTTTCTTTTACTAGGTTTGCTGGAAATGTTGTCGGGCATAGGCAAGAAACTTATTTCTTCAAGAATGTCTGATTCTGGTTATTTACGTTTCCATTTTGTTGACTTCTTTCATTGATTGGGTGAATCTGCTTGGAAATGTGATTCACTTTGGTATTACTTATTGCGAAATATCCATAATAATTCAGGATCAAATTAGCAACTAAAATATCAAACATATAAGACAAACATTTACATGGAGAACACTTCAGTCAAGAAGGGGAAAAACCGCGGAAAAACGTAGCGATCTGCTATGATAGAAAAGTTATAGAGATACAATTCAGAATGACTCACACTATATCTCCAATTAAGGCACTCTCATAACCCCTTTCTCAAACCTCGTCGTTGATAACTACATGACCACTCATTCATCTCTTTAGGCTCCTTTTCCGAATTTTTAATTGATACCCTCTTATGGAGTAATCTCGTGGGTACTTTACGCAAAATTAAATCAAATTCTTTTGCATTCACCATGCATTTTTGTATGCCCACTATTATGCAAATAACCCATATACAAAATACAAGACACAAACCTTAACAAAATCTGCAGCTGATGTTGACGAATCTGCATTTTATTTAGGATTACTTTCTTTGATTGGATGAGTCTGCATTTGATGCTGATGAGTTTTGCTGTTTCTTCTTTCAGGTGAGAATTCAACTGGGTCAGGGATCAGCCAGCCAAGTGACTAAGACGATGCTTCAGAATGAGGGCATTGGTGCTTTTTACAAGGTTGTATCCTAACGAAATATCCAATCTCTTTTCATATTTTCCTGGTTCGGTTCTTATTTACATTTGCCTATTTATGTATCTGGGACCGAAAATGTGTGAAGTTTTAGCTCTGGTTATATTGCTGATCCTGTAATAGGTGGAGGCTTTCGCTTGTTTTTATTCAGATGGGTGGAAAATTGTGTTGGATTAATGCCATGAAGTCATGGACTGTAGTTAGGCTCAATTCAGGATGAACTGAAATTCGAACTAATCCATCTGCAAGGAAATTTTCTAAATGTTGGTGCAGCTCCAGATTGGAAGAGGAGAAGTTCAGGAAGAAGTAACATGAGATCACACAATGTCAATAGGTGCTGATTGTATATTAGTTGAATTTTAATAGGGGTGTAAATATGGTTAGGTTCAACCTGAACAAGTAGCCCAACCCTAACTTAAACAGTATGATTCAGATATATCAAATTTGTATTGTAAAACTACAAATTGACCCAACCTGATTTATAAGATAGGGTTGGTGGGGGGCTGGGATGTCTGGCAAGTTGATTTAATCAGGTCATACCATGCCAACAATAGCATTTATTTGGATTGACTATATTTTAGAGTATTAAATCTGCAAATCCATGGAATTGCAAGCAACAGTAGGTGTTAGGAAATGGTTCCACAGGTAATAGATATTAAAAACTATCCATGGGCACCGGGGCTATGTTTGCATGGACTATGTCATTTTTTAAGTTATATTAAAGACGGTGTTATGTTTTCGACTCAATTCTATATATCCTTCCTTTGTTTGTGTGCAATTCTTTCTTGAATTTGTAGAATAGATATTGAAAGCTATCCATGGGCACTGGGGCTATGTTTGCATGGACGCTACATTTTTTAGGTTATATTAAAGACCATGTTATGTTTTTGACTCAATTCTGTATATTCTTCCTTTGTTTGCATGCAATTCTTTCTTGAATCTTACTATTGAAATGAAATTTTAATCTATAGTTACTGCAAAACTTTTATCTAAAAAATTTGAAATGAAAAATCAACAAAAACTTGGTATGGCAACTCAATATTTCAATCCTATTTATCAACCTGAAATTGACCAAACTTTCTCAGGGTTTGTTTAGAGTTAGTTATGATTTTAAGAATAAATTGAGGGATAAGTTTTGTTGAACTTTTTACAATCTCTAACCTACTTATCAACCTGAAATCCAGCTGATTTTCATAGAATTCGTATAGGGGTTGGGTTGAAATTTTAAAGACAGTTAGTGTTAGGGTCGGGTGGAGCTGACCAATCCAGGTCAAACTGCCTAGATTTAAACCTTAGATGGTAATTACTTAATGGTATGTTTGGGAATGGATAAACTTTTGATGAAAAGTTTTATAGAGTAGAAGTTGTCAAATGATGTGATACGATAAGGGTAATGATGAAGAGTAAATAGGATAAAGTTAAAAAAGATAGGTTAGTTGTGTAGAAATGATTGAAAATAGGGTAGTTGTATAGGAAAATGTGAAGAAATGATTAAAAAATAAGGTAATTGTGGAGAGTGAAAAGTTTTAGATTAAAAAGTTTTAACTTGACAATTTTTACTTATTACCAAACACAACCTAATTCCTTCATGAGATAACCATAATTTTATGAATCATCTATCCTATACCAGGGTTCTAATGAGCTCGGGTTTTTGCTTCTGCTTATATATCTCTCTCACATACACGAGCATCTAGCATCTTGAAAGATTTTTGTTGGTCCATCTCACCATCTTCTTGTTTTCCCAATCTCTGTAATGTTTGCAGATTTTGTTTACTTCAGTCTTGAAAAAGATTCAGAATTCAAGCTATTGCAACTTGTCCACTAATTCATTGTTAGACGCCTTTTCAGCATAATGTGTGCTTTTTAATTTTTTTGTGCTTAAGTTATTTATAGTTTAGGGTGTTGTGTATATTTTCTGGAGCTATGCTCTAAAGCTGCTTCCCTTCCTCTATTTGTGTGTGTTTTCTGGAACAGGGTCTTTCTGCTGGACTGCTCAGGCAAGCTACTTATACAACGGCACGACTTGGTTCCTTCAGGTGAAGCTTTTACACCAATCATGGTTATATTAGACCATGAATATCGCATAATATTTGAAATAAATGTACTATTAGATTGGTTTATTGCTATGCTTCTGATACTAGTGAAATAATTGATGCTTCATTTGATGTAATCCAAAGCTGGGACAGGTTTTTATAACTGATCTGGATACCTGATGTTTTGGATTATGTTTCCTGTTTTTATGAAATTTGGTGGTCATTCATGAAAGAGTGCTTGTAGGCAGTGATTTTTTTATTTTGATTATTTTTTTTTTACATTGGATCACAATGGGGACCCATGCTCCTGTCAGCACTCGATGCTGGGATCAACACTTACGCACCCTAAATGTCATACCGCTAGGCTGAGTGTAGTTTACTTGTAAGCAGTAATTTCAAATTGATATTTTATGTACATTTTGCAATAACGACATTATGTGGATTTTTTCAACAGTATATAACATAACAAATGCTTGAACATGGGAGCAGCATATGTTTGTCATAAGTGCAAACTGAGCTACTGACTTGGAGTCTACTCTTCTCAAACTTGAATGCAAGAGGAAGCAAGATTCTATAATTCCAATGTTCGCATCCCTGCTAACAACCGGCTAGAAAATTATTTTCTCAATAAATCCAGGCTGCCAGATGCGGTTGAAGTCCTGGTGATTTTGTTGGATTCAAAATATCACTCCTTGGAAATCCTTCCTCAAAAAGGTCCTTATGGGATTAAGCATTTTGTTCTTGATGAGAAAAATATCTGAAAAGGAGATTCCTTTAGTCCAATCAAACATTCACATGGGTGATAAAGCAGCAGAAAAAGGGAGGCCTGAAATTTACTTTTTATTTTTTTTTTAAACCTTTAGACACATGGATGAGGTGCTGGCTCTTTGATTTATGTGTTTGTTAGAAGAAATTTAGGGCGTGTTAGGGAAGTGATAAAACTTTTGAAGAGAAGTTTTGGTGTAAAAGTTTTTAAAATGGGAAAAACTGATGTGATGATAAGGATGATGATGAGGAGTAAAAAGAGTAAGGTTAAAATAGATAGGTTAGTCGTATGGGTCGTTATATAATTGAAATGGGAGAAAACGATGTGATACGATAGAGGTAACGATGAAGAGTAAAGTAGGGGTGTTAACGGATCGGGTTGAATGGGTTGGAGCCTAATCCTAATCCTAACCCATTTAACATATCTTAACCCTAATTCGTTTATTAACCCATTTAAAAAACTTCAACCCTAACCCATTTACAACTCATCTAATAAACGCGCTAACGGGTTATGTTTGTTATTAATTTTCATGTTAAAAATCTTCAATAAAGTATATAAATTTAAATAAATTAAATAATTCGAAGCTAACATACCTTAATTTAATTTATTTTGGCCTGAAAACATCAACTCCAATCTCAACTTATCTCTTTAATGTCAGTTCCCGTTATAAATATTATATGTATATTATAATATGTTATATTAAATGAGTTATACAGGTTGAACGGGTTAAATAAACGGGTTGGACAGGTTGACGGGTTGCGAAGCCTCAACCCTAATCCATTTATTTAATTAAATGGTTGAACGGGTTGGCGGATCATAACTCATTTATTCAAAATTACCAACCCAAACTCATTTATTAACGGGTTGAACGAGCGGGTTAACGGGTTGATCATGACCATTAACACCCCTACTAGGACCTATCTTTAAGTCACACACTAAGTAGCCCTTCCAGCAACACTTAGGACCTATATGCAAATAGTCTTCCAGTGAGCTTAGGACCTATTCGAACATCACATACTAAGAAACCTTCCGGCTAAGCTTAGGACCTACTTGTAAACCAATACCAACAATAATGCATCATGTAATCATTCTCAAGAGGTACCACTACACTATAATGGTAATAACTTCACTTGCATGCATTCCACCACGCTTAGCATATTTAATTATGCTAAAGAGAATATTCGCACACGAATAAAGGTACTCAACTTGTATATCATCTAAATCCACCATTATCGACTCTTAAAACTTTGTCACAGTAGAAAAATATTAAGTCCTAAGTTTAATGCTTAAGCATATTTATTATTATCTTAGTGGACCACGATGAAGCAAATCCTTGATAAGTAACATCTGCTCATCAACATCTTATAACATTGATCTCTTATGACTAATCCATCCCATTCAATGGTTTCGAAACGTTCAAAAATATAGAAACCGACATTTGGATCATCAAAATCGGACATCAATGGGCGTAGCTATGACCAAATGAATTTTGAACGGTTCCATGGGCATCTGCGTCTCGGTAACTTATCATAGTGAATTCTTACAGCCAATCAGACCCGTCTAATAGATTCAGAATGTCCAAAAATGTAAAACTAAGCATTTGGATCGTCAAAATGGGGCATCGTAGGATCAAGATATGGTCAAATGTACGTGGACGGTCAAGAGGGCACCACGTGTCATCAGTTGTCGAATTTTGGATTAGGGGCGTGGAGTATGGGCCGAGTGCCTGGGTATCTCATTATTTGTGTTGAGGCCATCTGAGGCTAGGCCTTTCCAAACGGGTTAGTGATTTCAGTGGTCTCTCTAGGTCCAGCCCTGGAGACTCATTAGCCCAAACCCGGGGGTCCTTTAGATGTTAGCCCAGCAGCAAGAGTGGGCTGGGAGCAGGCAAGCCCACACGAGGCCAGCCCACACGGAAAAGAAAGGGGGCCGAATGGGCAGTTTCTTAGGGGATTCTCTGTAAATTTTCCAGCAGTTTTATTAGTTGATTTTAAACAAAATTAAGGGGGTTTTTAGGCAGTATTTCTCTTATTGGTCTCACCACAAAATTTATATTGAATTTGGGTTTTTGAAATTTTCTATAAACTAATGTTTTCTTGAAATTTAAGAACTGCACTTCAAAGAGGTTTTCTGCAATTTATTTTCAACCAAATATCATGTAATTTCACACAAGCAATATTGCCTTTGAGGGTCAATCTGTAATTTTGTCTAACTTGTTAAGACTTTCTGCAAATTACAAAAATCTTAGGGATTTTCTCTAAAAGTTTCCCCGAACTCCTTGGCTCCAGCACGTCTTCTTCCTCAGCAGCTGGTGGGTTTCGGCACTTCATTAATACATCAAACAAGCTGTAGTTTTTATGTTTAAAGACATTTTTATATTGCTTATTCAACAAAGATCATTCCAACACTTGACAATTCTTAAACAACATCAAATACGGGAGTTTGGGACAAGTGGATGGATTTAATAAAATTCGAAATTCTCACTCGTTCTTATACCATAATGCATAAAAAATTCCAAATTTTCACTTACTTAATAGGCGCACCCACAGACAGATTTTCTGAGAGAAACCTGAGAATAACGGACTTTTTCTCAAGCTCCCAAAATCCAAGCTTCACTGCGTCGCCACTCACCTCTCTCAACGAAACCCCGTGTCCCACCCCTTCTTCCTCCATTTAAGGATCTCCCATCATATGTCCATGCTACTCATTTAATATCATTATTTATTATTTATAATTTGTAACATTATATCCTCCCATCCTACTGTCGTACCTATGCTGCCATTAATTCAATTTTATTTTGTAATTTTCTTTTACCACGGTTATTACATATCACCTATACCACTTGTACTCGCATGTCTCAATAATGAAAATGCCATTTTCCTGTGGTTTTTTTTTTTTTTTTTTTGGAGATTCTCTTTGGAATTTTTATTGTCCTTTTTTTCTATTTTTGTTTTCATTTTTTTTTTATGTAAAAATTCTTTGTCACTTCCTATGAATCCTATCTCTTTTAAATATTCGTGCATTCGATTCCGCTCGTACGTGTAGTTTAAGTTGCATATTCATAGTTGAAAAAATTATTAATTGTTTACCAAATGCTTAAAGGATCTTACATTTAAAATTGGAATATATAATAATTTAGTGTGTTTGGAAAATGATATAACTTTCGGAAAAAAACTTTTAATGTAAAAGGTTTTTTTTTTGAAAAGTATAGTGTATAAGTTTTTGAATGAAAACAAATGATGTAATATGACAAGGCAATAATAAGAAGTAAAACGAATAAAATTACAATAGATAATTAATTGTATAAATAATAATATAATAATAATTGAAAAAGTAAAATAATTATAAATAGGAAGGAATGATTAAAAATAAAATAATGGTAGAGAAAAAAATTTTAAATTGAAAAATTTGAGTTTCAAAAGTTCTAAGTATAACCAAACACATGCAATATAAAAATTATTTCTTAAAATAAAAATTCAAAAATATAACATCATTAAGGGTGTGACCAGCTTAGAGATTAACCCACATCTTAAATCATTTATAAAAATTTCAACCATAAACCTAATAAATGTAACATAAACAGATCCAATTGTGAGTTGTTGACCGATTTTTAAAACAAGTTGTTAACATATTGAATAAAAAAATAAAATAATAAATTATTTTACGCACAATTCTACATCTTGAATAAAGGCTTCTAATACTAATAATATAATTAGATTTAAAACATCAACTTTCATATTTTTATTAATTAAAATGTTGTTTTCATTGTTAATAAACATGTGTAACTTGTGAAATAAATATAAAAATATTAATTCTTTATAAATTATAAATGAGTTTTATGGGATGACGGCTAAACAGGTTGAGCTCAACTCATAACTAACTCATTTATTTAAATGAGTTATACGAGTCATATAAATAGGTTGTTTGGTTGAAAATTCCCAACCCTGAGCTACTAAATACCGGATTGAGTTGGTTGCAAGTTAAGGCTAAACAGGTTACATCCCTAAATATAATGATTAGACTAATTTAAATTATTTTATTTAATAAATTTTTTGGACCTTATTTAATAAAAATTAAAAGGCACATGCCGTTAATTATTTCTAGCATATATTTTATTTAAACCGAAAATGATATTCATAAGTTTCAAACAAATTGAATTTACTTAAGTTAATTTCTAGAAAGATAGAAGTACTAGTTATAGATTTGGACTAATTTATCGTATATAATGTGAATCATGAGCATAATCTGTTCATATTTGATTCTTTCTGTGTGTATTTTGATCTTTAGTTACCTAGCCATTCAGGCCTACTAAAAACTAAATACTTATTAAAAAAGAATTTTGATCATTTATAACTGGGCGTAAATGCTGGCATTTTCGATTGAATATGCATGCCGTTGGATTCGGCGGAATGGATCTCTCCCGTTCATTTACATGTATGTTGAGTTGCTATCAGAGCTATTAATGAGAGGAAAATTTTGTAAAATGCCCCTTCTGTTAGTCAAGACGAAATTTTGCAATAGTCTCCCTCAAAATCTCTCCGGCTTCTGCTTCTCCCTCTCTCAAATCTCATCGATTGCTCATTCTCTCGTCTGCCTCCTCTCCAGCTAGCACCTCACCACCGCTGGACACGACTCCACACTTCCTGATAATCAGCGTCTTGCAGAGCATGCCGACAAAAGGGCCATAATCAAGGATTGATCCTGTTAACCTAAACTAAACAAATGCTCCGTTTAACTCATTTTAAAAGATTCATTGATTTTTCCTTTTTTCTTTATACGCTTATTTTTCTAACTGTATTTAATATGTAATTAAATTTTACCATTTTTAAATATGTGTATATATATATTTTTTTTGAGATTTTTAAAGATAGTAATATTTTAAACATATCAATGTATTTATACACAGATGTTTAAAAATTTCAAAAAAATATACATATATCCAAAAATAGTAAAACTTAATTTATATATTAAATACACTTAGATAAACAAGTATACGAAGAAAAAACACGAACCATAAATAAAATTGTAAGGTGAATTAAGCGGAAGATTTACTTAGCCCGGGCTAACAAGAACATCCTTCTATCATATATGGGTTTTGATATAAAATTCAGTGTTTCCATTTCCAATGATCTAGAACATAACTGTTATGTATGTTTTGTATTCTATCGGGAATGCAATTGTGTATCTCGCATAGTTTAGCTGTGTAGAACTGAGATTGCGTATTAGTATTGCATAAGAGTAAGAGAAGCCCTTTTTATAGTTGGAACCTTGAGAGGCATCCCATGGAGCATGAAAGAGGGGGTATCAGAGTGTTCTTGCTTTAGGGTGTGTGTGAGGCACTCAAAGAATATGTGTGAGGTATTCTTGTGTGTATCTCTATAACTTATTTATCATAATGGATTGTTCTCTCTCTCTCTCTCTCTCTCTCTCTCTCTCTCTCTCTCTCTCTCTCTTTCT
>JAXCLR010000092.1:42923734-42942692 GCA_035584095.1 Annona squamosa
AAAGTATATAAATTTAAATAAATTAAATAATTCGAAGCTAACATACCTTAATTTAATTTATTTTGGCTTGAAAACATAAGCTCCAATTTCAAGTTATCTCTTTAATGCCAGTTTCTGTTATAAATATTATATGTATACTATAATATATTATATTAAATGAGTCATATGGGTTAAATAAACGGGCTGAATGGGTTGACGGGTTGCGAAGCTTCAACCCTAATCCGTTTATTTAATTAAATGGTTGAACGGGTTGGCGGATCATAATCCATTTATTCAAAAATTTCAACCCAAACCTATTTATTAATGGGTTGAACGAGTGGGTTAACGGGTTGACCATGGCCATTAACAACCCTAAAGTAAAGAGAGTATAGTTAAAATAGATGGATTAGTTGTATGGGTAGTTGTGTAAAATGATTGAAAAGTAGGATAGTTGTATACGAAGATGCGAAAAAATAACTAAAAAAGGGTAGTTGTAGAGAGTGAAAAGTTTTCGTTGAAAAGTTTTAATTCAAGCCAAACGCACTCTTAGTAAACTTTTTTTTTTTTTTTTTTTTTTAAAAAAAACAGAATCTTCTTTTGATTGCCTTCATGGCATGTGGTAGTAAGCTTGCTTCTTTTTGCACTAGTAGGAGATGAATCTTTGATTTGCAGCAAAGAAAAGAAGAAAAAAAATTTAGTCTGTGGTCTTTCGACTCGCTAGAGAGTACATTTTCAAACTAAACTTGATTATGAACAAGGAAAACAATTTATAGTTTTGCATGATGGTGCAACTCGGTTTCATGAAACTTGAGCTTGCTTCATCTCTTAACCCTAATTCTAATCCTATTTGTAAAATCTAAACATCAATCTTACCCCTATTTCTATTTGTGAAACTTAAAGCTTGCCCTATTTATATAAGAGGCAACTTTTCATAGTTGGTCCTATAAAATTTTTCTTTTAATTTAATTGGAACTCAATGGTTGTATAAAATTCTTGGAGCACTTTGTCATTTCTTGTATCCTACTTGCTTTCTGTTTATGATATCTTTCTTAATTTTCTCATTTTCTTGAATTATTGATCCTAAATATCGAAAAAATCAGTTCTTGATACGACTTGATTTGAAATCTTAATTGGTTACTCATTTACGTGCTCATTATTATTAAAGTTGCATTTCATATATTCATGATAATACATACCCTAATGAAATTTAGGGAAATTATAATAATGTATAATATACTTGTAGAAGAAAATCTACCTTTCCAAAAGTAAGACAAAAGAAGAAAATTTAAAAAATTTGAAGATAAGAAGTGTAAACATAAATATAAACCAAAGTAATACAACTTAAAACAATTTATTAAAAAACATGAACAACACAAATATGGAAATTCCCAAATATACCCATGAATGTCGACCATAAATTGTTATATACGCGCGTATTTTCAATAATTCCTTACATGCTCCTGCCTTTAGGGTCTGTTAGCAACTACCTGTAACATGTCTGAAATGACTAATGTAGCCTGACAAATAAGAAAAAGTAAGTCGTGATCTTAGCTACATCTAGTTGCACACCTTCTGAGGAACCAACAACAACAAATGAAAAATGGAAGTGATGAAGGTTTATGTTTTTGATAAAAGGATGCATATGCAACCCTAAATCAGTAGAGTTATATTTGTCATGTGACATGTGTTAATGGCAGTTTCTAACGGATTCTAATGGCGTGAGTGTGAGAGGAACTTTGGGAAAAAGTTGTTAGTATGAGAGGAATTATTGAAAAAGTCGTGGGTGAGGAACTTTGGGAAAAAGTGATGGGTATGAGAGGATTAATAGAAAATACATGAGTATGTAAGGACTTGTGGTCAAAATTTGTGGGCATATTTGAGAATTTTCTTATAAAATACACAAAAGACAAGCCCAAAAATTGATTTTTTCTCACATTTGGTGGGCTGGGTTTGGGCTCAACTCGGCCTAAGTTGCACCCTTTGTTCTAAAATGCCTTTCTTCTCTCTGTTGTGTTTTGCGTGGGCACTCTTCTGTTCTTTTGCTAGTTTTTCTCTTCAGCAAAATATGATAATCATGGCGAACTTGGGCTGTTCTGTTCTTTCGTTTGGTTTTGTTGTCAGCAAACATGATATGATTGCTTGACTATGGTGAAGATGTGCGTGTGGTACATTGGTAGTTTGAACCATAGCCATCAGTGCTTGAGCATCTTCCCCATGACAATTGAATATTCTTTCTCACAGCTGATGATTGTATGTGAATTTGTCCAAAGAAATGGCTGCTGCTCTGTGAACTAGGATATTATTTTATTTTTATTTTTATTTTTTAAAATTGTGTCAGGATTTGAGTAGTTCTGAACAGTAGAAAACATAACTTATGTGCTTCTCTTGGTCTAGTACTTTTGGGGCTTGTATTCTTGTGATGCAAACCTGATTGTACATGTTAGAGATTACACATATCTGTTACAACAAGAATCGGAAAATAAAGAATTACTTCTCAGCAAATCTATTGTATTCTTGACAATGAAAATCTGGATGATTCTAGAATTGACCTTTCCTTTGTGTAGGATTTTGACAAACAAAGCAGTTGCGGCTAATGATGGGAAGCCTCTTCCCCTTTATCAGAAAGCTCTCTGTGGGCTGACTGCTGGAGCAATTGGAGCATGTGTTGGCAGCCCAGCAGATCTGGCTCTCATTCGTATGCAAGCTGATGCCACTTTACCCGCAGCACAACGACGTCACTACAAAAATGCTTTCCATGCACTCTATCGAATTGTGGCTGATGAAGGGGTTCTTGCACTTTGGAAAGGTGCAGGTCCGACTGTAGTCAGAGCAATGGCCTTGAATATGGGCATGCTTGCTTCTTATGATCAAAGTGTGGAGTTTTTCAAAGATTCTCTAGGTTTTGGTGAAGCTACAACAGTTGTAGGTAAGGCACTAGACTGAGCATGTTTGGGAATGAGTATCTTTTTCCAGGCCTTTTTATGCAAGTTGACATATTAACTGTTTTATAACCTTTTCCCCCCTTACTATATTTGGTCTGCACCCAGTCTCAAATGGCAGCCACTTGCTATTGGGCACAACGATTATTTTTAACTTTTTTTTTTTTTTTAAATTTATAAAAGTGTTAATCTAGAGGTATTTAATTTATATAGCAATTTTTATCATTTTTAGTGATGTATGTATATATATATATATATTAAATTTCAAATACGGGGGCATTTTATTCATTTTAAAATGTAAAAAATGATAAAATATCTGTGTTTGAAATTAAAAAATAAATTATACACATCTCCTAGAAAGAGAAAACTTTTCATGTTGATTAAACACACGTAGATTAACACTGCTATATATATAAAAGATAAATAGGGGGTTTTGAAGCTGGTAGTAAATGATCACACATTATATGTCCTATTTATTTATTTATTTTGCAATTTTTTCATTCAAAAAACGAACTTATTTTTCATTATTGACTTTATTTTAATTGTTACTGCCTATTATGTTGATTCATTTCCTCTCTTTTTGCCTCATTTTTCATCCACCTCGTTTCTGCATTTCCGAATGTGTTTTAGCTTAATTCCTTTGCAGTAAAGTTTAGAATATTTGGCTGTTTTTCACGTAAACTTCTTAAGGTAAGTGTTTTTGTTTCTGCCTCATGTTTTTCATGTTATAATTCCCTGAGCACAATATGCATTTCCATTTATGTGAGCACAACTGCTTTGGAATCATGCATTCTTTCTTGAACACAAAGCTTTTGTGAAAGCTCATGGTGTGCCATATATGTGACGTTCATCATGAAGTTTCCTTGGATCCCTTTACAATACCCATTCTTAGATGATCGGCTGCCAAAATTTTTTATTTTTTATTTTCATCACTTGTATGGTCTTCTGGCATGCGTTTCAGTCGGTCCATACTGCCCAAGTTGTGGGTGTGTTGTGGGAGGATTGTTGACAGATGCATATGATGATTAAGCAGCTGTAAGTGGACCATGGAGTTTGAACAAAACCACCGTTCTGTTCTGAATGTCTGTGCACTGGTGACAAATTAGTGTTCATATAACCTGGTAATTGTGATTTTCCACAGAACTCCAATTGCTATGCATGACTGCGCCCCATGATTCAGAACATTAGGCTTGTTCTCATGAGCCCAATGTTTACTTAATGACTTTCAGAAAATTCACCCAATTGAATAAGATTATTGACTTCGTTAACTCTTCTTGCTTGAACAAGTTTTGATGAGTTGCATAGTCCAAAGTCCATGCTATATCAGGCCTGTATATTGCAACTTTTAGCATTAATATATCATCTTCATGGGTTTCAAAAAGTAAAAAAAAAAAAAAAAAAAAAAAAAAAAAGGTTGTGCTGAAACTTCCATTCAGCCAGTTGTATTAGATCACTGTAGGTGTTGGAGTATGCATTTGCTGATGCCGTTTAAGGGAATTCATACTTTACAATGGTACTTGCAGGGGCAAGTGCTGTTTCAGGATTCTTTGCTTCTGCTTGCAGTCTACCATTTGATTATGTCAAAACCCAAATACAGAAAATGCAGCCCGATGCCACTGGGAAATATCCATACAGTGGGTCTTTGGATTGCACGATGAAGACCCTCAAGGCTGGAGGGCCTTTCAAATTCTACACTGGATTTCCAGTATACTGTGTCAGGATTGCACCCCATGTTATGGTAACCTTTCTCAACACTGCTTCCTTCATGGTCTTTGTTAGTTTTCATCTTTTGAACCTGTCCCTGTTTATTTTGGTTGATCCTCCTGGACTTTCTTGCAGTTGACATGGATTTTCTTGAATCAAATTCAGAAGTTGGAGAAAAAAGCTGGATTATAGAATTCCGATTTAAAAATTGTCCTTCTGTAGTGCTGGTTAGCACTTTTAGTTTATATCATCAACTCTGTACTGTAGTTGAGCTGGCTTTGGCTACTTAACAGGTCTCAAACAATTTCCGCAGGGGATTCTATACAGGATTTTGCATTGGGTGTAATAAGAATTCACAAACTGTAACAATACAGAAGTGATTTTTTTGGGAGGGTTATCTAGGACAGTAAGTACCCAACTTGCAATTTTGCGAGTACATATAGTGACTGCGAGCACATTTAGGATGAAAAATTGAATTGGATATTACAGCTCAGCCTTCAATTGGAATTCGAGCATGTCATTTTTATCGGATTCAATTTGAGTTGCAGATTGTATTTGCATTTATTAGTTTGTACTTCAGATGGTTTATTGTTTCGTGCCATTTTTATCAGATTCAATTTGAGTTACAGATTGCATTTTGCCTTTGTTTCTTGCCATTTTAAATCCGAGTTGCAGATTGTATTTTGCCTGTTTCATGCCATTTAGACTTTAGCTTCAAAAAAGAAATGTTGTTCAACACGTAGAATTGCGTTGGAGAACTGCAAACGTGCAGCGAGGCCAAACATTTTTCAAAAAGTGCTTTTTTCGGTATTTGGGGAGCGCTTTAAAATTTTTCGGAGTTTAAGAACAGAAACCCTCATAATGTTTTCATCATTTTTGTTTGAATTGTATTTCGACGGGAATATTTGAAAGGTTTAATAAGGTCATCCCGTACTTGCAAAAAGGCAGCCTCTTGATAAAATACAAGGAATCGCGTTCCAAATAGCAGTTGCAGTATTATTATTATTATTTTTTTAATATCATATATACATTATGACACCTTGATATTACAATAAAGCATATTCACATCCTCACACCATGGAGGGAATTTTTTTTAAACCCCTAACTAGGGGAATTGTAAAACCCGCACAATAGGAGGGAAATTGGAAAACCCTCACTACAGAGGGATTAAGTTATATGCAGCGCGTAAGAATCCAACAGCGCTCAGCCCACATGGGCCACAGTTGCAGCAATCTTAATTATCATTCTATGCATTCATGATTTTTTATTTGTTATGTAATAGATGGACGTGATATTGTACGCTTCTTAATATAGTATATGTGGTTCTATATTTATGAAATTCTTTCTCTATGTAACATTTTCTATTTTTAATATTTTAATGGTCGATGAAAAATTTACTTCATCTATTATATTTAACATCATTTATAGTGTATTAGAAATTTTTTTATTTGTCTACTAATACTGCGTGGGGCCCTAAATGGCTTAATATTACAATATTAAAATTGATATTTTAAAAATAAGATGTGTTTGGCAATGAAAAAATGTCAAACTAAAATTTTTCACTTCCATCATTATGTTATTTTTTAATCATCATAATTACCTCACATTTTAATCATTTCTACACGATTACTAATGTAACTAATCTATTTATTTTATCTTTATTCTCTTTACTTGTCATTATTACCTTTATCATTTCATATTATTGTATAACTTTTACTCATGAAATTCTTTTATAAAAAGTTTTATCACTTCTAAATTCATTTTAATAATGAGAAGCTGATTGAATAAAGTTAAAATAAATAAGTTAGTTGTATGTGTAGTTATGTAAAAATAGTTGAAAAGTAGAGTAATTGTAGAGGAAGATGTGAAGAAATGATTAAAAATATGATAGTTCGGAAGAGTGAAGGTTTTACATTTAAAAGTTTTAGTTTGACATTTTTTATTCATTGCCAAATACGTTCTAAAATATTTGTAAAATATCAATTTTGTTAAATGATCTAAAATATAAATTTTACGTGTATAAATGATTTTATAAAGTAGCATTATATTTTAATATATGTGTAACGAGCCTAGTGTTTTTCATAATTTATACATGAATATACATTTTTTCAACAAATATGACCTGTAAATATACTTGATCAGTATGAAACTTAGTCTGTTATATAAACAAATGATCTAAATATAAGATGAATGACTTTATTAGCTTGGTCTAAGCAAATGACTTGCTTAGCCTACTTTAAAAAAGCTATTTAAATTATTTTTTTTATTTTTTTCTTTGTATACTTATTTATGCAAGTGTATTTAATGTATAAATCTAAAAAAAGTGAATTCAATATATAAATCAAGTTTTACCTTTTTTGGTACTTGTATTTATTTTTTGAAAATTTTAATACCCTTATATTTAAAAATTTCAAAAAAAATACACACATTTAAAAATGGTAAAACTTGATTGATATGTTAAATATACTTAGATAAATAAGAATATGAAAAAAGTTAAAAAATATTTTAAATAAATTTTTTTGAGATGAACTAAGCAAGCCATTTGATTAACTCAGGCTAACATGATTACTTTTTTAATTAATGAATTGAATTTTTCATCAAAGGTTAAGATTTTAAATCTTGAAGGAATTACAATAGCTCATATATATGGATGCTGTGTTTTTAGCGATTAGATTTCTAATTCAAAAAGGTAATGGTTCCAAACAACTCACCGTTGATTTTCTATTTAAGTATTATTTTTATTAAATTCAAATAATTTTAGATTCTAAAATCACCGATTAAAAATTTTACGGGGCAATCCCCTAAGCCCAGTTGCAGTTTGGGCTAACTGCATTTAGCCGTTAATATATTTTTAATATTTTTATGAACATGTTAATCAAAATATATTTAATTTATAAACATGCTAATCAAAGTGTATTTAATTTATAATTAAATGTTACCATTTTTAGAGATGTGAATATTTTTTTGATTTTTAAACACCAGTGTTTCAATCATTCTCCTTTGTTTTAAGCCAAAATTTTCTTAATCTAAATCTTTTCGTTCTTCACGATTATTCTATTTTAAAATTATTTCCTCACATCTCTCTATACACTTATCTTACTTTTTAATTATTTTTACACAATTATACATACAATTAACTTATTTATTTTAACTTTATTCTTTTTATTATCCAACATTATCTTTTTCATATTATATTATTTTCTCATATTTCAAAACTTCTACATAAAATTTTTTCATCTAAAAATTTTATTACTTTTCAAGCATGCACATTATATAATAACTTTTATTTCAATATATTTATATTATTGTATATTAAAAAACAAGTAACGAAGAGCGCCCTTACTCAGGGAGTCGACTCCAGAAATTATTTACTCGTCACGAGATGGAGACTAACAATGTTGAAATAGATGCAAAGTACTTTAAAAGTTATTAATATTAAGTTTTAAAAAGTAAAAATAATTGGCTGTTTTACTTTTGAATTTGCATAGATGCAAACGAAAACCTATTTTAAGAAGTTATAGAACTTTAAAAGGGCAAATTTGAAATATACTCAAAGGGCAAATTTGAAATATACTCATAATGTTTGAGCTTAATCTTTAATCCGTTTGATCTAGTACACAAGAACACACTTAGCTACCAACCGAGCTGTCAGTGCCTGTATTATAAGAATCCGAGTAAGCGCTGGTCATGGGTTCGAATAGGATTTTGGCCAGAAATGAGAAAAATCATTAGTGGGAGCTTTAGTCTCCCGTCCGGTTATTTGTGGAAGCAGTGGTCTCCCGTTTAGTTGTTGGAAGCTGTGTCTTCTTGATTATTTGGTGGAGCAGTGTCTCCAAATTTGTAAGAATGTTTCCGACCTTCAGTGTAATATGTATTGAGATGTATGTAAAATATATTCCAATAAAAAAAAAGAACACACTTAGCTTAAGTAGATTAAGGTAAATGATCTTTTAAAATTTTTTTTTTGATTTTTTAAAATTCATACGTGACTTTAAGCATGAACATATCGTATATATAGTTTTTATATGTTTTTATATATTTTTAATATTTTTAAGTATTCGAACGTAAGAAATAGCTGATTTTTTATTTTTAAATTTTGAGATAAAAAATTTAAACCAATCAAAGTAATGTAAAAACTATATATATGAGTTATTAATGCTCGAGCCTACATATAAATTTTAGGGTATGTTTGGTTGGAGGTAAAACTTTTGATGAAAAATTTTTGGAATAGAAGTTGTCAAATCAATAGAAAGTGATGTGATATAATAGGAGTAATGATGAAGAGTAAAGAGAATAAAGTTAAAATAGATAGGTTAGTTGGATGGATAGTTGTGTAAAAATGATTGAAAAGTAGGGTAGTTTGTATAGAAAAATGTGAAAAAATAATTAAAAAATAAAGTAATTATGGAAAGTGAAAAATTTTAGATCGAAAAGTTTTAATTGACACTTTTTTTATCCTAAAAAAACACTCTTAAAAAAAACTTAAAAAATAAGCACTCCATCGGAGTTCAAATTTTAATGAAGCATGATCTCTTGCGGCCGGTCGTGGGATCCGTTTATTTTATTTTTTTGGTTTTTTATAAATGTGTAAAGATAGGTATATTTAACCTATAAACTAAGTTTTTATCATTTTTGGATACTTTTAACTTTTTTGATTTTTAAATATAGAGCATTTTAGTAATTTTTTGAATAAAAAATTACTAAAAATACCACTGTGTTTAAAAATAGAAATATTTAAAAGCATTTTTCAAAAATAGAAATATTTAAAAGCATCTAAAAATGGTAAAATTTAGTTTATAAATTAAATACACATGGTTCTACACATTTATGAAAAAATTAAAAAAATATTTGTAGGATATTCCACGGCCGGACGCATGGTGGTTCCCATCGGACCTCCCACCTAGTTAACGAAATTACTGAAATGCCCATGGTCCACAATCCGCATCGTCCACAACAACAACAAAACTGGAAGCAGAGCCGGTAATGTAAATCCATCCATATATCCCGGGTTTTGTTTCAATACATTTTGTTAGAAATTTCATTTTTTAAGAATTTTTTTTAGTAAAACTCTTAAGCTAGGTGTATTTAACTTATGTATTAAGTTTTATAGTTTTTGAAAATTTAAATGTATATTTTTTTATTTTGACAATAGGAGTTTTTTAATTATTTAAAAAGCACAAAAGCCCCTTTATTTTTAAAAATAAAAAATATATATTTACAAAAATGTTAAAATCTAGTTTATAAATCAGATACACATATATTAAGAGTTTTATAAAAAAATATTAAAAAATAAAATTTTTACCCGATACATTAAAATTTCAATCAATCCAGTGGCATCGAAACATTGTCCATGTATGCTGCAAAGCCAGTGCAAGGTCAAAAGAAGAAAAGGAAAGCATTCGATCAGAAGTGAACTCACCTTTTCTTACTCGAGCTTCTTCCTCTCCAGTTCCACCGCTGCTGTCTTGTTATTGAACTGAAGTTTTTTGTGCGAGTCTGCATCATTTTCTTTTCGTACATCACATAAATGCGTTTCCCCTCGCTCTTGCTGCATTGAATTCTTCTTCCTCCAGAAGTCATGGGAAGCGCCTTTGGACTGTCCCTCTGTGCAAGGGAATAATGGCTACAAGAGGGGAGGGCACAAACGGAGTGCGCCCACCGACACACGGAGGCACTGGTCGGCGACGTGGTGGGAGAAAGGGCAACAGGATACTCCTTGGGACTGCAGTACTGCCGCTGTCTTATGCTTCCTTGCTCTGCCAATGCACTGCGGGCGGTGGAATGGACTGATTAACATGTTAACCATTACTGCGACGCAACAGTTTGTGCACTGTTACTACAACGTCCGGATGAAGAGAGAAACATGGCAGGAGCAGTGCGGCCATTATTGCAGAAGTGCCACAGGTATCCTCGCACGCCCCAACCTACCGTCGTTGGTCACCAAGCAGGCATCATCTTCTAAAGCCTCCGTCAAAAATCAAACCGTCCGATTTCTTTTCAGGTTGGCCCTGGGAATTAGGTCAGACGTTTGAGATTTTGCCAATTTTTAAAATTTAGTAGTATTTATGGTAAATATTTACAAAATATGAAAGACATTAAATTTATTCATTTAAGGAGAAAATTTTTTAGAATTTTTTGTTACTTTTAAAATATATTTATTTCTATATGAATGTAATTTTATTTACATCAATTATTCTGTATCTAGATGTTATTTTCATACAGTATAGATAGTCATATACTTTAGTCCCTATGCATCTAGTGCATTAACCCAAGTTTTTTATTTTTTGGATCATCGTGTGGGCCAAGCGTGTACATCTTATATATACAATTTTACAAATTTTGGATGTTATTTAATTTTTTATAATTTTAAAAATTAAAAACAGCTCTTTTTATGTGCATTTCAAAAAATATTTTGTAACATTAATAAATTGTAAAATTTCATAGATAAGATGTTCATGCTTGGGCTCACATATGTGTGTTAAAAATTTAAAAATAATAGAAAAATCCATGCATTAGTGTGCAATGGAATTCAATGCACGTGGGTACACTAGATCATAGTTCTATGATATACTATGATATTTTATATAAGGCCCATTATAAATATATTTACTATTTTTATTCCTAATTTTAATTATACTTAGCAAGTTTGAAACTTACATTCGTATCCATTAGGGTGCATTTGGTAATATAGGCAGTAGAAATGAGAAGTTTGTTTTCTCATGTATTCTTATCATTTTAATTACTTTAACTATCTTATTTTTTCCATTTTTTCATATATTTCAATTATTATTTTTTACATAAGTAACATGTTTATTTGCACTTAACCCTTGTCATATTACATCACTCTCATAATTTCAAATTTTTTTTCCACTTTATCACATTTTCTTCTTTCCTTACTAACATTACTAAAGACAAAGTATATTCTTAATCCCATCCGCATTACTGACGTTTGGATGGCAAGCAAACAGTGGCAGAAAAAGTCTAAATTGCCCTTGGATTAAGGGCTCTCCGTCAATTGCAAGTACGCCGACTACTTTTACCCTAATTTCGACTATATGCAATAAGTTTGAAAGCTTTCATCGTTCATACCCAATTTTTTCACCGTCTCGCCCGACTCTCTGTGCTCATCTTCACTCTGATCGATCGCCTAGTTGCCGCTGTTGAAAATTGTTCGCCGCTTGTCACGGCTCTGCTGCATGCAATTGCTATTGCCTGTTTGAGTAATCGAATTTTCTAGTTGAATTGAAAAGAGGGTAACCAGGACGAAGCAGATCTCAGTGGCAATTGTCATGTGGCATGGCATCAACTCATCGTTTTGCTCAATTGATTTTCCCATTTTTTTTTAAATAACTTTTTTCTATTCTTTTTATTCCCCTTAAATTCCTATTTTTCTTTTCACTGATTTTTTCCAGATAACACTGATTTATCATTTACATATGAATGAAAATTTTCAGACTTAGTGAATGTAGTTAAAATTAGAATAAAAATAGTAGATATATTTGGAATTACAATAGAAGGATAATTTTTTTCATTTAGAAGAATTTATCTAGCCTAAAATACCACCGTCTGCCGACCGTCCAAACGTATGTAATGGAACGAGTATGAATGAGATTAATAATATGCTTACGCTGTGTTTGGCCATGCAATTTCATGCCTCGATTGGGCTTTTTTCCACCAGAAAGCAGTTTCATGTCATGTAAATAAGTGTTTCGCTAAAAAATAGGCAAAACTTCCAAGAATGGCAATCGCAATTTTTTACTACTGATAATAAGCTAAAAGTTGATGCTTATTTAAATAACATAAGCCCATCGTACGTAGTTATATTTAAAAGACAAAAATACTCTTAAAAACTAAAATAGAATTTTTCATATTCACATTTATGTTATCCACCCAAGCACTCAATCATTACCATAAATGATAAGCAAGCATATCATTTATCTACTCCATTTAAAAAATTAATATAAAACTATGATATAATCTTTTTATTTTAGTGTAATTTTTCAATAATTATTTATTTAGTTAAGATATTTATTTTAATCATTTTGGTGAAATAAGGTGGTAAATCATGTATAAATTTGTCTCAATAATTATTTTGAAAATGCTCAATTTTGCTTACATGATAAGTTAAATTAATAATCATTTATTCATGTCTAGCTTAACAATTTTGCGTATTAAAACACTTCAATTTTTTAGATCAAACACGATTTTGACGTTAGAAGTACTTTTTACATGATAATGTCAAATGCTTAACAACTTTTTTCCATAATACTTTTTAAAAAAGTTCTTAAAATAAAAATGCTTTTCTTAACAATTTAATAGATCTAAAAAATGAGACTTTTTGAATCATAGGTAAACATAGATGAATGTTACGAAGGGTTTAGATTTTAAAACATAATTTTTAAAATGAAAAGCAATAAAAGATTGGATGAAAATTTTAACACGACTGTTTTTATTAGATTACTTCCCATTTTATATATGGTTATCAACACAATTAATTTTCTACGCTTTTATAGCTTTTTTTTTTTTTGGTAGCTTACCCACCTAGATTGCTTGCTAGGCCTAGAAAATAGAAATTAGAAAACTACAATCACCCAAATAATTTCCATTTTAACATGATGCAATGAGTCCCCCAGTTAATCTGCAGTACTAACATTTTTAATCTTAAAAGTCATTGAGCATTTTACAAGAATTTATTATTGGTCCCGAGTTGATGACAATTACCTAAGAGGGAAGGAGTGAATTGAGTATTTAAAAATTTAAAACTTGAATTAAAGACTTTACCTCGGTTTAGTTTAATCCCTTTTAATAAGACAAATGGAAAGCAATAAGATAATGAAAGCGGAAATGAAAAATAGTAGACAAGATTTATAACGGTTCGGGCAACCTTCTATACTCCACTCTTTCAAGCTCACACTCTCTTGTAACTTGGGTTCCATTATGTATTCCACGAATACAACTAGAGCCTCCGCTCTCTTCAAGATTCTTGCTCTAGGGGGCATATACAACCAGAGTCTTTGCTCTTTTCTAGATTTTAGCTCTAGGGGGCGTATACAACTAATAGCATAAGTAGGTGACAAGTTCCACTCTAATGACAACACTACTTTGCTATAGCTTAGTTTGCAACACAAAAATCAAACCAAGCACCAAAAACCAAATGATAAGATGAAATAAAATAAATCTACATTTTACAAATTTGTGTAGCAAGTTTCAGCTCGAGGAAGAATCTGTAGAAGTAATGAATCATTTTGCGTTGAAGTAAACAATAACTTTGAACCTTGTTCTTCCTTTGAAAATATATTGATCACTCAATTGTAGAGAAAAGTGGGTTGAAACTCTTAGTAACACTTCTTTCCTCTTTTTCAGCTCTATCTTGTGTGTTTACACGTTTGCTTGAGTATCTATACATAGACGAGGGAGAATTTTGAACGTTATGGAGTTGGTTGGTGTGTAATAAATGTTCCAACGTTCAAATATTCCTCCAAGTCGCAGGTGGAGGCGACTTCCTGTGCGACTTCGCCTAAGTCGCATGTTGGAGTCGACTTTGGGTGCGACTTCGGCTATGCTCCATCTTCTAAGTCTGTCTTTTGAGTCAACTTAGTTTGGGACTTGACCCAAGTCGATGCTGGAGTTGACTTCGTTTGCGACTTGGCTTTTCTCTCTTGCCAAGTCTACTTAATCTTTCTTGAGATGTCTCTTGCTTGTTCAACTTCTTCTTTATAAGTTTTCTTCTTTTGATTTTTAATATTTGAAGTTTATTTTGCATAGAAGTTCTTTAGCTTTATGTCTTGAGGGCTTGAAAAACTTGAATATTTGTATGCATGAACAAGTCCGATATATATATAGTGATTAGAACGGTTGAATTCATGCATCTTGCTTGCTTTGGACTTGAATTAATCTTCATATGTTCCAAGTCGAATATTTAAGTCGACTTGGTCTTCAACTTGAATCAAGTCTATCTTGAAGTCGACTTGTTCCCCGACTTGACTTCTGAAATTCTGCCCTGTTTGATTGAAGTCAATGATGGAGTCGACTTGGCCTGCGACTTCACCCAAGTCGCAGATGCAGTCAACTTCGCCTGCGACTTCGGCACACTTTGGTCCCCAATTTCAACGCTGGACAGAAAATTGCACTTGAAGTCACTTCTAGAGTCGACTTGGTTATCGACTTCGCGTAAGTCGATGCTGGAATTGACTTGGAGATCGACTTGACCTTCTATACTTTATATTTTTTATTTTTATAACTAAAATAGTACATAAAATGCATTAGTAGTTAAAACTTACTCAAATTGTATTGTTAATCATCAAAACACATGCTTTGGATATTTTACATTTGATTTTCAACAATTATTTTCAACAATCTTCGCCTTTTTGATGATTGACAAAATTAATTTGAGTTTATACCTTTCAATATGTCATTTTATCTTGTTTTTTGATGTTTTTAGGATAATTATAAGTTATTTGCCTTTTAATTTTGATGAATTTGTTATATGTATATTTCATTTTCATCATTTGCGTATGTTACTTCAAATAATCTCGAGTTGAATATTGTTTAGATAATCATTCAATCAACCATTTCAAAATAGAACATTAATAATCAGAGCAAAACATAATTGATCAGAGCATTTGTAATCAAAGCATAACCTTTTCATATTATAGCATAAACAAACTTTTCATATAAGGTACAATGCAAATGAAAAAGAAACCTATATACAAGCTACTCAACCCAAAATCCAAAAAAAATTACTCTAAAACTCAACTATTCTCCCCCTTTTTATCAATTGAGCAAATAAGGATCATTTGAAGAGATTTGGCAAACTGGAACACAAATATCGGATATGGAATTTGAGTAGGTTGGATAGGCCGAACATGAGCCGAAAATTAAAAAGATGACATGGGTGCAGGTGTAGGATATTTGAGAACTGACCCGGTGTCGAATGGATCCAATGCAGGTATGGGCTGATTACGATGGTGCCCTGATGCCAGATGATATTTGATCATTTTGAGTTCCCAATCCATACGATCCTGGCAAGAATGCATATCCGTCATCACATTTAGGACCTCGACAATCTTACTAGTCAACTGGTCCTTGATCTGATCTAGATGTTCTCGAATTGCATTCACTGAGTTGTCCCATGATGGAGGCCTAGGTGCAAGATCAGGGATCTTCGAGCCACGAGGCGAGTAAGAGCCATGTGACGCAGGGATGCAGGTGCCTCATGATCATCCTGATGTGGAGCTGGCTACTCCCTTGAAGGTGAAGTGGGCTACTCCCCCTGTCCCTGTGCATCTCCGGCTTCATCTTGAGCTGGAACAACCATTCTTTCTTATATCTTTTTAGCTCTGAATTGCTCTATGTTGATTTTCATGTGTTGGAGCAGGGCCTTCTTGATGATATTTGTTGATTTGAGAACCTCAAATGGTTCGCCATCAATATCCACCTCAAAATGCTTTAGGATCTTAGTGATCCATGTCCCATATGGCAAAACCCCTCGTGGGTTGTCCTTTCTTGAGGCCATTGCTTCTAAAAAGAGTCTTAGAAGGCTCACTTTGACCTGATTTACAAGTTTTCAGAGAATTCCCGCCTCCTATGGGTTTAACTGGTTCCTTCCGCCACCCTTTGGATAGATGCAGTGGGCGATGAGTAGGCGTAGGACCCGTAGCCTCAGGGACAAGTCCATGTAATGTAGGAACTTAATCCCGGGATGGTACTTGTGGCTCTGGGTGAGCTGATTATACATTTGATCAAGGGTAAGATCAGCAGAGAGCTACTCATCTTTAGCAGGAACACCTAGAATTCTTCCTATCTTGATTAAGGCATCTGCTTGATTTAGGGCTACCATTGAACCCAAGAATATTTCAACTCCCTTGACATAAGTACAATCGTTATGATCATCCCATAGATAGTAAAATATCCTAGTTAAATCCGGATATACCCTTTCATCAGCTTTCAATAGTCTAGTCCAGCCTTGGAAATCTAGAAGTTCTTCAATCTCAAACTCATAGTCGCTTAGAAATTTAAAGTCTACGATCTTATGGATAAACACCTTATGTTCATAGAATGACTTGTAAAAGCGACTGTGCTGGAGTTCGGTCTTAAATTATGTTGTTGGCATCTTTAAAATTTGAGCCTTGGCAGCTGGAGTTCCTTTCCTTCTGGCCCTAGATTGTGTACTTCTAGTAGTTTGACTTTCTGCACCCTGAGCAGCCATGGTCGATGGGAGTGCAGCTTGGAATCAAACCCGTCGACTTGTGGAAGTCGATAGCTCGTCCCGAGTTCATTTTGCAGGAGTCCGTTGCCTCCTGAGGATTTCCTCTTGGGTGTGAGAGTCAGACGGTCTGGGAACGGGTCTTTGGAAGGCTTGGATACAGCTAGTTTAGGCAAACAAGATTGAGGAGCCATTTGGTTTGATTTTTGAGAATTAGAATTTTCAAGTTTGAACTATAAGAGGAATGGAAATAGGCAGTGAAATAAAGAAAAATGACAGAGTAGAGAAGGATTGAAACCAAAGATAGAGAGAGAGAAATGAGATCGAAAGAGAAGGAAAAATGAGATGAATAAAATGGACTCAGAAAGCTTGAGATACAAAGGGAGAGAGAGGAACATAGAGACCTTGCTAGAGAGAGAAAGAAAACTTGAAAGAGACGATGATAGGGAGAAAGAAGGAGAAGAAATGAGCTAGAAAAAGCTGCACCGAAAGTGAGGGAATCCGAAGGTGGCTGGAGAAAAAAAGAGAAAGGAGAGAAAACAAGGACAATCGGTCGTGGGAGAGAATGAGAGGGAAGAAGAGAAAAGAAGAAGAAAGATGAGAAAAGACAGGCGGCTGGAAGCCTGACAGTCGCGCGCGAAGAGTTGACTTCGTCATGCCCAACCGGAGTTGATTTGGGGGCCCTGGAGTCAACTTGGCTTATCGATTTGGACTTTGCTAAGTCTATTTTCCCATCTAACTATTTTCTAATTTAACTCAATCATCCCCATATCATTTTTAATTTTGTAAAATGATTCTTTTGCCAAAGGTTTAGTAAAAATATTTGCAATTTGATCCTCGATTTTCACATATTCCAAACAAACATCATGAATTTCAACATGTTCACGAATAAAATGATGTCTTACATCTATGTGTTTGGTTCTAGAATGAAATATAGGATTTTTAGTCAAACATATTGCATTTGTATATCACATTTAATTGGAATATTATAATAATCAATACCATTGTTTTTTAATTGTTGTTTCATCCAAAGTAGTTGGGTACAACATCTCCCGACGGCTATATATTTGGCTTCCGCCGTAGATAGAGCAACACTAATTTGTTTCCTTGAATACCATGAAACCTATATGTTTCCAAAGAATTGACATATTCAACTAGTACTCTTTCTATCTACTTTGTAACCGATAAAATCCGCATCCGAGTAGCCGATTAAATCAAAAGTTGACCCCTTTGGATACCATAGTCCAAATTTAGTGGTATTTATCAAATATTTAAAAATTATTTTCATAGCCAATAAATGTGATTCTTTAGGACATGCTTGAAATCTAAAACACATACAAACACTGAAAAGAATATCCGGTCAAGAAGCAGTTAAATACAATAATGATCCTATCATACTTCTATAAAGCTTTTAATTGATGCATTTATCGTTTTCGTCAGAGTCGATCTTGATTGTTGAACTCATTGGAGTATTTGCTCCTTTGTTAGTTTGCATTCCAAATTTCTTTAGCATTTCTTTGATATACTTGGACTGATTTATGAATATTCCTTCGCTTGTTACATGATTTCCAGTCCAAGGAAGAAATTTAATTCTCCCATTATGCTCATTTCGAATTCGCTATGCATAATCTTAGAAAATTCTTGGCACAGAGTTTCGTCAGTAGTACCAAATATTATATCATCTACATAAATTTGCACAATTAAAATATTTTTGGTTTTATACTTGATGAATAAAGTAGTGTCAACCTTTCCTCTTTGGAATTCATGATCAATCAAAAATTTATTTAACCTTTCATACAAAGCTCGGGGAGCTTGTTTTAGTCCATATAATAATTTGGTTAATTTATAAACATATTTTGATTAATCCTTTTCTTTAAATTCAGGGGGTTGTTCAATATATACTTCTTCATTCAAGTATCCATTTAAAAATGCGCTTTTCACATCCTTTTGAAATAATTTGAAATTTGTGTGAGAAGCAAATGCTAGTAAAATGCGTACAACTTCTAATCTAGCCACAGTACATATTGTTGGAAACAATGCTTCAAAACAAAACCAATTAATCAAAGATTGAGTTTTGATGATTAACAAAGACTAACTTGAGAATATTTTAAGGACTAATGAGTTTGCTATG
>JAXCLR010000092.1:42942792-42956910 GCA_035584095.1 Annona squamosa
TTTACCAAAGATTTTTAAAGAACCCAATTCACCCCTCCCCTCTTGGGTTTAGCCATCAACTCGGGACCAACACATATGATTCTTCAAAATCAATCCTTTCTTCTTGGGAATACCCTTTAGCTACTAGTCTAGCTTTGTTTCTTATTACAAGTCCGCTTTCGTCTAATTTGTTCATAAATACCCATTTGGTACCAATAATGGTGCAATCATTTAGTCTAGGAACTAAATGCTATACATTATTTCTTTCAAATTGATTTAACTCTTTTTGCATTGCAATAATCCAGTTTTCATCATTAAGATCCTGATCAATATTTGTTGGTTTAATTTTTGACATAAAAGCATATTGTCCAGAAATGTTTTGTTTTGACTTTCTAGTCTTTACTCCTTCATAGATATCGTCAATGATTTGCTCAATTGGATGAACATTTTTGAATTTCAAATCAGTTGGAGGTCTATAGGAGTCATTACCTTCACTTACCTTTTCCTCCGTAGAATTTTCTGGCTTGAGTTTGGTTTCCTTTTGTTGCTCTTGTTGTTTTGCTTTTGTATCTTCTGTATCACTTAGTTCATCCTCTTTTCTCGAAATTTGGTTAAATTCATCAAAAACAACATATATTGATTCTTCTATTATTTGATTTCTTTTGTTGAAAATCCTATATGCTTTGCTATTTGATGAATAGCCACGGAAAATAGCTTCATCACTTTTGACATCTAATTTTTCTAAATTTATTTTTTCATTATTTAACACATAATAAGTATATCCAAAAGTATGAAAATATGATATATTTGGTTTTTTGCCTTTCCAAAGTTCATATGTGGTCTTTTTCAATATTGATCGAATGGTAACTCGGTTTAATACATGACAAGCTGTATTTACAGCTTCGTCCTAAAATCTTTTGGATAATTTACTCTCATTTAGCATAGTTCTAACCATTTTTTGTATTGTCCAATGTTTCCTTTTAACAACTCCGTTTTGTTGAGGGGTTCTTGGTGTAGAAAATGTATGGTGAATTTTTTTTCATTGCAAAATTCTATGAATCGATTATTTTTAAATTCACCACCATGATTACTTCTAACGGAAATAATTGAGCTTTGTTTTTCATTTCATTTTGCACCAAATTTGAAAACGTGATAAATATAGAAAATACTTCATTTTTGCTAGTTAAGGGTATAATCCAAGTAAATCTTAAAAAATCATCAACAATTATATACACATACTTTTTCCTACAAAGAGTTAAAATGTCCGATGACCCATAAGATCCATATGTAACAATTCAAGTGGTTTAGTTGTTGAAATTTTCTTTTTGGTGGAAAATGACATTTTAGGTTGTTTAGATAGCTGATAAGCTTTGCAAATTTTATCGTTGTCATATTTGAGCTTTAGTAACCCTTGTACTAGATTCTGTTTCCACAATATTTTAATATTTGACATATTTATATATCCAAGCTTTGTATGTCATATCCATGGATCATTTTCTATGGCTATTAGAAAATTTTCCTCAAGTTTATTAAGGCAAATCAAATATACAAGCTTCTGAGAGTCTAGGAACGAGAAGTCATTTGGTAATTTGTTCCCCAGTTGGTCATTTAGTCCAAACTATATGATTTATCTTGGGTTTAGTATAAATGGGTTTGGTGTTATTTCTCAGAGCATTAGATTTTTCTTGTTTAAATGTGGTATACCCAAGTCCTTTCTTACAAGTTTGAGTGGTAATTTTTAAGAACATTTTCAAACTTTCTCCAGGATTAGAAAACTTGATAAGCGATTCATTTAATGATTCATTTTTTTTTTGAGTTTTTCTAACTCATTTAACAAAGTATTTTTTTCATTTTTCAATTAATCAACTTTTTCAGCAAGTTTACCATTCACGATCATTACTGCATCATAATGTCTTTTCTTTATTATAAACTTATTTCCTAATTTTTTTATTTCCTCATATAATGAATCATAGGCTTGTTAGAGTTCTTCTAATTCAACACATTTGAGGCATTCATTTATAGAAGATAAAATTGAAAAGGATTTTTGTTCAGAGGTTACCTCTCGACTACTTATGTAGTTCGTTGAAGTAGTTTGATCCTCCAAGATTTCCATTACTGCAAAAAGTATGTCGGAATTTGCCATGCAACAAATTCTTACGCAATCCGCTTCACATTATTCACTTGAAGAGCTGCATGTTATAGATTCTTCTTTATTTACGTACATGCATATTTCTTTGTTTATTTGAAATTTTCTATTGTCACTTCGATCTTTTCTTTGCTCTTTTGCTTTAGTTTCTTCGGGCGTTGGGCATTGGGCTTGCATGTGCCCGAACCACCACACCAGTAATATTTTGTTGATTCTTTCTTTTTCTCTTTAGAATTTCTTTCTTTAAAATTTCTGAAATTTCTACTTTTTCTTACAAATTTTCTGAACCGTTTTGTAAGTAAGGCAATTTCATCATCGTTTTATAATGATGAGGTGGTGTCATCCGAGTCTTATGCAGCTTTCAAGGCGATGGCTTTTGCCTTTGTGGTGATATTTGTTTTTTTTCTTGATTAGCTCATGTGACATTAACGAGCTCATAAGGTATTCAAACTTCAACGTATTTAGGTCCTTGGTTTCTTCTATTGCCGTAATTTTTCGAGTCTATGATTTTAGTAGCGCCCTTAAAATTTTCATGACCTGCTCAGATTTAGAAATTACCTTTTCTAGCCCTTTCAAAGTGTTAGTAATCTTGAAAAATCTAGTAAACATTTTAGAAATATTTTCTATTTCTATCATTTTAAAGTTTTCCAATTCTCCAATCAAAATATTTCTCCTTGTCCCTTGGACTTGGGAGGTTCTTTCATAGATAAATGTTAGTGTATTCCATATCTTTTTGGCAGTCGAACAAAAGGATACTCTATCATATTCGAAAGCAGTAAGAGCACAAAATAATGAATTCATAGCCTTGGCGTTGCTCTTTACAATTTTCACTTCCTCATCAGTCCATTTGGAAGCTCTTTCATCAGTAGGCAAGGTCACACCGTCTTGGATTGCAATCTCAGAATTCATATCTGTAGCTATGATGAGTTGTTTCATACATAGCTTCTAATAACCAAAATTGTTCATGTCAAACAATGGTGACCTAGTAAAGGATTGACCTTCGACAAATGTGGGAACGGAAATGGATTGGGATGCCATATCAAAAGATCTCTTTGGTAAAACTCAAAGACCTGCTCTGATATCACTTGTTGGTTTCGAGTTGATGACAATTACCCAAGGAGGAAGGGGTGAATTGAGTATTTAAAAATTTAAAACTTGAATTAGAGACTTTACCCTGGTTTAGTTTAATCCCCTTTAATAAGACAAATGGAAAGTAATAAGATAATGAAAGCATAAATGAAAAATAGTAGACAAGATTTATAGTGGTTCGGGCAACCTTCCTTACTCCACTCTTCCAAGCTCACACTCCCTTATGACTTGGATTTCACTATGTATTCCGCGAATACAACTAGAGCCTCTGCTTTCTTCTAGATTCTTGCTCTGGGGGCATATACAACCAGAGCCTCTGCTCTCTTCTAGATTCCAGCTCTAGGGGGCGTATACAACAAAAAGCACAAGTAGATGATGAGTTCCACTCTAATCACAACGCTACTTTGCTATAACTTTGTTTGAAACACCAAAATCAAACTAAGCATTAAAAACGAAATAATAAGATGAAATAAAATAAATCTACACTTTACAGATTTGTGTAGCAAGTTTCAGCTCGATGAAGAATCTGTAGAAGTAATGAATTATTTTGTGTTGAAGCAAACAACAACTTTGAAGCTTGTTCTTCCTTTGAAAGTGTATGGATCACTCAATTGTAGAGAAAAGTTAGTTGAAACTCTTAGTAGCACTTTTTTCCTCTTTTTCAGCTCTATCTTGAGTGTTTCCACTTTTGCTTGAGGGTCTATATATAGAGAAAGGAGAATTTTAAACGTTATGGAGTTGGTTGGCGTGTAATAAATGTTCCAACGTTCAAAAATTCAAACGTTATTCCTCTAAGTTGCAGGTGGAGTCGATTTCGTATGCGACTTCGCCCAAGTCGCATGCTAGAGTCAACTTCAGGTTCGACTTCAGCTGTGCTCCATCTTCTAAGTCTGTCGTTGAGTCGACTTAGTTTGGGACTTGACCTAAGTTGATGCTGGAGTCAACTTCATTTGCGACTTAGCTTTTCTCTCTTGTGAAGTCTGCTTAATCTTTCTTGAGATGTCTCTTGCTTGTTCAACTTCTTCTTATAAGTATTCTTCTTTTGATTTTCAATATTTGAAGTTTACTTTGCATAGAAGTTCTTTAGCTTTATGTCTTGAGGGCTTGAAAAACTTGAATATTTGTATGCATGAACAAGTCCGATATATATATATATATAGATTAGAATGGTTGAATTTATGCATCTTGCTTGCTTTGGACTTGAATTAATCTTCATATGTTCCAAGTCGAATATTTAAGTCGACTCGATCTTCAACTTGATTCAAGTTTATCTTGAAGTCGACTTGCTCCCCAACTTGACTTCTGAAATTCTGCCCTGTCTGATTGAAGTTAATGACGGAGTCGACTTGGCCTGCGACTTCACCTAAGTCGTTAATGGAGTCGACTTCATCACACTTTGGTTCCCAATTTCAACGCTGGACAGAAAATTGCACTTAAAGTTGCTTCTAGAGTCGACTTGGGTATCAACTTCGCCTAAGTTGATGCTGGAGTTGACTTAGAGATCGACTTGACCTGCTATACTTCATATTTTTCATTTTTATAACTAAAACAATACACAAAATGCATTAGTAGTTAAAACTTACTCAAATTGTATTGTTAATCATCAAAATACATGCTTTGGATATTTTGCATTTGATTTTCAACAATTATTTTCAACATTTATAACACTTTTCATGCATAAGTTCCAAATTTATAAGATTTCATCCGGAAGTAATGAAATTCCGTACAATCATTACGTATTTCTCATCATTTGATTAAGAAATTTTAAAAAGTCATTACAATCAAAGATTTATATAAAATACAAATAATTGATTTAAGGGGCAAGAATGAGATAAAGAAATATGATGAGATTGTAACGAAGTGCATTAAGAATGACAAAAGTTATATTGAAAATTAAAACAATTGTATTAAAAATGAAAAGTTTCATTACGTACACATTCTATCTGGGCATTGATATACATACAATAAATCTACTAAATAATTGAAAATTAAATAAATTTCTGTATATGTAAAGAATATATTTTATATCTTACACTATATAAATATTTTATAAAATTTAATATATAAATCTTCTAAATAATTGATAAATTAAATAAATTATTGTATATTTAAATAATATATTTTATATCTTTCACAATAAAAATATTTGATAAAATTTATATTAAACATATATTAATAATTACGGTCGGCCGTAGGTATTCGAACCGTAGAAACCTACCATATCCTAATCAGCCGGGTATTTTTTTAACTTAAAGGACCACACTACCTCATGGATATACAACAGGAACTCCCCTTCCCAAATCGCACCCCGGGATTCCAAGAGCATGCCCGTTTACGCTTCTATCGATCGGCGGCTTTCCATCCACGACAAAGCCAAAACTGAGTGGATGTCACGTAGATAAACTTGCTCAGACAGGACACGACAGAGCTCTCTCTCACTGTTCCAAGGATGACAGCAGCAGCTGGTGGAGGGATCAAAGCGGTGGCTCTCATCGCCGGCGAAAACAATAGTACCAAAGGCTTTATTCAGTTCGTTCCGGGCACCCACGGTAGCTGCTGCTGCTGCTGCTGCTGCTCTCTCTCTCTCTCTCTCTCTCTCTCTGATTTCCCTCCAACCAATTCTTCTCAAATTGCAGGAGCCACCCATGTGAAAGGAAGGATCACCGGCCTCTCTCCAGGCTACCATGGATTCCATATTCATTCGTTTGGCGACACCACCAACGGATGCAATTCCACTGGTCAGTCCAAACCCAATTCTCCATTCCTCTTTCTTTCTTTGCCCCCTTCCCAGGATTTGATTTGGTTCTGCTCGTCTCATTCTGCTTTGAATCCTTCACAAAACTAAAATTCTTTTTCAATTTCCCACCAGTTAAAATTAAGGGTTCTTCCAGTTCTATATATCATGATAAGCGTTGTTGCCGCAGGCCCTCACTTCAATCCAATGAGCAAGGCTCATGGAGCTCCTACTGACCACGACCGACATGCGGGTGACCTGGGAAACATACTTGCTGGACAAGATGGTGCTTTTCTTTTCATCTTGTTGAATTCTTTTTGGTGTTGCTTTGCCCGCAATCATTGTTGAAACTCGAAACATGTTTTTCAGGAGTGGCTGAGATTGACTTGATAGATATGCAGGTGAGATGGTCACAAAGATAATACGTTTCCAAAAATTAAATTGGATTTTGGGATTTCATAGATGGTTAGCACTATTGTAATTTTTAGTTTGCATTGTATTTTTCTGTCACCCTAGATTCCACTAGCTGGGCCGCATTCGATACTTGGGAGGGCTGTTGTTGTTCATGCTAGCCGTGATGACCTTGGAAGAGGTATGGTTAATTTTTGAAGCTTCAACTGCAAGACGTTGGCAAAAGAAAATTCCCCAATTTTAGTTTGTTGAATGCTAGAACTGCTGGTTTTGTACTAATTCCATTTGAAATCTTGTGGCAAGCTCTATCAATTTTGATTTGCCATCTGAGTATTTGTTCTCATTTGTTGGAAAATAAGTAATGCCCCAATTAGGTTCTGAGATGCTAATAAAAGCAATGCCCATAAATAAATCAATGAGTTGTTTGGATGCTACAAGTGTTAGGAAACACACTCCACAAACCATTTATCCCTAAATCTTAGCTATTTGAGCCAATCAAAAGCGAACAGCTATCGTTTATGGCCCAAAAACATATTTAAATTTTATTTTTTTATTTTTTGATTTTTTTCATGGATAAGTAAATTTAGGTGTATTAAATCTGTAAACCAAGCTTTACCATTTTTTGATATTTTAAAGTATTTTTTTTTGGATTTTTAAACACAGTAGCATTTCCATAATTATCTGTCTATGAAAAAAACCAAAAAAAATTTTTAAAAAATATGTTTTTGGGCCGGATCATGCGGCACCAAAAGCTCCTGAACATTTTTACAATTTTCTTTTAAAAACAATGCTCCATGATCTTGTCCTGACAATCACAAGTGCCAATTCCACAATACACAATCCTATTTACACTATGCATAGAATCATCACTCCTAATAGTTATATCTTTATATCCCTCTTGAGAACAACTTCATCCTCAAGGTTTGAAGCAAGGAATAAGAGTTCAAACTTGAAATTGGCACTATATTGAACTACTATTTGACTTGAAAAAAGAAGCTAGATTCTCATTATCTATCCTCCATGAACCCAAACCGTGCTTAACAATATGCTGTACATTAGTACATGTCTAACATTACTTGCAAAGGTGGAATTTGGAAAACCATTTCCCTCTTGAGCAGCAGCATAGACATGTAGTGATAGTCCCCTTGAATAGATCTGCACTCATTGTAGTGATAATCCCGGTTTGTTGAAGGAACAAGTGCATGCCCACTAGCCAACACTACCATCATAAAGTCTTCACCAATTCCAAATGCAGGATGGATGCATACAGCTGTTGCCCTTCATCTGCTTGATAGGTCATTAGGAGTTTTGTTTCTATAGTAGTTTGAATCAGTTCACGTGTCATAGAATTAGCCTAGAGTACATTACTTATTCTTGGAGTAAGATGATGGATCATTGTCTGAGAAATCGTGTGTAAATGGGTTTCCTAGTTTTTTTTCTTGCTTGAATAGCCAAAATGTAGGAAGAGCCCTGGTTTGCAGGGAGTGATATTGAACAAAAAAGCTTGTGTTGGGGTAAATGATTTGCATCATGTGAATTATTTAAAGATAAATGGGAACTTCCTTCTAGACAGAAGTATCCTATGGATGACATATGACATACCGAAATCACTCTTGATGCTTGAAGAAAGTGACATTATAGAATTGAACAACCGCAAATCTCATACGCAATATCCCATGAGCCATTATCTGCCAATGAAATTCAGTTATCTGTGAATTTATGCAAATTGGTAGTCGCTATTTGTACATGCCATCGATTTTTGGGAAGATGTCAGATATTTCATGTTAGTGGTTTCCATGTTATACTGGTGAGTTTAGACTATATCAGGTCTCAAATAACTTTGAAGTTTAGGGTGTGTTTGGTAATAAGTAAAAGTTGTTAAGTTAAAACTTTTCAATCTAAAACTTTTCACTCTTAACAACTACCCTATTTTTTAATCATTTCTTCACATTTTTCTATACAACTACCCTACTTTTTAATCATTTTTACACAACTACCAACACAATTAACCTATCTATTTCAATTTTATCTTTTTTATTCCTCATCATTATCCCTATCATATCACATTATTTGACAACTTCTACTCTCTACAACTTTTCATCAAAAGTTTTATCCATTTCCAAACACACCCTTAGTCTTTACACCCTTAGTCTTTGCTAGATTGCCTAAAGATGAAAATTTTCTAAATATAACTAAAAAATGTAATCTGTATGGGATCAAAATTCCTTAAACATATGCACATGCTGATGCATTTTCATTTGCTTCTCTTTTTTGGAAATGCTTGTGCAATTTTTCTGAAAGTTTTGCAGCTTATTACCATGCCATGGGCCCACTAATTGTTAATTATTGATAGGCTTATATAAGGTTCCAAAGCTCACTCCACTTTTACTCTGGGATTTTTTTTTTTAAATTATCTTGAAGATAACAGTGACAATGATATGTAGGTGGGAATGAGGAAAGCAAGAAAACGGGAAATGCTGGTGCTAGAGTTGGATGTGGTAACCTATCGTGTTCTATTTTAACTGTTGTATGGTATCAAAACAACCAAGAACAATTTTCTTAAGGAAAGTGTAAGCAAGAAGTGATTTGGTTGAGGGGTTCTCAGGAATAAAGCATTCAATTGTTTTGCCCCAGTATTGATACAAGTGGGCCTTGGAACTTTAAAGCTTCTCTTTGCTGGACTTTCATAATCTTCTGCATAGTATGTGAATGACTCTTGTATGGAACATTGTGTGTGAATGACACTTTCATGGAATTCCTATTCAGCAAGGGGAAAACCACATGGTAAGAGAATGATTTCAGTTTGAAAATATCTTGGTGAGGTATTGATCTCAAGGTGAGACCGACCCATCTGATTTACCTGGATCATATCTCTATGCTTTTCAGCTGAACTGTATCTTTTGAAAGATGAAAAACACTAGTATTGAATGTATCTCCCTTTGCCCCCAAGCAAAGTGCATTTCTAACTTGTTCCAATTTCCTAATAATACATATCAGTTTGCAGAAAACAAAGCACATGCATCCTCTGGAAAATGATCTGTTAGAATCTCTTATGTTTATGGCTTGATGATGCCTTGTTTCGATTGCTGGGAACCGAAGTTAAATGCTGACTACTTTGGCATGGCAGGTATTATTGGGCTCCAGTCTGCTGTTTAGTTGTGAAGACTTCTTCCTGCAGGTATAAATTCATTCCAGTTTGTATAGAGTTTAAAAATAAATGCCTAGAAATGTCAAAATGGCATACATAGTGGGTGTATTAGGAACTGTATTTCTTTTGAGCACTTGAAATGTCCCAATGGCTTCGGCATATTTTTGTTTGGTAGTCTTCCAAGTGTTGGCCTTGCGAATTAGTGAATGACTTGAAGCATAGATAGTCTAATACAGGCATATGCTCTTCTCAAGTAGAAATCTTGGGATACTGAACCAGATGGGAACTCTAATCTAGCTTTCCATATACCTAGGGTGTGTTTGGGAAGTGATAAAACTTTTGTATGAAAAATTTTTAGTATAAAAGTCTTTGAATTGATAGAAAATAATGTAATATGACAAGGGTAATGATAAAGAGTAAAAAGAATAAAATTAAATAAATAGGTTAGTTGTATGAGAGTATTGTAGAAATAATTGAAAAGTAGAGCAGTTGTATCGGAAGATATAAAAAAAAAAAAAGTAAAAAATAGGATAGTTGTGTTAATTAAAAAGTTTTGGTTTGATTAGTTTTTGTGTTTGCCAAACATGCTCGTGTAAACCAGCTACTTTGCATGTATGAACATTTCATGTATACGTTTAGGCTTTTTTTTTTTTTTTTTTTCAAAAAAAATAAAATAAATCTTGTTTGCAGTCTAAGTAACCTATATTGCTAATTTAGAGATAGCTCTAATTTTTCCCCATTCTCTGCTTACTGATTTTGTTGTTTGTTTTGGGGAAGAGTAACATTACTCTTAGGCTGGGAGCACTAGGAATGCTCGCTGGTGCTGCCAACGAAGGCATATCTTTGAAAAACAAAATGCTAGAAATAGGTTATATGTCATTGCCTTTTTGACTGTAAAAAATTATCCATGTAAAACATCTAAATCATTATCATCATTCCAAGTTGTTTCCATGTAAAATGTCTAAATGGGTTAACATAAAATAATGACACAGAAACAGTTAATAGAATGTGGATTTATGATGAGCTCCAATTGTCTCCTGAATTCAATTCATGGAACCTCTTGGGTTTGACCTCACTGACATTTTTGACTGATCAACGTCTATCCATTCGTTTAATTTAGAATAACTTGTTTACCTAAGAATCCAATTTTTAGTCCAATTTTCATCCAAATCAAAATTTTATGTAGGCTGTTGTCATTTAGAGGTCAACATAAACATACTATAATTACTTATTTTTCGGAATTTATGATCTTTAAAAAGTGTTTATACTTTCTAAAACATTCTTTATGTGCAGGGGAATGATTATGTAGGTTGTTATAACATTCTAATGCTGATTGGTTGTTTTTAACATTCTAATGCTGATATGGATCGATCCGTTCAGATTTTGCCGCCAGTTGGGCTTTGCTACTGAGTGATGGAAGCAAATAGGAAACCTCTGGTTTTGGTCCCGTTTTGATGATTATATGAAATGTGTTGTGAGACCTCTGTTTTGGTCTTATATGAAATGTACTCGATCTATTGCATATAGAATTGTATGTTTAAAATCTAATCCACCTATTGCATTTATAATTATATATTAAGCATTTTTTTATAATTATATATTCAGTATTTAATTAGGAGACCAAACGCCATCCCGGGCTTCATTTGGCATTGCTTAACATCAGCAACTTTCGCTTTTGATAAATTCCTTGGGCGCTTCTGTTTTTCTTGCTTCTTATTTACAACCTTTTGAAACTTAAATTACAGGTTAACCAAAAAAAAAAAAAAAAAAAGCACAATGGCAATATCAGGGATCACAGCACCAAACGGTTTTACATAAGGACGGAATAATAGCATAAAGTACATAGCCAAACCAGGCCCGAGTGGTATTTGATAATAAGGAAAAAGAAATTTTAAAAAATTGAGAAAAATAAAGTAATGTGATGCAATAGGGGTGATGATAAAGAGTAAATAGAATAAAATTAAAATTAATAGGATAATTGTATAAAAGAATGTGAAAAGTTATTAGAAATATGGTAATAATGGGAAAGTAGAATTAGCAGGATAGGTGTAGTGTTGGAGGAGAATTTTTAAAAAGTAAGAGAATGATGTGATGTGATAAGGATAATAATTAAGAGCAAAAAAGTAATGATAAAATAGATTGTATAATTATATAAAAATGATTAAAATATGTTTCTATTAGTACTTATATATTCCACATTTAACTTTTTTATATAATTAACTTATCTATTGTGAGTGTGTTTGTTTTAATATAAAATTTTCATTTAAAACTTTTTAACATCTACAACTACCTTATTATAAAATTATTTTTCATATCTTTCTATCCAGACAACTTTATTTTTCAATCATTTTTACACAACTAACTATACAATTAATCTGTCTATTTTAATTTCATTTTCTTTATTTTTCATCATTACTTTTATCGTATCATGTCATTTTATCTTATTTTAAAACTTTTACAACAAAAATTTTTTATTGAAAGGTTTTATTACTTCCCAAAAACATTTATCTAAAAGTTTTATTATTTTCCAAATACATTCTAAATCTTTATTCTCTTCAATTTTAGTCATTAACCCTATTATATTAAATTACTTTCTCACCTTTTGAAAAATTTCTCTGCACCTTGGGATATTGTCATCCAGATCAGAACAACTCGAGGGCATTGGGAGAGAATTAGGGATGCATTCGGGGGTTGAACCCTACGACAGTGATTCAACATGAACATTTGAAGCTGCCTATTTTGCCAGTAAATGGGATGGTTGATTCACACTCCTTAGAACACGAGAAATACCTCATTCATTTGAATTTTTCGTCTTACTTTTTGATTTCCTCAGTCAGCATGTCTAGATTTGACAGGGTGTAACCGTTTCCAGATAACCAATTGATGACAATCATTGAATCGCTCTCAATCTCCACCTCAGGAAACTTCATTTCATATAACCGTTTTACACCCAACAACGGAGCACTTGTTCAATGAATTTATCAACCTCCACGGCTCCACCTAAGGAAACCTCACCCCGTGACTGTCTCTTTAGAACAAAACTTGTCCCGAATGTTATCTTTGAAAATTATTAATATGACTAACACGTCGAAAACATGAAAACCATCTAACATAACTGTGGGAAATCTAAACTGCATTTGCTATCCTTTGATACATTTTTTTTGGTGTGCTGTAATAAACCACTGTTCAATTTGATAGGACCTCTTCTTTCACATCTAAGGGTGATGAAAATATATCTCATATATACTTTTCATTATCTGACAGTTTTAAGAAGCGCGCCAACATGATTTTAGAAGGTGCTCGTCATGAAAAGAAAGTAATCAGATGCTATGAATTAAGAATTGCTTCGTTGGATGAGAAAAATGGATCTACTGTCTCCTCTTCAGCGTCAGTATTTTCAACTGATGGAGAAAATTCAGGAACTATATGACCCATTTCCATAGCTAACCAGTTCCTATGGTTTAAAGAAGATTTGGTAACCTAAAAAAAGTCATTCCAAGTTCTAAAGCAAATAAATTGAAATACCAACCATAAAATATTTCATCTTCAATGGCACACCTGCAATGGCACACCCACTAATTCAGTGAATCTATTAAAAACTCCATTTATAGTAGACACCCCTAGTAAAATACTTAATTGACGAAAAAATCTTTGGGGATTGAAAGAGCTCCGACCAATAACTTCTAATAAGGTAAGATATCTATAATCTCTACAACATATGGGTGGGTCAACGAACAAACATGACACACTCCAAATAGCCCGCTCATAAGACAAGTTAGTGAAATGGGAAAACAAATCAAAAGGGAGAGGAGACCATTCAAGGCTTAACGAGGTACTGGTCAAGTAAAGTAGATAGATCATATGTTCAGGAAGAGAGGGGCAGGGGGGAGGGGTGGAATATACCCCAAATGCTCCATCAATCATATCTGTAATAATGAAAGAAAATTCGTAACATATCCATCAGAAAGGATAAAATAAGCATAAAGAATGAACTATCAAGTAGTTAAACTCATTGTATTTTCAGAAAAACCATCTAAGGAAGACGCTCTAGCCTCTCACAACCCATAAATGCATTCATCAAGTTATGATTTGAAAGTTCAGCAAATAGATTTCACATGATGATTAAAAAATCTCACTTGCATCAAGGCATTACTTTTAATTCTAGCAATGTTAATGCAATATTCAAGATTTTGGGTATGTTACTTTTAATTCCAGCATGCTTACTTGAACTGGCCGTTAGAAGTCACCTTGTGTAATAGCCATCGTCATGGTTTCGGCGCATTATTCGGCGCCTTTTTTTTATTTTGTTTTATTAGGCACCTTTCGGCATGGTGCTGACTTTTTATGGAAACGGTGAGATTAATGGGTCATGCGCGTTCAATTAACCCCAGCCGTTTAACACATGGATTAGTATAAAAGGCGCAGACGAGAGATGAGTTTTCGCGAAGAAGAGAAATCACGCAGAGACCGACGAAGGAAGAAGAAAGAATTTTGAAGGTAAGCTGCGTCGAACCATTTTCTTTGTTAATCTCAATCATTCTATGTTATACGCAAGTTATTTCATAGATCTAAACCATTCACGACAATTCTAGCATGACTAATTAGTCACAG
>JAXCLR010000092.1:42973589-42992042 GCA_035584095.1 Annona squamosa
AATTAAGATTTTGATTTCTAAAATTATATAGATGACCCGCGGGCATCCAAAAATTAAGATTTTGATTTCTAAAATTACATAGATGTCCCGCGGGTATCCAAAAATTAAGATTTTGATTTCTAAAAATATATATGTGCCCCGCGGCATCTAAAAATTAATACTTTGGTTTTCTAAAATTATATAGATGTCCCGTGGGCATCCAAAAATTAAGATTTTGATTTCTAAAATTATATAAATGACCCACGGGCATCCAAAAATTAAGATTTTATTTTCTAAAAACATACATGCGCCGTGGTCCTCCAAAAATGAATATTTTATTTTTTCAAAAATATATATATATTTGTCCCGCAGGCCCAAAAAATATATATATATTTTATATACACATACATCTTAGAAGACTTTCAAATATATATATATATAGAATTATGTATTTTTCCCCGAGTAAATACTCTCCGAGAAGTGAGCTAAGTTGATACACGGGTGAATGACCTCTTTGCTCAAACCGAGCCTCAATAGGCCCCAAAATTCTTCAACCCGAGCCTTAATAGCCCTAAAACTCCTAGCAAGCCCAAGACGGCTCAAAAACCTTCTTACAAACCCACTTAGGTCCAAAATTCCTCAACAAGCCATTTGGGCTCAAGACCCTCGAAAAAGCACAAGATAGCTTCAAACTCTCAAAAAAAAAAAAGAAGCTCAAGATGGCTCAAAAATCTCCAATAAGCCAACTCGGACCCAAAATTCTTCAACTCAAGCCTTGATAGGCCCCAGAACTTCTAGCAAGCCCAAGATGACTTAAAATCCTTCAATAAGTCCTCTTGAGCCAAAATCTCTCAACAAGCTCAGTTGGGCCCAAATGGTCAAAGTTGACCCAAAAATACTTTTAAAATTCGGTTGAATCCATTTCTTGGTAAAACCACCCAATTATTCAATCCAGAGACTGAATGCGGGAGACGCTGGTTTCTTATATAGAAGCTGAAAGCGGGACACGCTAGTCTGCTGTGTAAATCTAGAAGCTAAGAGCGCACTTAGTTTGCTATGTAGGGTCACTGGTGTAGCCAACGGGCCCCTCACTAGTTCCCAAACCGAGTCATCGCTGGTCGACGGGCTAAGCGTAAACTCACATTTAAGTCATGGCGTGTGGCGTCGTGTACCTCACATTTAAGTTATGGCGCGTGGCGTCGTGTACCTTACATTTAAGTCATGGTGCGTGGCGTCATGTACCTCACATTTAAGTCATGGCGCGTGGCATCATATACCTCATATTTAAGTCATGGCGTGTGGTGTCATGAACTTCATATTCAAGACATGGCGCGTGGCGTCATATACCTCACATTCGAGTCACGGTGCGGGGCGAAGTATACTCATTTATCTTTATATTTTTGTTAGACACGATTTTTCGTGCATTTGTAAAGACGTAGAAAGATTTTCTACGCATTTCATCATTATTTCAATAAAAATAGCATTTTTTATGGACTATTGTATTCAGCTCTTTTAATCAAGGGTTTTTTCGTTGGAGATGTAAAATCAGAATGTGGAACACAATGCAAAATATTTCTGTGATATACTTTTCGGACTCTGTTAAAGAATTAGATTCTTTAAAATCTTGCTGGGAAACTAGTTAAGCATTTATTTTCAAAGCAGCAGGGGAACAATTATACCTTTAACCAAAATGAATTTTTCACAAGGCCGGAACAGGTGGTGAAATTATTTTTTAAACTAATAATAATATAATTAAAAAAATCTCCAGATACCCTGAAATATGGTGTGTAGAAGAAAAATTTTCAAATATCCTAAAATATAGTGAGAGGAAGAAGAAAAATAAATAGAAAAAATCTTGAGATACTCTGAAATATGGCGAGAAAAAAAATAAATAGAAAAATTCTCATATACCCTGAAATATGGTAAAGGAAAGCTTTTAAAAACCCTTAAAAAACTTAGTAGACAGGTTCATTTTAGCACTATAAATGAAGAGACTCGTGTTGAACAGTGAAGGGAAGAGAATACAATATACACAATTTATAATCTTGATATTACACTTAAATTACTTGGATGAGTTATAAAGGTTTTGCACATTTAGTATCTATGAATTGAATTATCCCAAATTCGCGTGCTATGTTGTTTTAAGTATTTCATGAAAAAATTATCACTAATATAAATTAATGAGACTCACTTCTTAGGCCAACTACCTAAATTAACAACTTTTTAGGATTTCATAATTATGTTGCTTATATAACTAATAGTCTAAAATTTACTATAAAAAATCTCTAGATGAGAAAATCATATAAAATATTATAAGAGTATGGTATGTCTTAAATTGATTATAAAACTTTATGGTATCAATTTTTTACCTTCTTTGATGATAATATTCATTGTCACCAAAGAAGGGAGCAACTGCCAACTATTGACACCCCACTTAATGTAAATTTTCAAATGGGCCCATTACCATATTCGAGCTCAACAATTCAATGGACCCTTTTTGTATATATCCACTTGAATATTGACTCATATATTTGCAAGCCCAAATGTGTGCAAGATCCAGTTGAAGAATGGACCCCCAATGCATGCAAGCCCATTTTATAAGCAACAGTTATTAATCCTTACTACTGATCAAGAGTGATTTGCACTCAAAACAAACTGAAGAATATTTTCTCAAGCCAAAAGGATAGGAGGTGACATGATGGACATTTTGGAATAGCCAAAGTATTTAATGTTTGTGAGATTTCTTATGGTCAAAATATATTTGACCAAGAAAAGCGGTAGATTTGTAGCATTACAAATGAAAAATGAAAATTACAAGATTCAAGCTGCTATGTAAGATCTAAGTTGTTAAAATAATCAAGGGAAATCAACAATAGTGGGCCCCATCCAAACACATGGCAAAACAATTGAAGATCAAGATGCAAATGGCGGACCCAAAATCAACTGATGAGAGAGCCCCCATGGTGGTTTTTCAAAATTATTCGCAAAATTACTAAAAAGTACCTCTAGAGTTATAATATTGCAAATGGACAATTGTGAACTTGTGCAAAATATTACTAAAATATATCATTATGCGAATTTTCAAACTTAAAAGGTTATAAATACCCCTCTTCTCCCCCCATTTTCTTTAGGCCATTTTCACTCCAAAAAACTAAGTAGCTAATTATACCCTCAAAAAACCCATTACATTTTCACCATTTTAATCCCAAAATCCCTTTGTTTACTACCATCCATCACTAGCCATTTCCACGGATGCCGATTGCATGCACCTGGGAGCATGCAGCGTTGCATGCTCCTAGGTGCATACACCTATTTTTTTATTTTTTACAATATTGTTAATCTATATCTATTTAAGATGCGTATAAATTTTTACCATTTTTGGAGTATTTTAGATATTTATTTTTGATTTTTGAAATCAGTGGCATTTTACGTAATTCAAAATTACCTAAAATGCCACTAATTTTCAAAAATAAAAAATAAATATTTAAAATACTCTAAAAAGGGTAAAAATTTATATACATGTTAAATACAATTATATTAACAATTTTATAAAAAAATTTTAAAAAAAGAAAAAGGGGTATATGCACCCCGGAGCATGCAACACTGCATGCTCTTAGGCGCATGCAATCAGATCCCCATTTCCACCCCTCTTCATTTTATGTCTATCAGGTTTACTTTTGTTCACTAATTTTTTCACACTTTCATAATATATATATGGGATTTAATCTTGTACATTCCATCTGCATAGAAACTACCATGCAGATGGCTCATATGTATGTTAATTTCGGCAGGGTAAATCCAGTCCGTCTATTCGTATGTGCGTGTTGCGAAGGAGGCGGTGACTGCATGTACACACAGATGGGTGCATTTTCTTGCTCGGCAACAAAAAAGGAAAAAAGAAACCTCGCCCGCGCCTCCTTCTCCTCTCTCGCTTCCCTCCTCAATCCTGCATGCGTCGCAGCAGGCTAGCATCAAGGCGCCAGCTCAATCCGGTGACTGACCGACCGACCGAAATCCCGCCCAATCCCGTCCTCCTTCCTAGGCGCCAACACCCATCCGCCCGGTGACCAGCGAGCAGTAGCTACCAGCAGGCAGCATGCGTCCATCTGGCGACCACCAAGCAGCAGCTCCCAGCAGCAACACGCCTCCTCCTCCTCCTCCTCCTCCTCTCTGCCTTCCCTCCTCAATCACGCCCATGCCCAATCCCTAAATCGCACGGCAGGCAAGCATCAAGGCGGCATTTTCCTGCTCGGAAGAAAAAAAAAACTCATGCCCACACCCAATCCTCGTCTCTTGCTTCCCTCCTCAATCCCGCCTACGCGCAATCCCTAAATCGTGCAGCAGGCCAACATCTAGGCGCCAGCTCCATCCGGTGACCGATCGACCAAAATCCTGCCCAATCCTATCCTCCTTCCTAGGCGCCAGCACCCATTCGTCCGGCGACCATCAGGCAGCAGTTCCATCTCGTCCAGTTGGAGACACCAGCAGCTCCAGCTCTAGCCCTAGATCAGTTCGAGCTTTTGGCAACCAGCAGATCTGGCGATCAGCATCTCCGGCGAGGGTTTGTTGCAATCTTATTAATGCTATTAATTAATGAATGCAAATAATTTCTGTTTTGGTGGATAAGTAGCCAAATTGAAATTTAAACTTATTTTTATCTCGTCTTCTTTGAAAATCTGCATGCGGATTCTGAATCCGCATGAGGATTATATATGTGCAGCAAAATACCTCCCATCCACATGTATCCAACATGAAAATACACATGCGAATTCTGAATCCGCATGCTGATTATAACTACACAGCAAGAGTACCTCCCATCCTCTAACGCAAAAATCCGCATGCGGATTATAACTGCGCAGCAAGACTACATGCAATCCTCTGACGCGAAAATCCGCATGCGAATTATAACTGCGCAGCAAGACTACCTCCCATCCTCACATCTCTGACGCGAAAATCTGCATGCGGATTATAACTACGCAGTAAAAGTACCTCCCATCCACATCTCTCTTTCTGCACATGCTTAGAAAATCTTCCATAGAAGGCATTATTTATTTTTATTTTTTAATTGACTGACTTTTAATTAAGGTAACTTTTTAATGTTTACTTGAAATTACGAACATATTTCTTCCACCACACCTCCTCTAGCGACTAGCAGGCAGTAACACTCGTCCGTCCAGCGACCAGCAGGCAGCAGTTCTATCTCGTCCAGTCGGCGACCAACACCAGCAGCAGCTCCAGCCCTAGATCAGCTCGAGCCTTTGGCAACCAGCAAATCCGGCAATCGGCATCTTCAGCGAGGGTTTGTTGCAATCATATTAGTGCTATTAATTAATGAATGCAAATAATTTCTGCTTTTTTAGTAGATAGCTAGCCGAATTGGAATTTAAACTTTTTTATCTTGTCTTTTCCAGAAATCTACATGTGGATTGTAAATGTGCAGCAAAATACCTCCCATCCGCATCTATGTGACGTAAAAATTCGCATGGGGATTATAATTATGCAGTAAAAGTACCTCCTATCCGCATCTCTCTAGTGTAGGATTGACTTGAAGATCTGCATGCTGATTATACCTTTGAAGAAGTCTACCTCCCATCTAGATGTGGAGAACTCGAAAATCCACAGATGTGTTCTATCTTAATTGTTATCATGTTGAAATAATGTCGTGAAAATGAATTTATGGAAAAAAATTAGCAGGGAGAAATGTTAATGGCCGTAAATGAGAGCTTGTTGGCCTTTCACATGTTTTAGCAAGTTAAACATGACGTATATGTACAATATATATTGTTTATGCATTCATAAAAGTGGAATTGTTGAAATTGCATGTTCATATCCTGTTGAGAGTGATTATTTTGTCATTGTGGTTAGAACTTATGCTAGTATAAAAGGAATGCTTGAATGAATAAGATGATTGCATATAAGAATTTTTGAAATGCTTATTATAACGCAGGTCTTTTGTTGTTCTCTAATATTAGCTAAGAATATGGAATGATGGATTGTTACTAATTGTACATAATATAGTTCTTTTCATGCTTTTCTTTTTTCCCATTAAATGATATATTTTCATTTTTTAATGCAGTGAGATGACAACATGAAATAGCATGGCCTAAAATGAATTTGAACTGTCACCTGAAGGCAGTGGACAGACCTTCACTCCATTGATCACTTTTACCCCTCAAGCATGTCAGGAGCTGACCTCAATTATTGGACAAGAGTTCAACAGCGAAGAAGAAGCATATTCATTTTCTAATTCATATGCAAGGTGTTGTGGTTTTAGTATAAAAAAAAGTGATATCAAAAGATCGAAAGATGGAGAAATAATCTATCGCATTCTGAAGTGCTCTAAACAGGGACTTTGACAAAATAATCCGTGAGCTACAAGAAAATGCAAACAAAGAGATACTACTAGATGTGAATGCTTTGCATCACTAACTGTCAAGTGTTTATCAAGTACTTTGATGCGGAAGGTCACAAGTTTCAAAAAGGAACACTCGCATCGATTAGAGACCCTTATTAAGTCTCATTGCCTACGATCTCATCGAAAGGTACCAGAATCACAATTGGACATAGTTGAAGGTTTCCAGAAGGCTGATGTTGGAGTGTCAAGATCATTACAATTTATGATAGAGGAGGCAGGGGGACGTGATCAGTTGGGATTTATGGAAGTCAACTTATGTAATGCCTTACGATCTCGACGAATGTCAAGACATGGAGGGGGTGCACCAGCCTTATTGGAGTACTTTGAAAATCAATTCGCTAGCAAATCAAACTACTTTTATGATATTAAGGTCGATGAGCAACGCGACTAATGTCATGTATGTGGGTTGATGGAGAATCTAAGAAGGATTATCAAATATTCAATGATGTCATTTTCTTTGACACAACTTATCGTACCAATGAATATGATATGCCATTTGGACCCTTTGTGGGGGTTAATCATCATAAGCAATGAATATTGCTTGGAGCTAGTTTATTATTTTGTGAGAGTGAAGAAGACTTCACGTGGCTATTTCAAACATGGCTTCATGCTATGGGTGGTATACCTCCCAAAGCCATTATCATAGACCAGGATCCAGCTATTACAAAGGCTATATCTGTGGTATTCCCATTTGCAAAGCACATTTTCTGTTCAGGGCACATATATAGAAAATTTCCTGAGAAATTGCAATCAGCCAACCAAAGTTATCCTCAATTTAAGGATAGCTTATTCAAGTTAATTAAGAATACAGAAGCTCATGGAGAGTTTAAAGTTGGTTGAGAAATGTTGATGGATAATTATGAATTGACAAATCATGCTTGGTTACAACAAATGTACAATATTCAAGAGAAGTGGATACCGGCCTACGCGAGGAGTATTTTCTTAGTGGGGATGAGCACCACTCAAAGGTCTGAAAGCATAAATGCTTTTTTTGATCAATTCATTGGGCCGACCACAAAATTAGTCCAGTTTGTCGAAGCTTACGAGCGTGCAATAACTAAGAAAAGAGAGGATGAGAAAGATGCTGATTGTAAAACTACCTATGGAACTCCAGTGCTAAACACTAAATATATGCTCGAGGAACAAATTGCAAAATGGTATGCTAGTGAGATCTTCTATGAGTTTCAAGTTAAAATGGATGATTCAAGATATTATAAGCCAATAAAAGACGGTGTAGAAGAGGGCCGTATTATTTACAAGGTACATATATCGGGAGATCCCAACTATCTCCGATTGGTCACTTGGTGCGAACAAGAAAAATTTACAACATGTTCTTGCCGCTTATTTGATTGGTGTAGGATTGTTTGTCGACACATATTATCCATGTTTCACTGGCGTGACATTGTAGCTATGCCTGAGGGACATATACTTCATCGGTGGTCATAGCGTCCAAAGGAGAATATTAGAGTGTTAAACGTTACAGACAATTGTGATGCAACTAATTCACCACTCGTCCGTCGGCACATTGCTTTCCCAAAAATCAATTTCATACTTAATGAATTATCATCAAGTTGGGAAGCTTTTCAGTTTGCAATTGCAGCTTTGGATGAAATGATAGAGGTTATGTGTCAAAAGAAGCAAACCGAAATGCTGGCAAGTCCTTCAAATGAGCAACGATTAACATTGCCATATGCAGGATAGGGCAGACATCAGAAGCTAGCAATCATGTCACTGAAAGTAATCCATACAGAAATCATACAAACGGAAGAGATGAAGGTAATATCAACTACTGCAGCTAATGATAGTTGATAATGGATCAAGTGCCCCATTTCAAGTGGAGGACTTTCCGAATAGACGGCGAATGAAGGGGCGATCAAAGAAATATCTAAAATCTTCTATTGAAAAAGCCGCCGAACACACAGGAAGATTATGTTGTAGGTGTAAGAAAATTGTGGTTGGTCATGATAGGCGGAATTGTCCAATGTTATATAAAAATGATATTGATTAATCTGTTTAAGTGAACGACCAAGGTATTTATCTTTCCAACGTGCATCTTAATGTGATTTCTTATTATGCTAAATCTGTTATCCCAGCTTGATCTTTCTACTGCAGCTTTGCATAAGTACAAGGATCATGAATATGGAATAGTTATTAAAGGGATCGTTGGGCTTTATGCAATGTCGAAAGATAGTAGATGCATGAAGGGACACTTCAATAAGTCTAACATGTGTTTGTTATTGTGAATTTCTACACTTTTATAAAAAAGTAGACTCTGTAAAATCAATGAAGGATGACTTAATTCTATAAACTATTTTTTTGTTGATGTAGTGTTGTGCATGTAAAGTATAACATACTAGATATAACATGCATGCGGTTTTCATAATTCGCATGCAAATTTTCGAGATATAGAGGTATATGTATCCTGTCCATTTTCTAATATGCATGCATTTTTCGTAAACCGCACACTGATTTTCAAGTCTGAAAAATCTGAGAATATAATTAAGGTATAATACTCATTTGTTGATTTCATAATCCGCATGCAGATATTCGAAAGAGAGATATCTGGAGGTTTATTTATTCTATCCATTTTATAATATGCATGCGTTTTCATAAACCGCACGCTGATTTTCAAGTCTGAAAAATCTGAGAATATTATTAAGGTATAATACTCATGCGGTTTTCATAATCATCATGCGGATTTTCAAAAGAGATCTGGAGGTATATGTATCTAGTCCATTTTATAATACGCATGCGTTTTTCATAAACCGCACGCTGATTTTCAAGTCTGAAAAATCTGGAAATATTATTAAGGTATAATACTCATGCGGTTTTCATAATCCGTATGCAGATTTTCGAAAGAGAGATCTGGAGGTATATGTATCAAGTCCATTTTATAATACACATGCATTTTTCATAAACCACACGCTGATTTTCAAGTCTGAAAAATTTGGGTATACTTTCAAGGTGTAATACTCATGGAGTTTTCATAATCCGTATGCGGATTTTCGAAAGAGAGATCTGAAGGTATATGTATCCATTCCATTTTATAATACGCATGCGTTTTTCATAAACCGCACGCTGATTTTCAAGTCTGAAAAATTTGCGAATATTATTAAGGTATAATACTCATGCGGTTTTCATAATCTGTATGCGGATTTTCGAAAGAGAGATCTGGAGGTATATGTATCCAGTCCATTTTATAATACGCATGTATCTGGGTATACATTCAAGTTATAATCCGCATGCAAATTATGAAATATAGAATTGATTTTTGAGTCATAATTCAAATGTATATATATATATATATCCTGTTGAAGTTATAATATGCATGTGGCATGCTGATTCTCAAGTATGAAAATTTTGGGGATACCCGAGGCAATACATTCAACACTATACATACTCTATTAACATTTCTGTCATTCATTTAATCCATGCATCTGAATCCAGTAGTTTATAAAACATGCAGTCATGCTAAAGTTATACATCAGTATCAAAATATATAATGTGCAAAAAAAATGTTAGAATGTAACAAATTTCATAGATCTAAACGCCATGATCTTCTCCAGCACAGTCATTTGCACAATCATTTGTTGAGTGTTTGCATCTCAGCTCCTCTAAACGCGTCTCAAATACGTTCATGCGTTGCCGCATGTGTTCCACCTCTCTAATCAATCTGTCAATACTGCTTATAAGAAATATAGTATGCCTTGTCATTTGAAGCACATGTTCACTTGTTAGTATATTAGAAGATTAGAAAGGTGCCGATAAAGGAGGGAAGGGAAAAATAGTTGGATCATAGACTTGAGCACTAGGTTGGCCTACTTCGGGAACAAAATTAGCAAAGGATGGAGATGACTGCGATGCAAGTGGATGCTGACCCATACAACTAGGTAACTGTGAATAGACTGTCATTGGAGTATCTACGAGACTAGTAGGAGTATATGTTAGCATAACCAAATGGCTAGAAGTTGGTGGACTTAGGACTGGTGTGGAGATGACAGAAGTAGAAGTGGATGGTTTGATTGGTTGTGACATGAAGGAAGCAATGTGCTTCATGATATCTTCTCGAAACTATAGCAATTGTGAAGACAGATCTGGGTGAGCTTGTGCAGAAACAGCTTCTTGGCTCTTTCCTTTCATGTCTGGAAGTGATTGCTCATGATCTCCTCTATTCCGCACATCTCCTTGTCGCAATCCCGTATCCTCAGCCTCAACTTAATCTTCTTCATTTTCGCTTGAAACCTCAACATCATGCCTTAGTTTCCACTCCTATTCCTACTCATCAAATAAATAACCCAATCTAGTCAAGACAGATGCATCAATCGTGTCAGCCTCTTTGTACTTTTTGTGCTCCTCTCCACTGAGATCAACACCATGATATTTTAGGATTCTTGTTATGATCATTCCATATGGCAACGATCCATTCTTCCTAGCACGACTCTTATTCATATGTTGGAATATGTGGTAGGCGAAGTTGATATGGTTGTCTCTTGCATGAGCATACAACAAGTGTGCATCTTGGGCTGTGACCTCTGTATAAGATCTACTCTTCGGGAATAAGTGGTATACAAAAACATAATGGAGAAGTTTCAAGTCTACAGTTTTCGACTAAGTAAATGACACTCTTTCAGCTCCCACCTTTGGATTTTTGCAAACCTAAAAAAATACTTCCTGTTTCTTCTCTACAAAACCTGTATACATCACAAGATCATAAGGGATCCCAAAAACCTTCTCCAACATCCTTGGACTGATTTCTATTTCTACACCCTTTACATGTGTAAAACCATCAGCACCTCAGTTAGAATAAAAGTGTCTCACAATGACAGGATAAATATGGCACTCAACATTAGCAAATGGAGCAATCTCGTGTCCATGCAACCATTTAGCAAAGGAGAAATCAGCAAACTCATCTATTAGAAATCTTCTGGACTTGACCAAGGGTCGATCTTCAAATTTTTTGAAGTAGATTTCCTCATCCACAGCACGATGAAAATATTTGGATGGGTAGCCATACACTTTGGGTGCCGTCGTTCTTTTTTTCTTGGGTCTCCTTTTCCCTCATCAACTGTAGTGTCTTCCACAACAGTCTCCATTACTTTTCGTTTATCCCTTCTGGTAGCTGCCTCATCTGCCACTTTTTGTTTTCTTTTCTTAACGATGGCCACTACCTCACTTGCCATGGTTGCATCCTCAACCTCTTTAGGTTTTTGTTTGTCCTTTCTAGTTGCTACCTCTTCCCTTCCTCTTCTTCCTTATTCCCTTCATCAACTGTAGTATCTTCCACAACAGTCTCCATTACTTTCCATTTCCCCATTCTGGTAGCTGCTTCATCTACCGCTTTTTCTTTTCTTTTCTTAACGACGGCCACTACCTCATTTGCTGTGGATGCATCCTCCGCCTCTTTAGGTTTCCGTTTGCCCTTTCTAGTTGCTGCCTCCTCCTCTTCCTCTTCTTCCTCATTCCCTTCATCAATTGTAGTGTCTTTCACAACAATCTCCATTACTTTTTGTTTTCCCCTTTTGGTAGCTCCCTGTCCTGCTGCTTTTTCTTTTTCTTTTTTAACGATGGCCACTACCTCACATGCTGTGGTTGCATCCTCGGCCTCTTTAGGTTTTTGTTTTCCCTTTCTAGTTGCTGCATCCTCTTCCTCTTCTTCTTCCTCATTCTCTTCATCAACTATAGTGTCTTTCACAATAGTCTCCATTACTTTCTGTTTCCCCCTTCTGATAGTTGCTGCCTGTCCTGCCGCTTTTTCTTTTCCTTGCTTAACGATGACCACTACCTCACTTGCTGTGGTTGCATCCTCATTGGTTTTTGTTATTTTTCTTTTTCCTTGTCTGGTTGCTACTTTCTTCGACTACAATTGCTGCTTCTTTCACATTTTTTTCCTTTCCTTTGCCCTTTGTCCCTGCCATTTAACTTATGAAATGAAAACATCTAAACGTTAAAAAATTGACACATTGCATATGCATGTCAAGTTGAAACGAGAAATCAAGTCAAGTTGACACATTGCATGTGCGTGTTGTAAGCTATAGGCTATTTTTATGGAATATAGTATTCTAAAACCTAAAAAATGATTAATTGTGTTGATAGAGAAAGAAAATGTGATTTCTTCTATTGGTCAAATCTGCATGCTGATTTCAAATGCATATGATTTCTTAAAATGTATACTACCTCAGAATTAGCATGCAAAATATAAAGAACAAGAATGTAAATAAGGGATGTCACTAATCAAAATCAGTATGTGGAATATGAAATTAATATGCGGATTATGCCACACTGGAAACATGATTTGTGGAATTCGAATTCAATGTGGATAGCGAAAATAGCATGATGAATTTGCTACAGTTAGTAGATATTTGAAAAAAAAGTTTAGACATGAAAATTATCATGTGAAATTAGCAGGAATGTGAACAATGTATGTCACTGACTCAAAATCAACATGTGACATATAAAATTAGCATGCAGAATCTATCACAGAACAGGAGTGTGAATGTGGGTTGTCATTAACTTAGAATTTGCATGCGGAATATAAAATACGCATGTGAAATCTGTCACAAAGAGCATGAATGTGAACTAGGGTTGTCACTAACTCAGAATTAGCATGCAGATAATTCTATCACAAGGAGTAGGAACGTGAACAAGAGCTGTCATTAACTTAGAATCAACATACGGAATACAGAATTAGCATGTGGATTCTGTCATAGAGAGCCAGAATGTGAACAAGAATTGTTACTGACTCAAAATCAATATGAGGAATATGAAATTAACATGTGGAGTATATCATAAAGAGCAGGAATGTGGATAATGGTTGCTACTAACTCAGAATTAGCATATAGACTCTTAACATTAACATGTGAATTCTGCATAGCTGATATGTAAAATTCAGATTCAGTATGCAAAATGTGATACTAGCATACAAACAAGCAAAAATCATACAAACAACCTGTTCAACCCCACATATAATAATTTTAGACAATTTGATTCATTAGTAATGGCCAACCAAATGGATTTTGGAAATCTACTTCTTGAACTATGTCGAGTCCAGGTTAAATTTGTTATTGGTTCAATAGAGAAGATTAAACATTTACATTTATCAGTAGTACAAAATCAATTTTGAAACTAGTAGATTTAAAGTTCTCATTCAATCAAAATGTAAACCTATTTAGTTTTTCAAAATGACTTTTAAAGTACTGTTGTGCATAACATTAACAGGTTTAAATATCTCAAACATTAATTGTAATTGTGGCATTATGGATTGAGATATAATGTAAATATATATTGATAAAAATGACTAAGTATCAGTACTAGTCACCCTGTGCAATAGAACATAAGATAGGAGATAAGAAATAAAAATTCATATAAATAAAATAAGGGGAAATGACTTCTTTTCCTTTGGAAGAAAACAAAGGGAAAAATTGTGCACATGAATTTTAGGGGTTCAATGCAATGGATCAATCCTTTTAGTCTGAAAAATGGATTTTTTCAGATTTGTTGAAAAATGGTTTTTTAGAGAGTATTGGAATGCTACCTGTGGTAGGTCTTTACAACATGGAAGATTTTCATTAAAAATATTTTTATCTTTCGAGAATTACTAGTGGAAGAAATACGTTCATAATTTCAATTAAACATTAAAAGTTACCTTAATTGAAATCCAGTCAATTAAAAAATAAAAATAAATAATGCCTTCTATGGAAGATTTTCTAAGCATGTGCGGAAAGAGAGATGTGGATGGGAGTTACTTTTGCTGCGCAGTTATAATCCGCATGCGGATTTTTGCATTAGTGATATGAGGATGGGAGGTAGTCTTGCTGCGTAGTTATAATTCACATGCGGATTTTTGTGTCAGAGGAGGGAGGTAGTCTTGCTGCGCAGTTATAATCTGCATACGGATTTTTGCGTCAGAGGATGGGAGGTACTCTTGCTGCGCAGTTATAATCAACATGCGGATTCAGAATCCACATGCGGATTTTCACGTTGGATACATGCTGATGGGAGGTATTTTGCTGCACATTTATAATTCGCATACAAATTTTCAAAGAAGACGAGATAAAAATAAGTTTAAATTCTAATTCAGCTACTTATCCACCAAAAATAGAAATTATTTGCATTCATTAATTAATAGCATTAATAAGATTGCAACAAACCCTCGCCGGAGATGTTGATCGCCAGATCTGCAGGTTGCCGGAGGTTTGAACTGATCTGGGGCAGGAGCTTGAGCTGTTCCTGGTGGTGGTGTCACCGACTGGACGAGATGGAACTGCTGCCTGCTGGTCGCCAGACTAAAGGGTACTGGCGCCTAGGAAGGAGGACGGGATTGGGCGGGATTTCGGTCAATCGGTTGCCGGATTGACCTGACGCCTAGATGCTGGCTTGCTGCATGATGTAGGGATTGTGCGTAAGCAGGATTGAGGAGGGAAGCGAGAGACGAGGATTGGGTGCGGCCGGGATTTTTTTTTTTTGCTTCTGAGCGGGAAAATGCTGCCTTGATGCTGGCCTGCTGCGCGATTTAGGGATTGGGCGTGGGCGAGATTGAGGAAGGAAGGCAGAGAGGAGGAGGAGGATGCGTGTTGCTTGGAGCTGCTGCCTGCTGGTAGCTGCTGCTTGCTGGTCGCCGGACGGACGGGTGCTGGCGCCTAGGAAGGAGGACGGGATTGGGCTGGATTTCAATCGGTCGGTCGCCAGATTGAGCTGGCACCTTGATGCTAGCTTGCTGCGGCGTAGTCAGGATTGAGGAGGGAAGCGAGAGAGGAGGAGGCGCAGGCGGGATTTCTTTTTTCCTTTTTTGCTGCTGAGCGGGAAAATGCACCCATCTGCGTGTGCATGTAGTCTCCGTCTCCTTTGCAACATGCACATACAAATAGACGGACTGGATTTACCCCGCCGAAATTAACGTTTGGATGAGCCGTCTGCATGGTATTTTCTGTGCAGACGAAATGTACATGATTAAATCCCTATATATATATATAGAAAGAAGAAAACACGCATTTTTGGTCGTTTACACCAACCCATAATTTGCACGTCATTCTGTATGACTGCATTAATACCGTCATGCATTAATGTCATTTTTGCATTAGTATTTTTTTTAAAAAAAAATTTAGCACTTGCATGAGATATGGTGGCTGCGTATTTTGGTAAATATATATTGCATTCAAATAATACCATTTGCATCATTCACTGGAACAACGGTATATTTGCCCAAAAATAGGCCACACACTATTAGAATGGAATAAAACTTTATACAATCATTTATCTATATATAAATTTTATAGCAAATGGTTTACATGCTGAAAAAATCACTTTAAAGTTGTTATTTACATCAAACTATTTTATTACATTGAATTTATATCATTTTCAGATGAGGTCCGTACACATATCCGATTGGGACAAAAATTGATATCGTAATAAAATACATGATTCTAAATATAATGGGTAGAGTAGATTATAATTTTATAATCATGTGGAGCCCATTTTAGCGCAACTGCACCTTTGCTACATTTTGTCTTTTTTTAGATGATTTTTCACTTATTATATGGAGAAGATCTTGGAGTATTAAATAACCCGATCATAATTAAGGTGTTAGCTTTGATTTCTGAACTGGGCTATTACAAAAAGTAAACACCATTTGGGAGTGAATATAAAACTATTAACTTTTAAAAATAAAAATATATTATCAAAGTTTTTAATATATATATATATATATGTTTTTGGCATTGTAAGAAATATTTGTAAGTGAATGTTGTCAATGGTTGAAATCTTAATAAAAAGTTTTTAAAATTGCTAATTAGATATTAGCCGGTTAGTTGAGACTTTGCTTCAGTTGAAAAGTAGTCTTGTATTCAAATCTCCCCTTGGTTGGAGTAGGAACTTTATATGTGAGCTTGTGGTCTCTCGTATAAATAGATGGAAGCTTGTAATTTTCCATATAGAAATGTGAGAGCATGTTGACTCCCTATGATTTCATGAGATGTAATTTGTACCAATAAAAAACCATAACTACCACTCGTTCCTTATGCAATGATGGTGCAGAAAATTGTTTCTACTTATTTTGGACTTGTTTAGCAACAAGGTGTGCCTTACACTCCCAAATTACTCATTTAACTTCTGTACTACTCTTTGAAAACATGGGGGATGTTTTTCATTGTATCTCAAAATAGGGCACACATTATCCCTTTTTTTGTTGTCCATATGCTAGAAAACGTGGCATATTAGGAACAAATTCTATGCTAAGGGCCTTAAGTTATTAGTGTCATATGCTCCTAGATGGACCTCAAACTACATACTAACTGTTAACTTTGCCAGATTTCTCAAAACTTGAAACTAAGTAGCCAGGATGGGATTTTGAAATTAAATGTGGATGCTGGCATTAATCTAAACAGTAAGAAAATTGGCTTCAGAGTTATCATTTGGGACTGGAATGGAGGTTTTGTCGTGGCCAAGACATAGTTATTGTGTGGCTTCATGGACCCAATTATGATGGAAGTGCAGGCCATCTTGAAAGGCGTTGAATAAGTTTCTGCACTTCAATACCATAACATTCAGGTATAAAGTGACTCTCTTCTTATAATTACTCTACTCGATGGCAATAACAATGCTCATTCTTACTTGCAAATTACTGTTGAGCTGGATCAAATGTATAGTAGTCAATGTAGATAATCTCTTTTGTTCATGTTTTGAGTATAGAAAATACGGCAAACCACACATTAGCTAAAATGGCTTCGTTAGGGGATACAACGAAAATATTTGGAGGAAAAACTCACCATCCTGTGTATCTCAGACATTATTATTTGACAATGGTTGTCTCAATGGAGCTTCTAATGGCAATCCCTCTCCCTACTCACCACATTGTTTTAGTTCAGGGTTTCATGTTAGAATATTTTTCTGATAAAAAAACAAATAAGTGCATGGACATGCAAGTTACATTAGGTTATAAATGTTTAACTTGTATTTTTCAACCATCTCCACTACAACTCTTTCAATACCCGTTCAAACCTGTTCTTATATATACAATTATTTGGGTTTCCAATATCGCCTAGTTGGTTTTATACTTACATATATGTATTACTGAAATAGAAGGAAATAAAAATAAAAAGTTTGTGCATGTAAGGTGCATTAAAAGTGACTATCAAAGAGTTTTGTTAAAAGATAATAAAATCGGAAGACATGGCAGTCCTTAAAGGATATAAATATAAATTGGTTAATAAACTTAAACTTCTTTAATAAGATCATACACTATATTACCAATGTATAAAAGTAAGATAGATTTTTAAAATTCTGAAAACTATTATGCAATAAAACTAATAAGTTATACAATAAAGTTGTGGAAAGACTAGTTGAACGAGAACAAAGATGAAAAGCAAATATGTTGAAAATTAATTTAATTTTATTTCATGAAAATCAATAGCTGAAAATATTTTTTTACTTAAATAATTATATAAGAAGGGTAGAGAAAAGAATCCTCTAAAAAAAATCTGATAGGATTTTTAAAAAATTAATATGGATGGTGCTATAAAAGAAAAGAATTATCGATAGATATATTGTACGAAAAACATGACCAAAGGTATTCTCTAATTATAATAGGTTTGTATCAAGGTTAGGGTTTTTAAGTTTTTAACTATTCACTTTAATTATAATTAACTTACTGTATTTATAAGAAGAAGTATTTTGATGAAATGTTACTTGTGAATGATCTAATCCAAATATATGAAATAAGTGGAATTATCTAATTTTAATATATATAATAAGAGGAGAAAACTTTAAATTAAACATGTAGAAGGATGCTCTAAAATCTAATTGTTTTAGAATTAGTTGTATTTTAGTTTAGTAATCTTTCAACTAGTTATCTTGTGGATCAATGGTAATTTGAGGCAGTAGATAATGTAAGCATACTGCAAAAAAAGCACGCAACAGTTAGTTGTATTTTGAATGCTATATTTGCGCATTGAGAAATTTCTTTTTTAGAAAAATTAAAGGCATAGTCCTGTTAGTCTGAGTTAAGTAATAGCTTTTTTAGCCCAAGTCAATAAACTTATTTCGTTAAATTATTTTTTACTTTTTTG
>JAXCLR010000092.1:43005365-43091843 GCA_035584095.1 Annona squamosa
ACTAGCATGTTCATAAGTTACCTCATAAATAGAGAAAAGTTATAATAAAAATAAAATAATATACCTGGTCCTTACAATAGTACATCCTCAATACATGCATTTGAAATACCATAAATATTTCTTTTATATTTTATTATACTTTTCTCATTGTTTCCAAATGCAATAGTCCCTTCACTATAAGATTTGATTTTGTGGAATAACCCTCTGTCTCTCGTCATATGTCTTGCGCAGTCATTGACCATTAACCATATGTTGTTGGCCTTTGCTTTAAGACATACTGTAAAACAAAATCATGTAGTACTTATCTCTTTGGTACCCATTTTATGGGTCCATTTGGGTTAGTGAGTCATAGGAGTCTACATTATTTTGCTTTGGAAGGCATAAATCCAACGCTCTTTGGTACCCAAACCAATTTTGCACAATGGTCATATAATTTCTTTATTTTATATTAATAAATTTTGTGGCCCATTTTGTTGTAAACATTGCATGTCCCTGGGAGTTTTGAAGTAGGAATCCATGTAGTAGGAGGTTCCAAGTTGGCCTTTTTGTCCAAGTGGCATGATTCATTCTTGGTTTGGAAAAAATGGACTTGATTTGATTTTTAACAAGCCTCAGAGCATTTGACTTACTGTATTCACTTTTCTCAAATGTGGAATAGTCAAGTCCTCTTTTGTTATTCTAGGTGGTCATGTCTAAAAACATTTTCAAACTTTCTTCTGAATTAGAGAACTTTGCCAATAATTCATTTAAAGACTCATTTTCTTTCTTCAGTCTTTCCACCAAATTGGTTAAGGTATTGTTCTCATTTGTTAGGTGGTTGATCTTTTCAACTATCTTTCCATTCATAATAATAACTAAATCACATTATCTTTTCCTTGTTGTGAATTTATTTCCTAGTTTCTTTATTTCATCATATAATGAATCATATGTTCGTTATAATTTCTCTAATTCAGCACATTTGGGATAGTCATGTGTAGAAGAATAAACAGACTTGGTATTTGAGTGATTAAGTTTGAAAATTACCTCATCATTGCTTGTACAGTTTGTTGAGGTGGTTCGTCCTTTTAAGATTTTTGTTATAGCAAGGCAAACCATATTGTGTTCTTCCTCTTGCCTTGCCATGCAACATATCTTAGCACAGTTTGCAGCTTCATCGTCTTCATTCGATGAGCTGCTTGTTGTGGACGTTTTCTCATTTACATACATTCCTCTTCCTTTTGCTTTCTAAAATTTTTCAGTTTTCATTTTTGTCTTTCTTCTCTTGCCAGTCTTTTGTCCTACTTTCTTCTGGTGTAGGACATTGAACTTACATATGTCCTACTCCACCACACTTATAACACTTGTTTATCTTTTTCTTTTTCTCCTTTTCATTTCTCTCTTTGAATCATTTAAAGTTCTTTCCCTTTCTCACAAATTTTCTGAACCTTCGGGTGAGTAGGGCGATCTCTTCATCATCATTTTGAGAGGATGAAGTGGATTCATTTGAGTTTGCTGTAGCCCTCAAAGCATTTGTCTTTTTTCCTTTGTGCTACTCCTCATTTCTTTTCTTTATCAGCTTATATGATATGAGTGAACTAATGAAATCCTCTAGTCTTAGAGTATTCAGGTCCTTTGCTTCTTCAATGGTCATGATCTTTGGAGTCCACGACTCAAGTAGAGCCCTTAAAATCTTTATGACATTTTCAAATTCAGAATTTTCTTTTTCGAGATCTTTTAGTGCATTAATAATCTTTAAAATTTTAACAAACATTTCAGATATATTTTCAGCCTCTAGCATTTTGAAACTTTCTTACTCTCCAATCAAAATGTTTCTTCTCGTCCCTTGGACTTGAATAGTTCCCTCATAGATTGATGTTAGTGTATCTCATATTTCTTTGACTATTTGATATAAGGATACCCTATCATATTCACCAGCTAAAGAGTGCAGAAGAGGGAGTTCATGGCTTTGGCGTTGCTTTTTATGGTTCTAACCTCCTCTTCAGACTATGTGGAGGCTCTTTCACCAATTGGTAGAATAACTCCATCTTGGATAGCAATCCAAGAATTTATACCTATATCCATGATAAATTGTTTTATTATCAACTTTCATAAACTGAAGTTACTTCCATCAAATAGTGGTGGCCTTGTGAACGATTGACCTTCAGCAAATGCATGGGTGGAGTTGATTGGGATGCCATTGGTAAGATCTCTTTGGTATAAGCTCAAAGACCTGCTTTGATATCACTTGTTGGTCCCGAGTTTATGGCAACACCCAAGAGGGGAGGAGTGAATTGGGTATTTAAAAAATTCTTTGCTTAATTAGAAACTTCTCTATTGTAAAGTTAATCCCTTCGATGAAACGACTAGTGAGTTAGAAAGAGATGGTGTAGTAGAAGTATAAAACACAAGCAATCAACCCATGTCAAGAGACAATGATATATGGTGGTTCAGGCAACCTCCCCTACTCCACTCTTTCAAGTACACACTGGTTGTAGCTTGGGTGCCACTATTATATTATCAATACAATTTAGAGCAACTGCTCTCTTCTAGATTCTAACTCTAGGGGGCTTGTACAATCTCAACACAAATATGCGACGAGTTCTACTCTAATCACACACTACTTTGCCTTCATTTGGTTTTAGTCTCTAATACCAAATCAAGTAAAAAATAAATAAATAATAAATAATAAAGATCTACACATTATAGATTGTGTAGGAAGATTCGAGCACGTAGAAGAACTTGTGGATGGAGCAATGCATCTGTCAGCATTTTAAATACCAAGTTCTTCTTTGAACTTCTTATAGATCACCTAAATATAAGACAGAGTGGAAAGTGAACTCATTCAATGTTTTTTCAATAACATCCACATTCATTTGATGCTCCTTAAATAATGAGAAGTAAATTTGAACATTTGATGGTAGCTGATGCACATTTAATGTGCCAACATTTGAATTTTTCTGAGAATTGCAAACCAAGTCGCATTTGGAGTCAACTTGGGATGACACTTTGTTCAAGTCGTATGGTGGAGTCGAATTCAAGTGCGACTTCCCTGAAGTTGTAGTTTGGAGTTGACTTCAGATATGACTTCGGTCTTCCGCTTCCGACTGAAGTTCCATGCTTAGGTCGACTTGGTCACGAACTTGACCCAAGTCGCAGGTGGAGTCGACTTCACATGCGACTTCACCAGCCATCTGTATTGTTGGAACTTTAATACTTTGCTTGTGATCTACATGTTTTGTATTATCTTCTTTTCTTTTCTTTTCTTTTCAAGCTCTTTGATCTTTATTAGATGTCCTGGATATGTATTGTGATGCCTAAGTTGAGCAAAACACTAGTCTCTTGAAAAGATCCCTTTTATAGCACTGATTCGTGATTGTTATTCCTTCTTATTTTTGTTCTTCATTCTCTAATAAGATGTCTTTGAAACATTATAAAGTTGCTTTATACTTAAGTTGCAAGTTTGGTTCGACTTGGAGTCTAACTTCACTCAAGTCGCATACTTGGGTCGACTTGAGATGCGACTTTACCTAAGTCGCATGACTGAGTCGACTTGAAATGTGACTTAACTCTAATGTTTTTGAAATCTGTAGCTAAGGATCACCTAAGTCGCAGATGGAGTCGACTTGGGGTTACGACTTCACCTGAGTTGCAAGTAGAGTCTACTTTGGTTATGACATCACCTGTCTCCGAGTCCCAATTTTAGTTCTGTCAAATTTGTGTCATTTGAAGTCGATTATGGAGTCGGCTTGAATATCGACTTGACCTAAGTCGACTCGGGGTTGCGACTTAACCTGCTATCTTTTGAACTTTGATTTTATATACCTTGGCATCACTTAGCAACCTCATTAGTACTTAAATACTTCTCAAATTGAGTTGTTAATTATCAAAACATGAATTATATTTAATTTACCTTGTATTCCAACACTTATATCTTGTAAAAGATAATATCTTTTAATAGTGAAAATATAATCACTAAAATTTTTAAAAAAAGGTATAATATGAATAAAGTGTACAAAAATAAACACAATAAATGATCTAGATTTTTTAAAAATTATTTTTGAATTAAAATAAAGGATAAGCATGAAGGTGTTTAAGTTTGCAAAAATATTGAATCATTACTCAACACGTATTTTAGCATGACCTACTTAAGACTTGGATTGTAATGATGTTTGCTACTATATAAAAACAAATGATGTTAAAAAGTGCATTATATTTGGGAGTCTCAATTCAATGCATCTGGGTGCATCGAACTTTAGTACAATTGGGCGCACAACTTATTTTATAAAATTTTAATTTTTTCATAAAAACGTTAATCCAAGCATATTTAATTTATAACTAATTTTACAGTTTTGAGTATGTGTATACATATTTTTATTTTTAAAATGGGGGTATTTTAGTAATCTAAAATGACTAAAACTCACTTTATTTTTAAAATTAAAAAATATATACAATCTAAAAAATAGTAACACTTAATATATAAGGTAAATGCATATAGATTAATAGTTCTATAAAAAATTTCAAAAAAAATTTCAAAAATGAATTTTTTATTCAGTTTCGCGAAAATTTTAATACAAATAGAGTGCATTGAACCGATGGCTCTATATTTTGATTTAATGATAATGAGAGCTTGAGCTCACAAGGTGTGGGTTTTGTTGATTTTAAGCATGTCTTTCATTAATTCAGTATTGGAAAGCATGATTCTACAACCAACCACTAGTGTCTTGTACATAATAAACATTAGAAGAGAAAAATTGAATGATAAACCTTATTGAGAAAAACTTGAAAGTCTCATTGTTGGACCCTTCTCAAATGAATCCCTAAAACATCACACAGAAAAAAACAACGGAAATAAGAAAGCAAGCCATATGTAGCCAATCGTATTCATGCCCGAACTCCATTTGCGTATATCTTAAACGAATAATGCAAAAGACGAAAAAACCAAAAGCAAAATAAGTAACACCTAACGCTATCCTCAAGCAAATAGGACCCTGTGGCATGTCCAGTTTATTTTCAGCATTGAGTGCAGCTTAGCATTCTATTCTCGTGATGGCACAAAACTAACGGAGTGTGTGTATATACAAGCATGATTATATATAATATATTGTATATATTTAAGGTACAATAATGTATAATATATTGAATATATGCTTAAGTTATAATATTCATTTTTATTTTATTTTTTCTTTATAAACATGCTTTCCTTGGTGTATTTAATTCCTATACTAAGTTTCATAATTTTACGGCACTTTAACATATTTATTTTTAAAAGTTAAAATTTTATGTAGTGGAAAATGACCTATAAACCCTTGAAATTGATATTTTTAAAAATAAAAAATAAATACGTCAAAGTATTATAAAGTAGCAAAAGTTGGTATAAATTAAATACACTTAAGAAAATAATTTTATGAATAAAAAATAAAATAAAATAAAATAAAAATTGAATATTGTAACTTAAGCATATATATTTTTAATGGGAAGCTAATAAAGTATTTTGAGAACAACATAGATTGCAAATAGGTAATGAAGTATTTTGGCATAAATGTATTTTTTTAGAATTAAAAAAACTTAAAGGAGTACTTTTGAGATTAAAGTCAAATAGTGGGTCTATTTGATAATAGCATTGAATTTGATTTTGTGCCTGGGATTGCAGGCTGAGGCTAAATGCACCCGCGTATACTTACTCTCAGCGCACTCGGATGCATTTAACTCGTTTTTGAAAAATTTTTTATACAATTTTTAATCCAAGTGTATTTTAAGATGTGTATCAATTTTTACTATTTTCGGAGTATTCTAGATATTTATTTTTAAATTTTGAAAATTTAGGTAACTTAAAATTAGTAAAATGCCATGGGTTTTAAAAAATAAAAAATAAATATTTAAAATTTTCTATAAAGTTAAGAGTTGATACATGTGTTAAATATATTTAGATTAATAGTTATATAAATTTTTTTTAAAAAAAATTAAAAAAAATGGGTTAAGTACCCGGGTGCACCCTGTGCACTGTATCGGGATCCGGGGATTGCACCGCTGAAAGTCAGTCGGCTCCGAGCGAGCTAGCGAGTTTTTGTCCCTTTTCTGCGGCAACGCCAATTCTCCTGCTAAAGCCGTCTCCTTTGTTCTCCTTCTTTCAGTACGATGATGCTGAAAAAGACACTTAGTGAGTTCAAACGGCTTCCGCTGCCCCCACGTGGCACAACCGTTCGCCCTTTCTCTTCCGTTTCAGTCATTGCTTCCCTCAACTTCAGCTCTCAACCTCGAAAACCCGACCACCAAACTAATCTCCGATACCTCCCGGACAAACCCAGTTGCCGGTCTGCCGAGGTGATTTCCCTCTTCGAAGCCAATGTGAAATCTGGGGATTATGATTCAGCACTGTCTGCATACAAGACTATGACCCAACTTGGTATGCAGCCGAACTACTTGATTTTATGCCGATTAGCCAACTGCTTTCTAAATAGCCAAAACCCAGAGCTTGCTTTTGGGATCCTAGGATTGGTCTTGAAGCTGGGTTATATCCCTAGTATTTTGCTTTTCAATACGATGCTCAAGGAATTGTGTAGAGTGGGTAGAGTTGAGAGAGCATTGGGGCTCTCTCGAGAAATGAAACAAGGCGGAGTCTCGCTTGATACAGCTAGTTACAACATTCTTGCGTCTGGGCTTTGCAAAGTGAAGAGACTGGATGATGCATTGTGTTTGCGGTTTGAGATGTTGAAGGGAGATTGCCAACCTGATGTGATCACTTATTCCACTTTAATTGATGGGTTTTGTAGGGCTGGTCGAGTTGATGATGCGATGGTTTTGTTGGATGAGATGCTGGGGAGATTCGTGGGTGAACTTTCTATTGGGTCTAGTGTTCCTACTAGAGAATTTTGCCCCAGTGGGAGTGTTGACAGGTGTACTGACATTTTACATGATATGAATCAGAAGAAGATTGTGGCTACTTTTACTGTTTTGATTAATGCACTCTGCAAACTGGGTCGTTGGGATGAAACAACGGCGATGTTGAACACCATGGCTAGATATGGATTTTCACCTGATGTTTTTACATACAGTTCTTTGATTGATTGTCTTTTTAAAGATGGAAGGGCTGATCATGCTGTGAAGATCTTTGATTTTATGACTGAGGAGGGCCATGAGCCCAGTATTGTCACCTACAATATTTTGGTTAATGGGCTCTGTAGGGAAGGGCTCACAGATGATGCTTTGCTCTTGTTGGAGAAAATGATCGAGAGAGGAAAATCCCCTGATGAGATAACATACAATACACTATTAAAGGGACTTTGTGACAGGCATAAGGTTGAGGAGGCAATGCAGCTTCTTAACAAGATGGTTGATGGTGGCTGCAGTGTCTGGCCAAACACCATGAGTTTCAACCTGCTGATTCATGGACTTTGCAAGAAAGGCTGCCTCAAAGAGGCTATAGAACTATATGGAAAGATGGTGAATGGTGGGAATATTGGGAATTTGTTCACCTACAACAGGTTAATAGAGGGGTCTTTCATTGTCCATAATGCAGACATGGCGACAAAATTCTTGCAAGAAATAAGTGAGAAGGGGTTGAAGCCAAATGAATTCACATACAGTATCATGATTGATGGTCTCTGCAAAATGAGAAAGGTTGATATGGCAGAAAAACTTCTACATGAAATGAATGCTCAAGGCCTTAGTCCATCTTTGTTTCATTATAACACTTTGTTGGACTCTTTATGCAAGGAATGCAATCTGGAACATGCTATGGCATTATTTCAGGAAATGAAGGATGGTAAATGCAAACCTGATGTTATATCTTTTAATGCTCTTATTGATGGAACATGCAGAATGGGCAATCTTCAAGCTGCGAAAGATTTGCTAAATGATATGTTTCTACAGGGGTTGGTTCCTGATGCTATAACATATTCCATTTTAATAAATAGGTTTGCAAAACTTGGGCAATTAGATGAGGCCAAAGTACTACTTCAAAGAATGATTGCTTGTGGATTGTCTCCTGATGCTGCAGTATATGATTCTCTACTGAAAAGTTTTATTGCAAAGGGGGAAACAGGAGAAATAATTCATTTGCTTCAGCAAATGGTGGCCAAGAATGTTGGTGTTGATGTGGGACTGATGTCTACAATCCTTAGTTGGCTTTGTATTGATGGGAAATGTTCAATTGAGTCCCTTCCTACTTTTAGAGATCTGACCTCTGGCAAGTTGAGGATATCATGTCAGGATTTGCTGGGGAAACTTAACATTTGACAGTGGGTGGCAAGGACAAGTTGAATAGTTATTCTGACTTTGGTTATAAGAACCTGAGCATGTTCATATGGTTTCACATCTGGAGACACACCAAGTAAGTAGCGATGCAAATTTTTGGAGGCCTTATATACTGTGATGCTTCCTTTTTTAACTACATGTGTTTGGTTTTTCCCATTTGTGTTGTCAAAGTCATCTTGGGTTTCTTTCCAGAGTTCAGGGAAGTGTTTTTTCTGTGGAATATGGTTGTAGTATGCTGGAATCAGAGAATTGGTTCTTCTTTGCTGGTTTTGCTTGGTTACCTTTGCTGCAGTAGAAATCTTGAGTTGTCACCTTTTGCTTTTCTACAAACTTTTTTTTTTGTCCAAAAAACTCCAAGGGAAAGGTGGCTAAGAACTAATTCTAGGAGCAGGAATGGAGGCAGGTCGTTTCAGGTCAGGGTTTGCCCAACCTTGACCCTACTTCTTTTAAAAATTTTATTTGACCTTATTTTTTTTTATACCAGATTGGAACAAGGTTAGTTTGACCATTAATTTTTTTTTAATATGTTTCGGGACAAATTTCAGGTTAATCTTGAATCGGAATCTTGATAGCGAATTGGGTAAAAAAATGCGGGTCAAATAAAATAATTTTAAGAATTCATACACATATCAAATATGAAGACACATCTACACAAAATTTAAATATTTTATGCTCTATTATTTTGCTAGCTAAAAAAAAAAAAGTAAACATTATTACTAAACAAAACATGAGTAAATATGATCTATTTTTATTAAAATACGTTAATAAAATATACTTCATTTAGAATGGATTTTGGCATTTATAAAAATATTTTCCTAAAATGATTGTATTTTTGCTAAAGTTTCAAAAATGATGAAAAAACTACAATCATGCATAAGAGTTATATGTACATATGCAAACATCTCTTATTGATTATTATTTTGTAATATGATTAATATAAGTAATGTAAGAATTTTGAAAAACAATGAGAGAAAGATTAAAAAATATACTTATGATTGTGGGTTGGGTCGGGTCGGAATTCTTTGGGTTAGGACATGATTGACCCATCCCGACCCCTTTTTTGAATTTGGGTCAACATTTCTGAATCATCTCCATATTAGGTTAAAAAAGTAGTTTTAACCAATAAAAAATGAGGTTGGGTTGTGGGTGGGTCATGGGTCAGCTTGGCTCAATTCCCACCCCTAATTAGTTCTTACATGCCACTTGTTTAGAATCCTAATGTTCGTCCTTTCAAAGGAAGAGTGAGCTCAAGAAAACATTATTACCATTCCAAACCAGAAGCATCACGCTTAAGGTCCTTTGTGAAGATAGGCCCACTGACCAAAATTTGGAAATTCTAAAAGAAAATGCTTGCTGAAAAAGCTCCTTTCCAATTTAATTTTTTAAAAGCTGCTAGGTTTACAACGTACTCGCTCTGTTTTCTGGTAACTTCTCAATATCTTCATTATTGGAGCAGAATGGTCACATACATGCCATATGGAGCTGACTCTGGGCTGTTTTGAATTGCAGGATGTTGTCTTTTCGAGGGAAAAAATACTGGAAGTTGGTTGTGCTTACTTCTTAATTCTGTTTCTGGTTCTGTTGTCTAGTCTTCATAGACAACAGTTTCCAAATGGGCTTCAATAGTCAATGTGGAGAGACTTAGAAGAAGATGGCATGGATGAATATACGAGAGACTGCTATTTTAACTTGTATTTCATGTTCCCACCACGAGAATTTTGTTTTTTTGGTTGAACATGATCAGCTTACAGGGATTGGTACCTTGCAAATAGTTTTACATGATAGTGCTTGCATAATTTCCCGAGGAAGATGATCTTGTCACATCCTCTTAAATAGTTTGATGTATTTGTCTTGAAATTGGAAATGGGAATGTTGAAGTGGATGAGTGGTAAAATAAGAAAAGATAAAATTAGGAATGAAATAATTCGTGAAAATTTAAAAGTAAGACCAATTAGTGATAAAATGAGAGAAAATAGATTAAGATGGTTTGGTCATGTTAAACGGAGGCTTGAAATGACACTGGATAAGAGGGCAGAATCTATCTAAGTAGAAGGTGATAGAACAATAAGAGGAAGACTCAAAAAAACATGGATGGAAGTAATTAAATAGGATTTAAAAATATTATAAATTACTGAAAATTTTGTCTCAAATCGCCAAGAATGGTGTAATAGAATCCATGCAGCGGACCCTACCTAGGTGGAAAATGACTTATGATGATGATGATGATTAGTCTTGAAAGCAAACTTGCATTCCTTGTCTTCTTTTTTAGAAAACAGGAAAATTAATCAATCCAGTGTTTGTGCTGAAAAGTTTATATATATTCCATATACTCATATTTCTTTTATTCAGTTCTTGTGCACAAAAGGTTATTCTTATATTTTGAACCTATGGTGGTACAACCTGGATTTGCGTGAGAAGTTTGTATGTTCTTGAACAATTTATGCATACTGAGGAAAAGGCATCTCCCATGTTTATTGCTTTATCTAGATAGCATGCAAAATTTGTAATATATACCGTATTGGTCACCTTATGTTGTTTGTCAGGGAGAGCTACCTCCCATTATTTGAGCCCTTCTAAATAATAAAACAAAACAAAATGGTTGGTATGGGGAATCTTGTTTTACATGCTACTTTGATTTCATTTTGGTCAGTCCAAACCCTTTTCTCCATCCATCTTTCTTTCTTTGCCCCCTTTCCAGGATTTGATTCTGGTCTGCTAAGGTTTCATTCTGATTTGAATCCTTCACAAACCCAAAATTTCTTTTTCAATTTCTCACCAGTTTTTAAGGGGACGATGAATTTATTGGTTGTATCCTGAGCTTCTAGTTCTGAGTGTCTTGATTGGTGTTTGATTATGTTGTTGCTGCAGGCCTTCACTTCAATCCACTGAACAAGGCTCATGGAGCTCCAACTGATGACAGCCGACATGCGGGTGACCTGGGAAACATGCTTGTTGGGCAAGATGGTACTTTGCTTTTCACCTTGTTGAATTCTTTTTGGTTTTGCTTTGCCTGCAATGTTGCTGAAACTCAGAACATGCTTTTTCAGGAGTGGCTGAGGTTGACTTGATAGATATCCAGGTGAGATGGTTGCAAATATTACATATTTCCAAAAACTAAATTGCAAATTAGGCTTTCATTTCATAGATGGGTGTTTACTTTTGTAATTTTTAGTTTGCGTTGTGTTTCTCTGTCATCCTAGATTCCACTAACTGGGCTGTATTCAGTACTTGGGTGGGCTGTCATTGTTCTTGCTAACCGCGATGACCTTGGAAGAGGTATGGTTTATTTTTGAAGCTTCAACTGTAAGATTTTGGCATAAAATTCCCCAATTTTAGCATGTTCTGTGCTAGAAATGTTTGTTTTGTACTAATTGCGCTTGAAATGCTGTAGCAATGTGGAAAGCTCTTTCAGATTTGATTCACCATCTGAGTATTGGTTCTTATTTGTTGGAAAAAGTAATACCCAATAAGATTCTGACATGCTAATAAAAGCAATGGAATAAGTGTAAATGAATGGACCAATAAGAAAGAAGTAGCGCTAGAAGCTTGCATGAACAATTGTTTGGATGCTAAAAGTGTTTGGAAACAATCCCTGCTAACTAGGGCGCTTTTCCCCAATCTTAGCTATTTGAGCCAACCAAAGCTTCTGAATCTTTTTAGTTATTTTTTTAGACAATGGTCCATGATCTTGTCCCAACAGTCACAAGTATTTATATATCTAATATGCTTTTGGCCAATTCCATGATAGACAACTCTATTCACACTTTGCGTAGAATCATCACTCCTGATGATTCTATCTTTACATTTCTCTGGAGAATAACTTTGTCCTCTAGGTTTGGAGCAAAGAATGAGTGTTCAAACTTGAAATTGGCACTATATTGAACTGCTATTTGACTTTCAAAATAAAATAGATTATCATTTGCTCTCCACCAGGATCCCAAATCATCCTTAAGAATATATTGTGCATTGCGAACAATTCTTACAAGTTGAAATTTGGCAAATCTGTTCCCTTTGAGCAGCCGCATAGACATGTTGCATCAAGTTGAATAGATATGTATTTTTTGTTGTGATAATCCATGTGAGTTGAAGGAACAGGGCTTGCCCACTAGCCAACACTGCCATCCGAAGGTCTGCCTCAATTCCAAATGCAGGATGTATACATAAGCTGTTGTCCTCCATTTGCTTGATAGGTCATTAGGAGTTCTGCTTCTTTGCTACATTGAATCAGTTCATGTACCATGGAATTAGCCTAGAGTATGTTAGATGTATAAATACTTGTAATTCTTGTAATAAGATCATGGATTGTCTAAGGGCCAGTTTGGCCTAGCGATTTGGCAAGTTAGTTGCACTTTTTACATGGTGTTTGGATAGATATTTAAAACCATGATTCAAAATCAGGAAGGTGAAAAAACTATGACTTGATATAAGCTCAAATTTCATGCTTTTACAAATCGCTTAAGACGATCGTAGTGAAAAGACAAAAATACCCAAAAATTTATACTTTGTGTAACCTTGTAGCTCCTTGCTTTGACAATTGAGGTTCTTGCACTCCGCACAGTTGCTACCAGAGCTTCTGAAGGAGACGGTCTCCTCAATGTAGTATTCCAGCAATTTAGTTTAATTCGTCCACATTCAGCCTCATTAATTAAATAATTATAATTTAATTATTTTAATGGCCTAATAAAGGCTTCTATTGTATAAAGTTAGAAATGCATTTTACTAATACTTTAAAATTACTTAAGATTTAGATTATTAGTTTATTTACGTAAAAGTAATATTTACCTCAGAAATGCTTCTATGAAATCCCTCTTTTATGTAACTCTTTCCACTTTTAATATTTTGATGGTTGATAGAAATTCCACTACATCTGCTGTGTTTAGTATAATTTATATTATTGCAAAATTCTCTCATTTGTTTAGTATCATTGTCTATGGGTCTCATTTATAAATGTGTAAAATCAACATAATAAAATAATTTAATATTAGATATCAATTTTAAATACCTTTTTTAATATCTAAACAATCTAAAATATTAGTACTATGTGGATAAACAATTCTATAAAGTATTAGTACATTCTAATACATATGTAAACGAATCTAAGCATTTGCTTTAAATTACATATGAATGTATCCATTTTTGAGCAAATGTGACTCATGCGTATATTGGATTTACATGAAACTTGGCCTCCTAGTTAAGCAAACGATGTTAAATACAATAAATCGATTAGATTCTGCATCAATCATCAATATCTAAAAAATAAAAGGTATTACATGAACTTACTCTACACAACCCGATTACAGGCAAGCGAGTCCCTAATTACCTTCTCTTTTATAAAATTTACAATTTATTTAATAGTCTCTTCATGGTTTCAATGACAATATTTATTTTAATGATATGTAAGAAACATCTTTGATTAGTAAAATAATTGCTAGCATCAACATGGAATTTATTAGAAATATTTCCTATCATTTTTGGTCATTCTACGTGTCTACAAACACTTGTAACTTTTAGGCTAAACACGGGGAATTTGCGTTATACCCCCTCTAAGTTTGCGTATTAGCATTTTAAACCCCGACGTTTGTGTATTAGCATATTAAACCCTAATAAGTTTCATCATTTGCATTTTAAACCTTTCGCCCTAACGTCGTCTGTCATGTACCATTTAATCGAGTACAATGACGAAAATACCCCTCAATAAAATAAAATCACAGCAACTAGCCCGTTCTCTTTAGAACGTAAGCTTGCTTTCGTCCCTTCCTCCGCTCCCTACCGTCTCTTCTTTTTATGCACTTCGTCGTCCATTCAACTGTGACAATCTATTTCTTTGTGCCGACTCCACGAACTTCAAACTCTGTCATTGGGACCATCAAAACAAGGATACAAAATGATAAAGAAAATCTCAACCTAACAATTCAAACAATTCTATTCTTTTTCTTTTAGAAAAAAATTCAACCACCAATTTCAGTCATACCAGTAAAGAACCCTCCTTAAACTATGCCATCGAATTTGAATTGCCGAGTTGCAAACTGAGCATGAGTTCATAGTGCTTACGTCCTTTGGAGATTGTCTCCCCTTGCTTCTTGACCTCCTTAGTCTTCTTCGAAAGTGGCGGCGCCCTTTCCCCAGTCGAATCCACACCTCCCACATGCAAATCAATGAACCCTCCTTCCTTTCCTGCTCCATAACTGAGCTCCCCACAACAATATCGCAGGTGATGTCCCCGTTCGTCTGCCAGACGCAAATCCTATTGAAACCTCTCTCTCCCAATCCCCACTCCTTCCTCCCACCACCACCTTTCGTCTTCTTCTTCTTTCGCTGCATCTCTCTGCTGTAATTCAGCATCTTAAGCTAGGAAAGGACGGAGACCTTCTCCTTCGCCGCTGGGTAGACGTTGAAGCCATCCAAATTCATCGAGAAAACCTCCTTCTGGTTCCAATCAGAAAACCCAACACCAGATTTTGCTTCAGAAGGATAATACATGGTGCTCTGATCGTCCTTGCTCCAATTCCCGACGTAGAAGCTCCTGTCCACCCATTCGATCTTGCCTTCTCCCTTGGGCAGCCTATCCTCCCAAAACCCTTCGTAACTATTGTCGTTCGCCCAAACTATTAGTCTCTTGCCCGAAATTCTTCCCTTCTTCCACTCCCCTTCGTACTCATTCCTGTTCTTCCAAACGTACTTCCAACGCCCGTCCTGCGTCCTGTTATCTCGTCGCTGGCCCACTCCCTCTCGAACATGCAGCCGTCCGTCTAGACGTACTTTTCGGCACCGTGCGGGACGCTGCCGACCCACTTGTCGGAGTAGAAATCGTCGTTCAATAGCGTGCAATCGCCCCACGCGCCTGTCAGCAGCGTGGCCATCTTCCTCGCAGTCATCTTCGCCATTGACGTGGGCTACCGCTGACACTGAGGAGAAGATGCATGTCACAAGTTTCTTTGTGGATTGGGTTATCCTGGGCGTTGATTCCTGAATTTTCAGACCTTGCTGCGGCGGGGGCTGCATCATTGGATGATCATCGATGGTGTGGAGCAGCTGCAGCTGGTGTGGCATTTAGAAATGGAGGTGGAAGATGGTAGAGATACTAGAGAGGCAGGCTTCTTTTCCCACGTAGGAAGATTTCGTAATTCTTAGCCTTTTTCTATTTTTCTTTTTTGTTTTTTCAAGGAGTTTTCGTTTTTATAGTGTGCGGATTCTAACGAGAAAGCAAGAGGTGGCTGCCACTGTTACTGCTCCCTCTCTCTCTCTAAGCTCTGGCTTTCAACTTTTTTTTTTTTTTTTTTCTGCGGAGAGAATGTGTTAGCTGTTATGATTTTGTTTTATTGAAGGTTATTTTCATCATTGCATTCGACTAAACGGCGCAAGACAGCCGACGTTAGGGCGGAGGGTTTAAAATGCAAATGATGAAACTTATTAGGGTCTAATATGCTAATACGCAAGCGTCGGGGTCTAAAATACTAATACGTAAATTTAGAGGGGGTATGGCGCAAATTTCCCGGCTAAACACTAAAATTTTACTATTGGTCATTCTACGTGTCTACAAACACTTTTTAACTTTTAGGCTAAACACTAAAATTTTACCAAAAGTGTTTTTTAAATTATACAGCCAAAAACTTCATAACTTTTTGCCATCGGACTTTTTATAGAAGTTCTGGTTGTAATTGGACTTTTTTTTTTTTTTTTTAAAAGCTGAAATTTAGAAGCTCGGCGAATCTGAGCCTAAGAAAATCTGCGTAAACATGTTTGCAAGCTTTTTGCTTGCTTGAATAGCCAAAATGTAGAAACAACCTTGGTTTGCAGGGACTATCATTGAACAAAAAGCTTGTGTGTTGTAAATGATTTGTGCCTTTTGAATTATTTGAAGATAAATGGGAATTTGCTTTTGGACAGAAGTACCCCATGGATTACGTATGACATACTGAAATTATTTTGATGCTTGAAGATAGTGCCATTATAGAATAGATCAACAGCATATCTCCTAGGAGATATCCAATGGGCTGCTAATGAAATTTAATGTGGAATGTAGAAATTTAATTATCTGTGAATTTGTGCAAATTTGCAGTCACTTTTTCTACATGTGATCAAATTTTGCCAAGATGTCAGACATTTGGTGTTCGTAGTTTTCATGTTATAGTGACGGGTTTAGACTACTCTGATCTCTGGTAACTTAAAAGTTTAGACTTTGATAGATTGTCTAAGGATGAAAATCATCCAAATCTAACCACAAAAGCTGATCTATATAGGATCAAAATGGCTTAAATATATGCATGTGTTGATGCAGTTCAATTTGCTTCTCTGAAATTCTTGTTGAATGTTTCGGAAAATTTTGCAGCTTATTACCATCCCATGGCCCGCTACTTGTTAATTACCTGAAAGGCATATAGACAATTTCCAAGCTCATTGAACTTTTACTATTGGATTTTTTGTAATCTGCATGAAAGTTAACAATGATAATGATATACAGGTGGGAATGAGGAAAGCAAGAACATTGGACATGCTGGTGCTGGAGTCAGATGCAGTAACCTATTGTGTTCTATTTTAACTGTTATATGGTATGAAACAACTGGGAACAATTTTCTTAAAGAAAGTTTTAGTAGGAAGTGATTACAGTGGAATAAGCAGTTAAATTGTTTTGCCCCAGTTGATACGAATAGCCCTTGAAGCTTTAAAGTTTCCTGTTGCAAGACTCAGTAGCCATCTTCATAGATGTGAATGACACTTACATGAAACCAAGCAGTTAGAGAATGACTTCAGTTTGCTAATATTCTGGAAACCAAGCAGTTAGAGAATGACTTCAGTTTGCTAATATTCTGGTGAGATTTTGATCTCATGGTCAGACCAACCCTTCGATTCACCTGGATCATATCCATATGCCTGTCAGCTGAACTGTATCTTTTAACGGATGCAAAACCCTTGCCCTCCCCCAAAATTTAGTTCTAACTTGTTCAAATTTGCTAATAATACATATCAGTTTGCCAGGAAACAAAGCACATGCATCCTCAGGGAAAGTATCTGTTAGAACCTCTTATGCTGATGCTGACGTTTTTGCATTGCTGGGAACTGCAGTAAAATGCTGATAATGTGGCAGGTATTAATGGGCTTCAGTCTGCTGTTTAGTTGGATGACTTCTTCTTGCAGGTATAAATTCGTTCCAGTTTGTATAGATTATAAAAATAAATGCCTGTAGATGTCAAAAGGACATGCATATTAGGTGTAGTAACAACTATATTTCTTTCAAGACTTGAGAGGTCCCAATGGCCTCAGCATAGTTTTTAGTAGTCTTCCAAGTGTTGGTATTGTGATCAGTGAATAACTTGAAGCAAGAAATAAGCTAGTGCTGGTATATTGCAAAATATGCAAGCAAATCTTGGGATACTAAACTAGATAGGAACTCCAATATAAATATCATTATTATCATCATAAATATCGAAAAAAGAGAGTTCATGAGGATTTATAAGTGAGTCTTAGTTAAATGAGTGTGAGGTATTTTAAAATTGTGCGATTGAGCTATAAAGGAGACAATATTATATTGTAAGACCCATAAACTATGGGCCTAGGATAGATTTTCTAGGTTTGTGCCGTAAAAGTGGTATCAGAGTGAATTTGCTAAATTAGATGCGCTCTGAAAAGTTAAAGAGTTAATTCAATGAAAGCTAGGGCTACAGGCAAATGCCTAGGGTTGAATTGAATTGTAATTTGAAAAAGTTAGCAAAAGTTAGTGGGCTTGCAACTGTTCAAAATCGATTCACACATCGAAATGGGAAGCAGGTTCATAAGGAATTATAAGTTGGTCTTAGATTATATATAATGTGATGCATTTTAAAATTATAGCTAAGTTGTTAGGCCAGAGCAAATAATATCACGTTATAAGGCCTGTGGGCCTAGGGTAGTTTTTTGGGGTTTGTGCATTACACATATAAAACATTTAAATTGGCTGCATAAAACAATGACACTTAAATACTTATGTGGATTTATATTATATATGAATTCAGCTTATGGAACCTCGTGGGTTTGAGCTCACGTACGTATTAACCAATCAATATCTAATCCATTCGTTCAATTGAGAGTCCATTTTTCATCCAAATCAAAATCTTATGTAGGTTGTTGTCATTTAAGGTCAAAATAAACATATTGAAACTATTTATTTTTTGTGAATTTCAAATCTTTGATGTTTATACTTTCGAAAATATTCTTCCTGTTCAGTTGAATGATTATATCGATTATTTCAACATTCTAATGCTGATATGAATGGGTCCTTTTAGATTGTACCCGTAACCGAGCTTTGCTTTTATGAAATTGGTTTCATGGTTGTGAATGTAAGACCTCTGGTTCTGGTCAATTTTGATGCGTATATGAAATCTACTTCAGCTGTGTACGTTCTCAATTGTGTTTGGTAATAAGGCAAGAATAAACGGTAATGTGATGCGCTAGCAGTGTGCAAGCATGTTTCGTAATGAGAGAAAAATGGCAGGAACTTTTTTTTTTTTTTTCAAAAAATGGTGTGATGTGATATCACGAAGTAATGTGGAGGTAATAATTAAAATCTAAGGAAATAAAGATAAAATAAGTAGGTTAGTTTTGTTAAAAAATATGAAGATGATTAATTATATTTCTACTATTATCTATATATCATGATTATTTTTAATATTTTTCTATGTAATTTCTTATTTATATTATCTTTATTCTCTTCAATTGTGATTATTAGTCTTATTATATCACAACACTTTCTCACTTTTTAAAAAAATTTCCGCACAAATTTCCCGTAAATTTTAACTCATTACTAAAAACACTCTTTTAAGTCATCCTTGTATATTAATGAATTTTGCTTGAATAATGAAAAATAATATATAATAGAAAAGATATTTCTTGAGTTCTACAGAGTTGGGCATGAGATTTTTCAAATAAAATTACGATTGGATCAACCATGACTCGATATGACATTGACTAATTCACGACCCTATAAATATCTATGAGTTTACACAGTACTAATTCAAATTTTGGGGTGCCCTGCGCAGATGTCATCCAGCTGTACAGTGCCACATCTCCGTCGTTAGGATCAAGATAAAGGTTCTTTTTTTTTTTTTTTTTTTTTTTTTTGTTTTTTGTGAATCAAGGGAGGCAATCTGATAGAACCCTATTAATCTCAATCCTCACTAGGAGGATGAGGAAGAATAGAAGATAAGTGCCATTAGACTCTTCATTAGATCCAAAAGAATAAAAAAATAGTGAGTTAGCCATCCAGGACAAAGGGCTTTCTTTAGGAGTGCAACTTGGGTAGGGTACTTACAGTCATCCACTGACCCGATCCTAAATTGGGTAGAGTAGGGCAGAAAATTTTTCCCATTGGTATGGCTAGGGTAGAAATTATTACTCAATTCCCTAAGTAGGATAAGGGTAGGGTAGGCAAGTTGGATACTTGAAACCGATCTAAATAGGTACCTTGGTATATAAATAAATATGTATATATAAATAAATGTGTATAAATATGTGTATATAAATAAATATATAATAATTTCTATCCGCTCATTCATCAATAAATTATTATTGTTTTGATTTTATTAATTATTTTTTTTGTAAATTATATATGACTTGTATTTGTAATATCGAATGATGACGTTAATGTGATAGTTAATGTAGATAATGCAACTATAAAGAATACGGAAATACATATAAACAACAACAAAATGAAACGGACTATAAATTGTAATTCTAAAATGTAAATAAGTATTGTTTATGTTATTTAAAATAACACAAAAAATATTTTTACACATGTTGTCATTTGTTATTATAAGAACCGATTTGGAACTAGAGCTGGAATTGACTTTATGAGTAATAGGTAGGGTGTAGTGTAGTTAGAACCGACCCCACAAGTAGAGAGGGTATGATAGGATTTTTAGAAATAGATCATGAGTATAGTAGAATACTACTTCAACCAAATTGACTGGAGTTGCACTCCTAAATTTCCCATCAAATATTTTCTTCATCAAATATTTTCTTGTATATTTCTGACTACCTTGCTAGGGATGGGACCAGGGGACATGAGTAACCCACCATTTATTGTTGCACCTGCCCTTTGGCTTGCAATCACACAGTTCATGACTTTTGAGAGACCCCCATAATTGTATCGTTTGGCTTGCAATAAACCTCTTCTTCGTTCTGAGGCACTGCCACTACGTTCTCCCATTTTTCATTTATGTGTTCTGCAACATGAGTTTTATACGTGGAAGATATTCCTGCCATGTCCGCTAGTGGGATCATTTGGAGGTGAGTAGTAGGCTGATTATTCGCTTCCTTTACTCCAACTTCTGTCATATATAATTGAGGGGGTGCCTTACTCATTTTTCTAGCTTCCCTTGTCAAACCCACAAGCTTCGTTCCCACCAACCATAAGGCAGATCCTGTTCTTTCACATTAGTTGGTAATTTGTTCATGTCCAAACACTCTTTAAAAGCATGTCCAATTTGGCAACATGCCCAGCAGAATGTGGGGATTGCCAAAGAGGTTTCCTTAGATCCACTATCACTTTAGCTCTTATGAGTTGTTCTGTTGTTTCCACTTGAAGGTATTGTTCAAAAGACTCTCCTATCATCTCTCCTAGAACCATTTTGTCGAGCAGGTATTGCACTTTGCTTATTTGGATCCATAGTAGAGATCGAAACAGTACCACCTCTCTAATGCTGATTGGTTTGGTAGCCCATGCATGACCACTAACTGTTTGTTGAACATCCCTGGTCATTCTTCCAAAATTGTTGCTCTATTTTTAGTCGATTGAAAATTCATTAGAAATAGATTGTCCTCCATTTGCGTGAAGATGATCTTCTCTTTCGTTTTCCAAATCTTACACAAAGTAGCTTTGAATACTTCATTATTGTAATTCTTGTAGGTCCATGGCAAGCAAATTGTAGCAGGCTTCTCGACAGGTGTGATGTCCTGGCATTTAATGTCGCTATCGATCTTCAAGGTTTGTATCTCCTCTCCAAGTAAATCTACTGCCATCACCAACATATTTTCCCTGTAACACTTGGATGTGTTGCATATATGTTTAATTAAAATGCTCATTTTAACGCAAGTATACATGTCGGTCAAGTAATAAAGATTAAGTAGAATATCGTTTCTACGATGATTGTGTTAAACAGATTAGCGCTTTAAAATTCAATTGTCTAAAGTGAATTGGTAAATTGAATGAAATTATATTTAAGGGACTGAATTAAACAAAAAATAGCCAAAATGGGATAGTTACTGATGAGATGAACTTGAAATGATTAAGATAGATGAGAGTATGAATTCATTGACTCATAGTTATGTTAAATTGGTTCATTTTTAAGTTAATTGTGCAGAAACTACTAATTTAGGTTCATATATGTCTTCCAACACGTATAAATCTAACCCAATTTTAATTACTTGTTATGTTTCCATGTAACCGAGTAAGCTGATAACCACATAACCTTATCAAGATTACATAAGATTAATAAGTATATTTCTATCTATATTAACATTCAACAACCACAAGTGGATGGAAACCTATGCCTTATATATGGACCTCATTCAAATTACATTTTTCCTAGCATGAATATAAATATTTAATCAATCTACAAGATTGCAAAGCTTATAAATGCACTAAGTATTATATATAAGGATAATCTCATGCAACAAAATCTACAACACAACTATTTTATCATCCAAGTACCAAAAAACCAATTAAAATAGTCTAAGATATCAAATCTTACATATTTCCCACTACGGGAAGATTCAGCTAAAAAACATGGCTTTAAATCCCTTCAAAATTAAGTTTACAATCATTCTAATGAAGGAGAATAACAAAAATAAGAAGAAAAAGAAGAAAAGATGAAATTCGATGGATTTGTAGTGGATAGCTTGGTCTCCTCTTGATTTTCTCTCCTTGCTTTGAAGTTGAAGTTTTTCTTTCCCTTTCTTAGCAGCCACGACTTCTAGATGTTATGTTCTTGAAACACTAAAAGAGGTATTTATTTGTATTTTAGGATTTTTTAACTGTTCATCTGTTCTTTTGAATTTTAACTCTTCTTTTAGAAAATTTAAGTATTTTTATTTTTAGGTTATAAGGTTTATAGTTAACGACTTATCTTTTCATAGATTTGTGTCCTTTTTGTTGAGGTTTTTGAATAAAATTAAAAACTACTTCTTTTCCTAAAATGTTTATTATTATTCCTTGATTTGTTGCTGTGGAAGGTTTAATTAATTCTAAGAGTGAGATTCCTAGTATTATTTATCTTTGAAAGTCCTTTATTTATAGAAAAGTTATTTTAAAAGTCACATCTTCATGTTTTATCTCTACGTTTGTGAGCTTAAAATTTATCTTTAGTTTTGTTTCACTTGCGCGTCTTAGGCTTTCTTTAGTTTTTTTCAAAATATTTTATTGGTATTAATCTTTCTTGTATGCAGTTTAAGTCTGCTTTTGAATCTACCAGGGCTATGACTTCAAGAATTGAATAATGTATCCCAAGTTATGCAAAATTCACAGGAGAGTTAATATGAACCTAATCTAAGAGATACTCTATGAGTCTTTGTTTCTGTTTTATTGCAAGAGATACACTATAAAGTTTTTTTTACAGAGTTCACCATAGATTTGATGACATAGTAGTTTTCTTAGATGATTTTCAAGTTCAATTCTTCATTGTTTTAGAGCTTTTAATTCTTTACTTAAATGATGAATTTGTTTAGTCATTAAGATATTTCAATTTGTTTTTTCATAGTCTTAATCATAACTAAAGTATTCCTCTTTATTCTCTAATAGCCTAGGATCAAAACTCCAAAGAGGACAATATTCTAAATAGGTTTGAAGTTATGCTTATTTAGATTTTAAAATTTTAATTCTTGTTTTAAATCTTTTAACTATATAGTCATAAAATTAGGCAGTTGATATAGATAACTATTTTTTCAATTTCTGTTTGTCTTCTTTTAAGTTGGAGATCATACAATTTTTAAACCTATGCAGGTGTTAGTTTTGTCTTTTTTCTTAATATTTGTAAGAATTTCGTAATTAGTTTATGCCTTGTACTTGTTCTTGAATAAGAGGAAGATGGTCTGAAATAATTCCCCATAGGGCTAACTCATCATTGATATTATTTTCAAGGTTTTGAAATAAAATTTTTAAGTTTAAAGCTATTTAATTATAATGATATGCATGTAAAACAATAAATGAATTTGCACGCAAATAACAACTCAATTGAGCAGACAGAGTTTAAAATACAAGTTTGAAATATAACTTTGGAAATAACTTACAAGTTTGGGAACAGATGAAACTTTAAATCAACAATTTGTTTCTTCAACGGAGCTTTGAGATCGTCTTACAACAGAGGTTTTCGAGAGGTGTATAAAGCAAGAGAGATTATAGGTTTTGAGAGAGAGAAGAGCTTTAGAGATTGCTTGAGGAGATCTGATTGACCCATGATGGCTTGGAATGAAAGCCGCTACTAGGTATTGTGTTGGATTCCTGATAGGGATTCCTAGCGAGCACTGTTGGAGATACTTTTTACTGTTAGTTGATTGGATTGATGCTTTGTTTGTTTGTGTGGGCGGAGCTGGTGACGTCATGACACTGTCATGCAGACAAAGTTTACTTGGCGAGAGAAATGGTTGGGCAAGAGTTGAAGATGAGTTTATAGCTGGGTTTCTTTTTTTATGTATAGAAATGTGCTAGTATTGAGACTTGGTGAGCCCCCATACATCTTCATTCTAGCCTGCCTAGTTAGCTTCATTTGACCTAGTGGCAGATTATTGGTCTTCCTCAAGTTTAGTGGTTGGCTGTGTAAACGACTGCGAGCCGAGCTTCTTATGAATTTTTGGAGTTTGATAAAGTCCTGTTCAATTGATGTTGCTGCGAGCTTGGATTGGACTATAGATTTTTGTAATAAAAAATGCAGTTCTTGTTTGGATGGAGTCTCTGGTGTCTGAAATTGCTATTCATTAATCCATTCAAGGATTTGTTGGGGTTCAACAAGGGTGTATGTAAAAAGGTTCCACCATTGCACCATGAAAATTCTTCTTCCAAGAGAAAATGGCTGGGGTTTTGGATTTTCAAGAAAAGTATACCCTTATTAACAAATCCAAGTCAAAGAAAATTGTAAATAAAAATTTAAAGTTTGATAAAAACAATTTTCATAGTTCGAATGAGGAGCATGTTTGCAAAAAGTTTGATAATCTTGATTTACAAAGGGTGGAAATATTTCAGAATTAACCCGAAATAATCCCACCATTGAGCAAACTAATAAGGGAAAACATAGTTTGTGTTCCGTTTAAAATAAAACATCCAGGAATGATTTTTTGATTTATTTTGGACCAAAAAGCTTTATATCAGGCTATTTGATAATCCCGGTATTTATTGTTTGAGGATCGAAAATGATTAAAAGTCTTTTACATTTTTTATTGATTCAAAATCTGACGGCATCAAAACCTTTGAAATTTGAATGTTCGAATGGGTAATCTCGATTGTATCATCCTTATTGGGGTAATGTTTGACTTGAATAGATTGGGTATTAATAAAGATGAGTTCATGAAAATTTTGAGTTTTGTAATAATCTATAGTTTTATCATGATGAGTTGGAGAAAACAGGGTTTTGGTCAGTTGAGCGGAGTCTTTGAAAGTTTAAAAGTCATGTTCAACAAAACAAATGGGTATTGTGGTATTTGATTTTGCAACATATTTGGATTTGTTTATAACTTCTGTTTGAAGTGAAATTGGGCAAAGTTCAATCCCTTTAGCTGATTTTGTTTGGAGAGTTTGAGGCAGAATTTTTTAGATGTTGGTTCAATGCACCACCCGGGTGTACTTCACCCATTTTTAAATTTTTTTTTAAATTTTTTTTATGAAAATGTTAATTTAAGTATATTTAATATGTATATAAATTTTTACCATTTTTGAAGATTTTTAGATATTCTTTTGAAAATTTTTAAAATCAATGGTATTTTTAATAATTTTATCATAAAAAATTTTCAAAAAATTAAAAAAAGGGTGAAGTACACCTGGGTGCATTAAGGCTCAATGCACTTGGGTGCATTGAACCAGCGTCCAAATTTTCTTCCCTAAGTGTTTGAGCCATACATATTTGAATGACTCTATGACTTAGAGTTTAAGGGATTTTTGAATTAGAGCTAGAGCAGTTTGTTCATCCAACTGATCGAGATCATTAGATGAAGATGTTTGAGAAGTTTCTGGTCCTCACAATGCTAGAAATATCATTTTTGTTTGAGGAGTGGAGGTTTGAGTTTACCTTCTTAGTTTGGTGTGACTCTTTACAGCCATCTTTGCGTACAAAGGACTTGACAAGCTTGTTGGAAACATGTGAAAAATAAATCATGCCTATGTTTTGACGATTAACAAATCAATTTGAGTAAGTTTTGGTTACTAACATGTTTGTGGAAATGATTAAATGCTATAAATTTGAAAAATATGAAGCATGGCAAGTCAAGTCGATTTTCAAGTTGACTCAAGCGTCGACTTAGGCCAAGTCGATCCCCAAGTCAACTCCAGCAACGACTTCAAGATGTTATTTCCTTCCGGAGTTGAAATCAAGAATGAGAGGTGCCGAAGTCGTATCCCAAGTCGACTCCGCTTACAACTTGAGGTGAAGTCATAGACCAAGTCGACTTATTTTTCGTCCAGAGTTAAAATCAAGAACGAGAGTTGCCGAAGTCGCATCCCAAGTCAACTCCGCATGCGACTTAGGTGAAGTCCCAGACCAAGTCGACTTTAGCTTCGACTTCAGTGCAAAAATTGCCGAACAAGTTAAACTCAATGACAGATTTGAGTGGAGATGAAGATTAAGACAACTCAAACACTCAAATGAAGATCAAAGCAAGCAGGGCTGCATGAATTCATCATGTTGGATCATGAACACTTACTCGAACATCTCCCATGCATTCCAAGATCCAAGTACTCAAGAACTCAAAGAAAAGGAATTCAAGGTTTTGAAGGAAAATAATCATACAGTGTTCCAAAGAGATATAAATCAAGAGAATAACATCAATATGAAGAATATCAAGAGAACAAAGTCATCTCTAAGAATTTGAAGTTCATCAAGCAAGCTGACGAGGTGAAGTCGCACCCGAAGTTGACTTCACCCGCGACTTGGGTCAAGTCGAGGACCAAGTCGACCCAGACTGGAACTTGAAGAAGTTGCGAACAAGCGAAGTCGCATCCGAAGTCGACTCCATTTGCGACTTGGGCGAAGTCGCATCCGAAGTTGACTCCACCTACGACTTGGGTCGCAACGATCAGAAAAATTTTAAATGTTGGCGCATTAAATGCGCACCACCTACCTCCAAATGTTTGGATTTCCTCGCAAATTACCTTTAACAGACATTCAATATGAACGAGGAGGGTAGCTGAGAAATCATTGAATGAGCATAACTCCCATTTCTAAGAGCATTAAGTAATCAAGCCATCATATAGAAGAAGAACTCCGCTTTCAAACTGCCGAGAGCTGCTTGCTGAATCATTAAGTCTACGTTATAAGTTCTTTTCTGCGCCAAATCTGCTTCTACACAACAGTAATGTGTAGAAACTTTCTTTTGTTATTTCTTGTTGTATCGAATTTGATTTAGTTTGAGTAACTAAGATCAAGTGTAAGCAAAGTAGTGTGTGATTGGAGTGGAACTCGTTACCTACTTGTGCTGTGAATTGTTGATGCCTCCTAGAGCTGGAATCTAGAAGAGAACAGTGACTCTAGTTGTATTTGTGAAATACGATAGTGGAACCCAAGTTATAAGAGGTGTGAGCTTAGAAGAGTGGAGTAGGGAGGTTACCCAAATCACTATAAAATCTTGTGTGTTGATATTTATTTCTGCTCTCTACACTATATTGCTTTCCATTTTGTTTCTTCATATAGGGGACTACATTAATCCGGGGTAAAGTTTCTGTTAAAATTTAATTTTTAATTACCCAATTCACCCCTCCCCTCTTGGGTAATTGTCATTAACTCGAGACTAATAAAGCTTGTGGTTTTGGCGATAGAGGGATGAGACATGATTATTTGGTATTATAGACACGTTGCTAAATTTTGCTTGGTGGAAGAAGAATATTGTATTTTGAATATCTATGAAACCCTAAGTTGCGTTTCCAAGAAGAGCGTGAAGGTTTGTAATGCCATTTTAAGCTCTGTGGAGTAATATTGTTGACAGTGATCAGAGAAAGAATATACTATAATCCAACCATGAACGCATTATTTAGAACCTTTAGCTTTAAATCAAGTAGTAGTCGAGGTAATGCATTAAACATAGAAGAAATTAATATAAATAATATGAAAAAAGACTTAAATGACTAGAAAAGACATGATATCTTAGACAGTCAAATTTACAGAAAATGATCATTTCAACTCTCAACAAACTATCTAATAAAATGACTGAACAAATAATCTCTTTATTTAATCAACACGAGACTATTCCCCTTTTAAACAAAACACTAATTGAATAACATCGATAAAAATATAATTTCATACATTTAAGACTAGTACAAGTAGCTGTCAAACTACTCAAGCATATCTTATTATGCTTAAGATATTGTCAGTTTAATAAATCTCAAGAGTCGCTCTTAGGAATAGTAGAAACTAGTTTAGACAGTGGATCTGTTTATTTTGACAGTTATCCAAATTTCACTATCTCCTTGTAAGATGAAAATATTTTAAACACTTTAACCTTAAACCTGAAAGTTTATACTTATAAGATAAAACAAGAATCTTTACTTATAGCCTTGGTTTATAGGATTTATTACAATGCCATGACTACGACCTTTAACATGAGAGCTATTAAATAATCTTTAAAAGGAGAAACAATATTATTACAAACTAATATAAGAAAAACAAACAAAACCATAAATGGTATCAAGTAACTCTTCCATCTCACTCAGAACTTTAGATTGAGGTACCATTTCCTCAAATAAAAAAACTCAAAATTTAGATAAATAAGTAAAGATGAAGAAGGAAATGTATCAATAGACATGAACTCATTTAGGAAAATATTTTCTTTTAATCTTAGAAAATCTATAGATGAAACTTTAGAAAGATCCTTTAAAACAACTCAATTGATGGTCTCATGTTCTTTAATACCTACAGATAATAAATCAGACAGAAATAAATATTAATCCTTCAATTCTCTAACTAATCTACTCTGTAGAATCAAATGAGGAAATCTCAAGCTCAGCCTACTAAAAGAGATATGGAGACTTTGACCCATCAATAAACATTATTGAAAAAGAATTTGAATTAGACAAAGATAGACTAAGAAAGAACTTTTATAACAAATTTAATAAAAAAATTATTTTATAAAAAATGTAATAAGAATAAAAGAAAGCCCTTTCAAGAAGAATATTATGAATTTATAAAAATACATAAAGTACACATGTTCTTCTTTGAATGGTTTGAGACTTTTTATTCTCCTGAAAAACAAACGAATTTCCCTAGAATTATAGAACCTATATGGAAAGACTTCACAGTAAAACAAAATAAAAACTCCAAATAATCCATTAGAAACGAAATTGTGATGGAATTCAGAAACAAATAAATAACATGTTCCTCATATGAAGTTATAACATATATTGAAGCACCTCCTAATAGAAGTGATATTAAAAAAATTTATAAATAAAATAACTATATAAATCAATCTTTAATTACCATAAAAAATAATTAGAAAAAATTGAAATTACTATAGTAAACAAGATAATACCTCACGTCATTCTTAAACGAAAAAGAAACAAACAGATAAACCACTATGTATCCCATATGAAATTTCTAAAGTACAATTAAAAAAAGTAAGAGAAAATAATGAATTTATAGACAAAATAAATGAAAGCTAAAAATTATGGAAACATTTGAAAGCTTAAAAATAGGAAAAATAAACATCGAAGAAGGAGAATGATCAGTTAAAACTCCTACTGCTCCAACCAAGCTTATAGTATTATACATGTTTAAAACTAAAATTGAAGACTATTCAGAAGAGACATAAAATAGACTCGCGAAGAGTGCCTTCAAAACCTTATTATTCCAGACATACACTACTTGATTTATTGTTTGAAGAAAGAAACCAATTTACTCAAGTTCAATATAATGTAAATGCTATTTATGAATGGAATGTAGAAGGAAAAAATGAAGCTCAAATAGTTAATATACTTTAACAAATGACTAGGTTGCAACAGTTTACAGAACAAAAATAAGCTTAACAGATCATGACATAGCTTAACTCCTAGCAGCAGGTTTCGCTGGATTCCTAAAAAGATAGTGGGATAACTACTTAACTCAAATATAAAAAGAGATGATCATTTACTCTCATAAAAAGGATGACGTTGGAGAACTAATAGTAGTAGAAGACAAACCTATTCAATATGTTATAAACTCTTTAATCCTAGCTATAACAAGCTTTTATATGAGACCAAATAATAAACTTAGAGAAAGAGAAAAAAATATTACAAACTTTAAGATGTAAGAAAATGAGTGACTTTAGATTTTATAAAAATCAATTCCTTGCAAGAGTAATGTTTAAGACAAAGTATAATCAACTATTTTGAAAAGAAAGATTTATTACTGGGCTCCCATCTTACTTTGCTAAAAAATTAGAGAAAAAATTAGAGATAAAAAATAATTAAACTATTCCTTACAAAAAATAACTTATAGAGACATAATGTCAGTAGTAAACAATGTAGGATTAACATACCGTAATGAACTTAAATAAAAAGCAAATGAAAACGAGAAAGAATAAAAACAAAACAACAATTGGGAAATTTTTGTGAAACGATTTGGAATGGGAAAAATGGAAAGAAATTGTTTACGAAAATACAAGAAACTATTCAAAAAATATAAAAAACCATATAGAGGAAATGAAGGAGTTTCTAAAACACAGTACAGGAAGAAGAATGACGAAATATATTAATCAAAACTCTTCAAAAGATTCACCTACTTGCTGAAAAAGTGGAAAAGTAGGACATTTTACAAACAAGTGCATGCTTAAAAAGAAAATTAATGAACCAAAAATAGATTAACTAAACCTAACGAAATCTTTGAAAAAATAATTGGGAAAACTAATGTTAAATTCTTACAACTTAGAAAGTGAAGAAACTACTGAATTTGAAAGAGAAATTGATGAACTACAATCTGATAGTGATAACTCATATGAATTAAACATGATAACTCAAGATCAAGAAGAATTATTAAATTTTGCGGACCAAATAACTGATCCAGAACAACAGAAAAAATATTTATAAAAAATAAAAAATATGCTAAAAAAAAAACTTCTGAAACTCCTTTCAGCAAAATCTTAGAAAAAACCTAGGCTTATGATTTAACAAAAATCCTAGAACCTCTCAATCAACTAACCTCTACCAGTAACATAACAATCTTTGACTTACTAGCAGAGATCAAATAATAAAAAAGAGATTTAAAAGCCTTCAAAGAATTAAATATAACAGAAATAGAAAACCTAAAAGAAAGAATATAAAAATTAGAATTAAAAGAAAAGGAAAGTGTTTTGACTTAGATAAAGAAAAAGAAGAACAACCTGTTGGTCCCGAGTTGATGGTAATTATCCAAGAGGGGAGGGATGAATTGGGTATTTAAAATTTTAAACTTAAATTCGAAACTTTTGCCCCGGTTTAGTTTAATCCCCTTTGATGAAATAAATGGAAAGTAGTAAGATAATGAAAGAAGAAATAAAAAACAATGGATAAAGTTTATAGTGGTTCGGACAACATTCCCTACTCCACTCTTCCAAGCTTACACTCCCTTGTGACTTGGGTTCCACTATGTATTCCGCGAATATAACTAGATTCTAGCTTTAAAGGGCATATACAACCAGAGCCTCCGCTCTCTTCTAGATTCTTGCTCTTGGGGACATCAATAATTCACAGCACAAGTAGGTGACGAGTTCTATTCCAGTCACACACTACTTTGTTTACACTTGATCTTAGTTACCCAAATTAAATCAAGTTTAATACAACAGGAAAGAATGAAAAGAAAGTTTCTACACATTACTGGTGTGTAGAGGTAGATTTGGCGCAGAGAAGAACTTGTAACGCAGGCTTTAATAATTCAGCCAGCAGCTCTTGGCAATTCGAAAGCAAAGTTCTTCTTCTAGATGTGTGCTTGATCACTTAATGCTCTTAGATATGAGAGTTATGCTCAATCAATGATGTTTCAACTACTCTCCTCGTTCATATTGAATGCCTTATATAAATGGTGAGGGAATCCGAATATTTGGAAGTATGTGACACGCATTTAATGTGCCAATATTTAAAAAATTTTCAACCGTTACAACCCAAGTCGCAGGTGGAGTCGACTTTGGGTGCGACTTCGCCCAAGTCGCAAATAGAGTCAAATTCGAGTACAACTTTGGCTTCATTGAGTACTTCAAGTCCCATACTAGGTCAATTTGGTCCTAGACTTGACCCAAGTCGCAGGTGAAGTCGACTTCAGGTGCGACTTCACTTCCTTAACTTGCCTTTTAAACTTAAACTTCTTTGAAATGATTTTACTTGCTTGAATTTCTTCGTGTTAGTTGTTCATCCATTGTTTTTCATCATTTTAAACTTAGTATATTTATTCTTGATTGAAGTCCTTTATCTTCATGCCTTAAAATCTTGAATACTTGGATCATGGAGTGCATAAATGATGTCCAAAAGTGTGTTGATGAATCCATGCAACTCAGCTTGTTTTGGACTTATTTTAATTTTCTTTTGATCTAAGTCGATTGTTTGAGTCGACTTGGCCTTAAGCTTCGCTCTTCAGTTTTTGTGCTGTCAGCTGAAGTCGATGTTGGAGTCGACTTGGTCTGCGATTTCGTCAAAGTCGCATGCGGAGTCTACTTCGTCTGCAACTTCGGCAACTTCGCTCCTTAGTTTCAACCTGGACAAATATCGGGCCTTGAAGTCGCTTCTGGAGTCGACTTGAGGATCAACTTCGCCTAAGTCAATGCCTGAGTCGACTTGGAAGTCGAATTGACCTGTCATGCTTCATTTTCTTCGTTTTTATATCCTTTAATCATCTTACAAATATGTTAGTAACCAAAACTTAGTCAAATTAATTTGTTAATCATCAGAACATAGGCTTGGCTTATTTTCCCTTTGATTTTAACACATTCTCCAACAGAACCTTTCATCCAACATATGTCGAGAGCTTTCTATCAAAAATAGTATACAAAAATTACACACATTATAAATAAAGAACTAATTCTTGAAGCCATAGCCCTAGTAGATTCAGGAGTAAACTCAAACTGAATACGAAAAGGATTAATACCAATAAAATATTTTGAAAAACTAAAGAAAGCCTAAGAGGCGCAGGTGGAACAAAATTAAAGATAAATTTTATACTCACAAACATAGAGATAAAACATCAGGATGTCACTTTAAAACAACCTTTCTTTTAGCAAAAGACCTTGAAAGACAAATGATACTAGGGACCTTATTCTTAGAATTAATTAAATCTTTCACAGTAACAGATCAAGGAATAACAACAAATATTTTAGGAAACGAAGTAGTTTTTAATTTTATTCAAAAACCTTAATAAGAGGATATAAATTTATTAAAAGATTAGTCGTTAACAGTAAATCTTATAACCTAAAAACAAAAAGACTTAAATTTTCGAAAAGAAGAGTTAAGATTCAAAAGAACAGAGAAACAGTTAAAAAAATTCTAAAATACAAAAAAGAACAAAAGATTTTGAAGAAAGATTAAAAACTGAAGTATGTGCAAATCTCCCAAATGCATTTTTGGAAAGAAAACAACTTAAGGTAACTCTCCCTTATGAACCAAAATTTGATGAAAATAAAATACCTACAAAAGCTAGACTTATCCAAATAGATAGAAAAACTCTAGAATATTGTAAAGAAAAATTAAAAAATTTTCTTAATAAAAAAAATTAATACGACCATCAAAATTCCTATGGTCTTATGCCACCTTCTAAGTTCAAAAAAAATTCTAAAATAGAAAGAGAAAGTCCAAAGCTAGTAATAAATTACAAACCTTTAAAATGAATTTGATTTCCAATTCCAAACAAAAAGATTCCTTACACAGAATAATAACTGCAATAATCTTTTCAAAATTCAATGTTCCATTTGGACAATACGAATGGAATGTAATGCCTTTTGGACTTAAAACGCACCATAGAGTTCTAAAAAATTATGAATAATATATTAAATCCATATATTGACTTCTCGATAGTATATATAGATGATATATTAATATTTTCAGAAACAATAGAATAACACTTCAAACACTTGAACATTTTTCTAAAAACAATTAAAAAATGGATTAGTAATTTCAAAGACAGAATACTTATTTTTCTAAACAAAAATTAAATTTTTAAGACATGAAATCTACCTTAACACAATCATCGTAATCTAAAGGTCTCTAGAATTGGATAACAAATTTCCAAATAAGATTAGTAATAAAACTCAGCTTCAAAGATTCTTAGGAGTATTAAATTATATATCTGATTTCTATCCAAATCTTAGAACCATGTGCAAATCCTTGTATCAAAGATTAAAGAAAAATTTACCAAATTAGGCTAATCAACATACAAAGATAGTTTAACAAGTTAATAAACAACAAACGAATTTAACTATCTTAAATCTTGCTAATTTAGCAACAAAGAAGCTTATAGAAATAGACGCCTCTGATATAGGCTATGGGGGAATCCTCAAACAAGTAAAAGATAAAAAAAAAAAAAAGTCCAATACCATTTAGGTATATGGAATAAAACATAACAAAAATGCTCAACAATAAAAAAGGAAGTCGTAAGCATTATTTTATGCATTAAAGAGTTTCAACATGTTTATTAAACAAAACCTTTTTTAGTACGAATTAGATTACAAAGTAGCCAAATATGTTTTCCAAAAAGATTTTCAAAATGAAGTTTCTAAATACATTTTTCAAAGATGGCAGACACTTTTGTCAAACTTTGATTTTTAAAATAGAATTTGTAAAAAACACTTCAAACTCAATCCTAAATTTTTTAATGAGAGAATTTCTCTAGGGATTAAAGTCTTCAACAACTCGCGGCAATGATGTCACAAAAGCTATATATATATATAGAAAATGTTTCGGTGCATGCGATTGCACTGTGCAATCCATGCACTGTGAGCCTCACTTGATTATGAATGGAAAATCAACTCCACCCATTGTATTTAGAATTGTTTACTTTTTTAGCATACCAATTTTCATATAAATCCAGCATGTGTATGATCTCTATCTTAAAATAGTACAAAATTAATGTAATAAAATAGTTTAATGTAAATATAAAGTTTAAAGTGATATTTTTAATATCTAAAATATGATTTTTATATGAATAAATGAATGTATAACACTTCATTATATTTTAATATGTGTGAGACCTATTTTATAATGAACTGCACCATAATTACAATGCAATCCGGCTGCACGTGATGAGTTTTCTCTCTCTATATATATATGTATATATATAATATTTTTCTTTATGAGAACCTTTTCTATACATTTGTCTGCACCGTAATGACCATGTAATTCGTCTACATGTGATAGGTTCTCTCTCTCTCTCTCTCTATATATATATATATATGTACATACATAGAATATTTCTCTACATGAAAACCTTTTCTGTACATTTGCCTGCATTGTAGTTAATGGCGTGTTTGGCCCAAAATGAGCCCACATATATTTAAATATATTGATATTTTCTATAATCATTTATCCATATATAAATTTTATAAAAAATAGTTTACATGTTGAAAAAATAATTTTAAAATTATTATTTACATCAAACCATTTTATTATATTGAATTTATACTATTTTCAAATGGAGTCCATGCACATATCCAATTGGAATGAAAATTAGTATTGTAATAGAATATATAATTTTAAATATAATGAATAAAGTAGATTATAATTTTATGATCATGTGGGGCCTATTTTAAGGTAGTTGCACCGTAATTTTGGTGCAGCAAAGTTGAATATTTCTCTCTCTCTCTCTCTTTGTATATATATATATATATATATACACATACATATACAGCTCCACTTCTATGTAACTTATAACCCCTCTAAAATTTAAGATTTTGATCTTTGATATAAAATTTAATTTATTAATTGTATTTAAAACTATTTATTTATCTAGAAGATCAAGTTTCATCTCAATCAAATATGTTTACGAGCCCTTATAAAATTTAAGTTTTTGATCTTTGATGGAAAATTTAATTTATTAATTGTATTTAACATCATTTATTTATCTAGGGGATTAAGTTTCATTTCAATTAAGTATTTCTATGGGTCACATTTGTTAAAAAATTATATATTCATGTGTAAATTATGAAAAATACTAAAATATCAATTTTAAAATAGTATTTTCGACATCTAAATCGTCTAAAATATAATTTCTATATGAATAAATGATTATATAAATTATTATTATATTTTAATATATGTTTAAATAGATTTAAGAATTTTTCTTAATTTATATATGAATATATACATCTGAACAAATGTGGCCTATAAACGTACTTGATTTAGATGAAACTTGATCTTCTAGATAAATAAATGAATTGATTAAAATTTTCATTAAAGATCAAAAGTTTAGTTTTTGAAAGGATTACATAGGTCCACTTATATATAACCCTATTACATAGAAGCGGAAAGGCTTCACCTTTATGTAATAAGGTTACATATATATATATATATAAGAAATATTTAGGTACAACTTCACCGCACCAAAATTATGGTGTAATTACTTCGAAATAGGTCCACATGATCATAAAATTATATTGCACTAATTGTATTTAGAATTATATATTCAATTACCATACCAATTTTCGTTCTAATTGGATATGCATATCGACCCCATATGAAAATAGTACAAATTCAACATAGTAAAATAGTTTGATGTAGATAATAATTTTAAAGTTGTTTTCTAACATGTAAACCATTTGGTATAAAATTTTTATATATATATATAAATGATTATATTTTTTAAAATATTGATACATTTAATTTAATGTGGGGTCCATTTTGGTCAAATGCATCATTAATTATGGTGCAGATTCATTGCGTAGGAAAGTTCTCTCTCTCTCTCTCTCTATATATATATATATATATGCATAATTTGGCATCTACGTGACTCGCGCTTCTATGTGACCAATTCACATAGAATTAGAACTATGTAACCCTTTCAAAATTTAAGATTTTGATTATTGATGAAAAATTCAATCCATCCATTATATTTAACATCATTTGTTAATCTAGGAGACCAAGTTTCATCTAATCAAGTATGTTTATGGGCTACATTTGTTTAAACACATATATATTCATGTGTAAATTACAAAAAATATTTAAATCTATTTACATATATATTAAATGTAATAATACCTTATAGAATCATTTATTCATATAGAAATGATATTTTAGACGGTTTAGATGTTAAAAATACTACTTTAAATTTGATATTTTAGCAATTTTCTTAATTTATATATGAATATATATCTAAAAAATGTGGCCCCATAAATACACTTGATTGAGATGAAATTTGATTCCCTCAATAAATAAAGGATGTAAAATGTAATGAATGGATTAGATTTTTCATTAAGGATAAAAATCTTTGATTTTGAAGGGGTTATATGGCTCCGCTTTTATATAAACTGATTACACAGAAGTAGTGCCTTATATATATATGTATATATATATAGAGAGAGAGAAAAAAATATTTAAGTACAGTTATGGTCTAGTTGCGCTGAATCGTATTTAGAATAATATATGTTATTACCATACCAATTTTCATCCCAATTGGATATGGATATGGACCTCATTTGAAAAATTATACAAATTCAACATAATAAAATAGTTTGATATAAATAACAATTTTAAAGTAATTTTTCAACACGCAAACCATTTTCTATAAAATTTTTATATGAATAAATAATTGTAATAAGTCTCATTATATTATAATACGTGTGGGGCTAATTTTTGGGCAACTACACACGCTACATCAAAACATGTCTCGTATAGGGCTACTATGTCATAATTACGGTGCAGTGGCTCTAAAAGAGGCTCCACATAATTATAAAATTATAATCTACTTCACCAATTGTATTTATAATAATATATTTTATTATCATACCAATTTTTATTTTAATTGGATATATAGTATAAATTCAAAAATAAATAACAACTTTAAAATTATTTTTTTAACATGTAAACCATTTGCTATAAAATTTATATATAGATAATTGATTGTATAAAGTTTTATTAGATTTTAATATGTATGGAGTCGATTTTTGGGCAAACGTATCGTTGTTCCGGTGCAATGCCAGGTCTATATATATATATATATATATATATCCTAGGTTATGCAAAAACTACAAAATAATTAATATATGATACTAACCTAAGAGATGTTCAAGTTGTTTTCCTTTTTTTATTAAATAAGGTTGTCTATAATATTCTTCTCTTTGTTGATTATAGTAGTTGGTATATAGTTGTCGTGGTTTTAGTCTCATCAAATCGTTTAGGGGTTTTGTTCTTTCTCATATTAAAGTTCTTAATTCTTTCCTTAGTTGATTGATTTATTCGGTCATTAATGAAAAAAGTCCTTTTTAGCCTAAAAGATATTTTTATGGGTGTGTTGGGTAATAAGTAAAAGTTGTCAAGTTAAAACTTTTCACTCTCCACAACTACTCCATTTTTTAATAATTTCTTCACATTTTTCTATATAACTACTATACTTTTCAATCTTTTCTACACAACTATCAACATAACTAACCTATCTATTTCAACTTTATCCTATTTATTCCACATCATTTCACATCATTTGATAACTTCTAATCTCTATAACTTTTCATCAAAAGTTTTATCTATTCCCAAATACACCCTCTAAGTTCTTGTTTCTATCTTATTACAAGCGATACCCTATAGGACTTTTCTTTTAATTGTTTATAGAGATTACTATAGATTTAATGAAGTAATAGTCTTATTAAATGATTTTCAAGTTCAGTTTTCGTTGTCTTAAAGCTTTTAATTGTCTACTTAATTGATGAATTTGTTTAGGCATTATGCAGCAAGGATAGATAATTGTTTTTCCAAAATTTTCTTATCTTCTTTTAAGTCAAAGATTATAAGTCTTCTAAACTAGTGCAGCTATTTTTTCTCTTTCTATTAATATTTCTAAAAATTTTGTATTTAATTTATGTTGTTCTACAACTTCTTTAATTAGAGGTAAATTATGTGGAATGACTCCCTAAAATGTTATTTTGGTGTCCTATTTCAACTCTTAACAAACTACACAATTAAAATAGTAGAACAGATAATCTCTTCATTTAATCAACATGACACTATCCCTCTTTTAAACAAAAGATTAATTGAACAAGATCGACAAAAATATACTTTCATTCATCTAAGACTTGTACAAGTAGCTATCAAACCATTAAGGAGAGAAGACCTAGATATCTCAATCTTATTATGCTTAAGAGACCGTAGGTTTAATTTCAAGACTCATTATTAAAAATAATAGAAATAAGCCTATATAGTGAACCTATTTATTTTGTCTATTACCCAAACTACATCATTTTCTTATAAGATCAAAATATTTTAGATGTTTTAACATTAAATCTAAAGGTTCGTAGCTGTAAAATAAAACAAGGGTCTTTACCATAGCCTTAATATAGAGGATCCATTACAAAGCTATGACTACATCTTTTAACACAAGAGTTATTAAATAATCTTTAAAGGGAGAAACCATACTATTATAAACTGATATAAGAAAAGCAAACGTGATAGTACTCAAAACCATAAAATAGGTTCAAATAACTCTCTTCCATCTCACCGAGAACTTCAAACTGAGGTACCGCTTTCTCAAATAAAAAATTCAAAAATTAGATAAAATAAGTGAAGATGAAGAAGGAAATGTAAAAATAGACATGAATTCATTTAGAAAATTATCTTCTTTTAACCCCAGAAAATCTGTAGATGAAACTTCAAAAAATCCTTTAAAACAACCCGATCAAGAGCTTCATATTCTTCAATATCTACAAACAATAGATCAGACATAAAAATAAAAGGAATAAATATTAATCTGCCAATTTTCCAACCAATCTACTTTGTAAAAACCAAATGAAAAAATCTCAAGCCTAAGAACGTCGCCTATTAAAATAGATATAAGAGACTTTGACTCATCAACAAATTTTATTAAAAAGAATTTGAATTAGGCAGACTGATTAAGAGAAAATATTTATAATAAATTTAATAAAGAAAAAAGAAAATGATTTTATAAAAATTATAATAAGGATGAAAGAAAGCCTATTCGACAAGAATATTACGAATTTATGAAAACACATAAAGTTCGTGTATTTTTCTTTGAATGGTTTGAAACTTTACATTTTCCTAAAGATAAACTAATTACTCTGGAACTCTTGAACATATATGGAAAGATTTCACAGGAAAACAAATAAAAGCCTTATATAATCCACTAGAAACCAAAATTGTAATAGAATTTAATAAAATATAGACAATATGTTCCCCATATAAAGTTAGAACAGACACTAAAATAGCTCATAATGGAAGTGATATTAAAAAGTTTTATGAACAAAATAATCAGCATAGGGAGATAATTAGATAAAATTCAAACCACTATAGAAGATAAAATAATACCTCCTATTGCTCCAAAACCAAAAAAGGAATAAATAGACAAATCACTTTTTATCCTATATGAAATTTCTAAAGCACATTAAAAGAAATATGAGAAAATAGTGAATTTATAGACAAAATAAATGAAAAACTAAAAGCTCTTGAAACACCAAAAAGTTCAAAAATAGGAAGAATCATTGAATTAGGCGAAGGGTCAATAAAAACTCCAAGTGCACTTACTAAACTTGTAATATTATGCACGTCTGAAACATAATCTGAAGAGTCATTAAAAGAAATAATTGAAAATGATCAAGAATTAGAATTAAGAAAAGTAGACTCATGGAGAACGCCTTCAAAATCTTTTTATTTTAGTCATATGCTACCTGATTTATTATTCGAAGAAAGAAAGTAATTTACTCAAACTCAATACAATGCGAATACTATTTATAAATGGAACAAAGAGGGAAAAAATGAAATTTAAATAGTAAATATACTTCAATAAATAATCATGGTAGCAACAACCTATAGGAGAAAAACAAGATTAACAGACCATAACATAGCCCAACTTTTAGAAGTAGGTTTCATAGGATCCTTAAAAGGATAATAAGGTAATTGCTTAACTCGAATTCAAAAAGAAATTATCTTCTACTCTTACAAAAAGGACGATGCAAGAGAACTAATAGTAATTGAAGGCTAACCTATTCAGAATGTTGTAGACACTTTAATCTTACCCATAATAAGTTTTTACATATGACCAAATAATAAACTCAGGGAAAGAGAAGAAAAAATATTACAAACTTTAAGATATAAGAAAATAAGTGATTTTAAATTTTACAAAGACCATTTCTAGCAAGAGTTATGCTTAGGATAAATTGTAATCAACTATTTTGAAAAGAAAGATTTATCAGTGGACTCCCATCTTACTTTGCTGAAAAAGTTAGAGATAAAAACAATTGAATTATCTCCTATGAAAAACTAGCCTATGGAGACATAATTTCAGTAGCAAATGATGTTAGATTAGCACATTATAATGAACTTAAACAAAAAGCAAATGAGAAATGAGAAATAATTAAAAAAACAACAACTAGGAGATTTTTTGCGAATAATTGGGAATAAGAATATTAGAAAAAACCTATAATGGAAACTGTTCAAGGAGATACAAGAAAATAAATTATTTAAAAAATAGAAAAAAACCATATAAGGTAGAAGAAACTCATAAACCAAGATATAAGTCATATAGAAACAAATCAAAAAGAGACAAGACTTGCAAATCAAAACCTTTTAAAACTTATAAAAAAAATCTTCAAAAAAACCACCTACTTGTTGGAAATGTGGGAAAGTAGGTCATTTTGTAAACAAATGTATGCTTGAAAAGAAAATCAATAAATTAGAAATAGATCAACTAAACTTAACAGAATTCTTAAAAACACAACTAGAAAAATTAATGTTAAACTCAGAACATTCAGAAACAGAAAACACCTCTAATTTTGAAATAGAAATTGATGAACTAGAATTTGACACTAACAACTCATATGACAATTATGAAGTAAACATGATAGCCCGAGACCAAGAAGAATTATTAGATTTTGCAGATCAAATAATTGATCCAAAACAAGAAAGAAAATATTTGTTAAAATTAAAAGACATAATAAAAAAAACTCCTTCTCAAGAGACTTCTTTTAAAAAAATCCTAGAAGAACCCAAGCTTTGGACTTAAAAAAGATTTTGGAACCTTTGAATCAACCTACATCAAACAGTAGTATAACAATATTAGATTTACAAGCAAAGACTAAACAATTGAAAAAAGACCCAAAAACCTTGAAAGAATCAAATTCAACAAATTAGAAGAACTAACATAAAGAAAAGTTACAATCGAAAGAAACGGAAAGTGATTCTGACATAGGAAAAGAAGAAGGAAAAAAACTTTTCATCCAATGAATTTCAAAAGTTTCTGATAAAAATGATATACTAAAATCAAACTTTTGATAAATAAAGAACTAATTCTTGAAGCTGTAGTGCTAGTAAATTCCGGAGCAGACTTAAACCGCATACAAGAAGGTTTAATATCAACAAAATATTTTGAAAAAATAAATGAAAGCCTAAGAGGCGCGGATATGACAAAAATAAAAATTAATTTTGAACTCACAAAACGTATAAATAAAATATCAAGATGTAACTTTTAAAACAACTTTTCTGTCAGTAAATGACTTCCAAAGACAACAATATTAGGGATCCCAATTTTAGAACTAATTAGACCTATTACTATAATAGACCAAGGAATAAACACACAAACATATTAGGAAAAGAAGTAATTTTTAATTTCATTCAAAATCCTTAGCAAAAGGACATAAACTTAATGAAAAACAAGTCATTAACCATAAACCTTTTAACCCAAAAACAAAAATATTTTAACTTTTTAAATGAAGAACTAAAAATTTAAAAGAACAAAAAATAGTTAAAAAACCTCAAAATATAAAAAAGAATGAAAAACTTCGAAAAAAAATTAAGGACTGAAGTATGTGCAGATCTACCAAATACATTTTGAAAAAGAAAACATCATAAAGTAAGTTTTCTTTATGAACCTAATTTTGATGAAAATGAAATACCTACAAAAGCTAGACTCATCTAAACGAATAGAGAAATACTAAACTATTAAAAATGAGAAATAAAAGATTTACTTCATAAAAAATTAATTAGACTCTCAAAATTATCATGGTCTTATGCAGCTTTCTATGTTCAGAAAAATTCTGAAATAGAAAGAAGAAGTATGATACTTATAATAAACTATAAACCTCTAAACAAAGGTTTAAAATGGATCAGGTATCCAATCCTAAATAAAAATTTTCTTACAAAGAATAAGAACTGCAACAATCTTCTCAAATTTTGATACGAAATAAGAATTTTAGCAAATTCAAATAGAAAAAAGAATACATGGAAAACAACATTTATAATTCCATTTGGACAATATGAATAAAATGTTACGCCTTTTGGCCTTAAAATGCATCATTAGAATTTCAAAAAATTATGAACGATATTTTAACTTCTGGTACTAAGCTTTCGATAGCATACATTAAAAATGTACTAATATTTTTAGAAGCAATAGAATAATATTTTAAACGTTTAAATATTTTCCTTAAAATAATTTAAAGAAATGGATTGGTAATTTCAAAAACTAAATACTTACTTTTTCAAACAAAAATTAGAACTCTATGATATGAAATCCACCAGAATACAATCATTCCGATCAAAAGGTCGTTTGAATTTTGAAATAAATTTCAAACAAATACCAATTTCAAATATTCTTAGGAGCACTAAACTATGTATCAAATTTTTATTCAAACCTTAAAACTATATGTAAACCCTTATACTAAAGATTTTTTAAAAAATCCTCCAAACCGGACAAACCAACACACGAAAAATTGTTCAACAAGTTAAAAAATAATTAACACCTATTCTAAATCTAGCTGACCTAGCAGCAAAGAAAGTTGTCGAAACAGCTGCTTCATACATAGGCTATGGAGGAATCCTCGAGTTTGGCGGTTAGCTATGCAGAAGGTTGTGGGCTAAGCTGTCATTGAATTTCTTAGAGAAGTTTGACAAAGTCTTATATATTAATTTCTTCTGTGTTTAATACATTACCTCAGCTACTTGTTAATTTAAAACTAAAATTTCTGAATAATACATTCATTGCTAGATTATAATATATTTGTTGTTTCTAATCACTGTTAACGATATTACTCCACAAGGCCTAAGATAGCATTACACGTCTTCAAGAGCCTTTTTAGGAAACATGACTTAAGATTTCATAGAGATTCCAAATATACTATTCTCCTTATACCACAAAAAATTTAGCGACGTGGCTTTGATACCAAATGTGTCCTAAGCTATGCGAAAACTACAAAATAATTAATATATGATACCAACCTAAGAGAAGTTCAAGTTATTTTCCTTTTTCTTTTATTAAATAAGATAGACTCCTTTTTGTTGATTATAGTGGTTGGTATATAGTTATCATGGTTTTAGTCTCATCAAGTCCTTTAAGACTTCTATTCTTTCTTGTCTTAAAGTTCTTAATTATTTTCTTAGTTGATTGATTTGTTCAGTCGTTAATTAAAACAGTCCCTTTTAGCCTAAAAGATATTCTATGAGTTCTTATTTCTGTCTTGTTGCAAGTGATACTTTATAAGAATTTTCTTTCAATTGTTTATAGATTACTATATATTTGATGAGGTAATAGTCTTCTTAAATAATTTCTAAGTTCAGTTCTTTGTTCTCTCAAGGCTTTTAATTGTCTACTTAATTGATAAATTTATTTAGGCATTATGCGGCAAGGATAGATAACTATTTTTTCAAATTTCGTTTATGTTCTTTTACTTCAAAGATTATATATCTTCTAAACCAATGTATTTGTTGTTTTTCTCTTTTTATTAATATTTCTAAAAATTTTATAATTAATTTATGTTGTTCTATAAGTCCTTTAATTAGAGGTAAATTATCTAAAATGGCTCTTTAAAATGCTATTCTGTCGTTTATATCATTTTCTAAGTGTTGAAGCAATTGTTGTACCATTTATAAAGTCATTTTTAAAGAAATCTACATAAAATTTGTCTAATCTTGCTTTTATCCTCTTTTGATCTTCTCAGATCCGCTCAACTCTTTTTAAGAAAGTTTAAATAAGTTATATATTGTATTATCTTTTGTTTTCTTTTAATGTGATATTTGATTTCGATGAGTTTTTTCTTGATACTATTGTGCATGAAGAAAACAAAAATAAATTTTCAGGTAAAATAATAACTCAATTGAATAAATAGAGTCTACAATACAAGTTTGAAAGTAACTTACAAGTCTAAATTGGATCAAGCTCTACATCAACTTGTTTCCTCATGAGAGCTTTGAGACCGTCTTACAACAGAAGTTAAAGAAGTGGTTTACAAAGTAAAAGGTTTACAAGTTTGGGGGGGGGAGAGAGAGAGAGAGAGAGAGAGAGAGAGAGAGAGAGAGAGAGAACTCTAAAGATTATTTGAGGGTGATCTGCATAGCAGGGCGATGGGCTTTGGAAATATTTCGATTGACCTATAATGGATTAGAATGATAGCTACTGCTAAGTGCTAGGCTAAAGCTGGGAGATTCCTGATGGGCTGGCAGAGATTCTTGTCAAAATTGGCTAAGGGCTTACTCTGGAAGAGATTCCTGACAAAGCTGACTAAAGAGAACTATTGGCGCTCTAATAGGAACTGTTGGAGAGTCGTTGGAGCTAGAGTAGGATTCTTCTACTATTATAAAATGATTATTTTGTCTTTTGTGTAGGCAGAGCTCATGATTTCATAATGTCATCACGCTAGCGGAGTACTCTAAGTGAGAAAAATATTTGAGCAAGAGTGGAAGAAGACTGTTTGTGGTTGATTTTTTTGAGTATAGAAATATAATTAATATTGAGACTCAATGAGTCTCCATACATCTTCATTATAACATACCTGGTTAGCTTCATTTGACCCGATAGCAGACTGCTAGTCTTCCTTGAGTTTAGCAGTTGGTTATGAGAATGCTATGGGCTGAAGCATTGGGATTTCGTAGAGAAGTTTGACAAAGTCTTCTTGAGTTAATGCTACTGCGAGTTTGGACTGCATTGGGGATTTTTGTGATAAAAACTACAGTTCCTGTTTGAATGGTGTTCCTGGTGCTTGCAGTTGTTGTTTGTTGATCCATTTAAGGATCTGTTGAGGCTTAACATGAGTGCATGTAAAGGGTCTTACCATTTTACTTTAAAAATTCTTCTAAGGGAAGATAGATGAGGTTTCAAATTTTGAAGAAAAGCATACTCCCATCGATAAATCCAAGCGAGAGAAAAATTTGAATAAAAAATTAGAGTTTGAGGAAAACGGTTTTCATAACTTGAAAGTGAAGCATATTTGTAAAATGTTTAATAACCTTGATTTACCAAGGGTGGCAATAGCACAAAAATTAACCCAAAATGGTCCCACCACCAAGCAAACTGGAAAGGAAAGATATAATTTGTGTTTCGTTTAAAATAAAACATTCTGGAATGAGATCCTGAACTATTTTTGTATCAAAAAGTTTTATACTAGGCTAATTGGTAGTCCCGATATGTAAAATTTTGAGGATTGAATTAGATTTAAAGCTTTTTTGATTTTTTTAATTAATTCAAAATCTGATAGCATTAAAACTTTCAAGATTTGGGTGCTCAAATGGGTAATTTCATTGAGTTATCCTTTTAGTATAGTGTTTGACGGCAATGGATTGGGTGCCAATGGGAATGAGTTCTTGAAATTTTTTTTGTTTTGTAATAATCTATGAGTTTATCATGATGAGTTGTTGGGAAAAGTGTTTTGGCCATTTGCACTGCATCTACTTTGGAAGTTATGTTCAACATAGAAAATGAGAATTGAAGAGTTTGTTTTGGTAATATATTTGGATTTATTTGAGAATTTTGTTTGAAGTAGAGTTGGGGTGTAGCTTAACTCTTTGTTTGGTTGTGTTTGAAGAATTTGGAGTACGATTATTTTCGCTTTCTGTTTGAGTCATACGGATTTGAATGGCTTAATGGCCTTGAGCTCAGGAGACTTTCAAATTAAGGCTAAGGCAGTTTGTTCATCTAATTAGCTGAGTTCGTTGGATGCAAGTGTTTAAGAAGGTTTCGACGTTGGCAATGCCAGTAGTGTCATTTTTGTTTGAAGAATGGCAGTTTGAGTTTGAGTTCTTGATTTGGTATGAGTCCTTACAGCCATTTCTGTATATAAAGAACTTAATAAGTTTGTATTTTTGCTATGGAAGGATGAGACATGGTTACTTGATATTGAGAATAGGAATCAGGTGTTTGAGGCTTGACCTCTGGTTTGTTGGGCTTTTGCGGCGTCATTGCCACCTGTTGTTGAAGACTTCAATCAATCTCTAGAAAAATTCTCTAATTCGAAAATTTGAAGTTGAGTTTGAAATATCTTTTATAAATTCTATTTCAAAATCAAGTTTGACAAAAGTGTCTACCATCTTGCAAAAATATGTTTTAAAACTTAATTTTGAACATCTTTTTTAAGACATATTTGACTGCTTTGTAATTAACTTGATTAAAAAAGTTTGGTTTAGTAATTTATATTGAAACTTTTTGTGCACAAAATAATGCTAAAAACTTTCTTCTTTATTGTTGAATATTTTTGTTGTATTTTATTTCATATTCTTGAATGATACTAGATTATTTGTTCTTTTTTCTCTCTTATTTGTTTAAGGATTCCTCCACAACTTATGTCTAAAGCATCTATTTCTGTAACTTTCTTTGCTGCTAGGTTAGCTAGATCTAGAACAGGTAAATTTCTTAATTACTTGTTAACCTGTAGAACAATTTTCGTGTGTTGGTTGTGTTGGAAACATGTGGAAAATAAGTCAAGTCTATATTTTGATGATTAACAAATCAATTTGAGTAAGTTTTAGTTACTAATATGTTTGTGAAGATGATTAAAGAATATACAAATGAAGAAAATGAAGCATGACAGGTTAAGTCGATTTCCAAGTCGACTCAGGCATTGACTTAGGCCAAGTCGATCCCCAAGTCGACTCCAGCAGCGACTTCAAAACGTCATTTTCTGTTCAGAGTTGAAATCAGGGATGAGAGCTGCCAAAGTCGCATCTCAAGTCGACTCCGCATGCGACTTGGGTGAAATCGCAGACCAAGTCGACTCCGGCATCGACTTCAAAATTGTTTTTCTGTCCATAGTTGAAATCGGGGACTAGAGATACCGAAGTCGCATCTTAAGTTGATTCCACATGCGACTTTGGTGAAGTCGCGGACCAAGTCGACTCCAGCTTCGACTTCAATGCGGAATTTGCGAATCAAGTAAATTCAATACTCGACTTAGATCAAATGAAGATCGAATAAAGATCAAGTGAGGATTAAGACCAAAGCAAACAAAATTACATGTATTCATCATGGAAAAACAAGATCACATATTTCATGTACTCCAAGATTCAAAGATTCAAAGTTTGCAAGTCACGAAGCTAAAGGACATCAAGCTAGGATGATTATACTAGTTCAAAGAGATATAATCAAAGGAAAAACATTAATTTGAAGAAAATCTAGAGATCAAGACATCTCTAAGGATTTCAAGTTCATCAAGCAAGCTGAGGAAGTGAAGTCGCACTCGGAGTCGACTTCACCTGCGACTTGGGTCAAGTCGAGGACCAAGTTGACCGATACTAGAACTTGAAGAAGTTGTGGACAGTCGAAGTCGCATCCGAAGTCGACTCCATCTACGACTTGGCGAAGTCACACCCGAATCGACTCCACCTACGACTTGGGTCGCAACAATCAGAAATTTTTCAAACATTGGCGCATTAAATGCACGCCACCAACTTCTAAACGTTCAGATTCCCTCACCATTTATAAAAGACATTCAATATGAACGTAGAAGGTAGCTGAGAATTCATTGAAAGTGAATAACTCCCATCTCTAAGAGCATTAAGTGATCAAGCCAACATCTAGAAGAAGAACCTTGTTTTCAAACTGTCAAGAGCCGCTCGTTGAATCTTTCAGATTGCTTTATAAGTTCTTTTCTGCGCCAAATCTGCCTCTACACACCAGTAACGTGTAGAAACTTTCTTTTTCATTTTATATTGTATTGAAATTGATTTAATTTGGGTAACTAAGATCAAGTGTAAGTAAAGTAGTGCGTAATTGGAGTGGAACTTGTCACCTACTTGTGTTATGAATTGTTGATGCCCCCTAGAGCTAGAATCTAGAAGAGAGTGGTGACTCTAGTTGTATTTGTGAAATATTTAGTGGAACCTAAGTCACAAGAGGTGTGAGCTTGGAAGAGTGGAATAGAGAAGGTTGTCCGAACCATTATAAAATATTGCATATTGATTTATATTTCTGTTATCAGCACTATATTGCTTTCCATTTGTTTCTTCATAAAGGGGACTAGATTAATCTGGGGTAAAATTTCTGTTTAAGTTGAAAAATTTTAATTATCCAATTCACCCCTCCCCTCTTGGGTAATTGTCATTAACTCAGGACCAACAAGTCGGTCTAGTTTGGAGGATTTTCTTTAATTTTTGATATAAGAGTTTACAAATAGTTCTAAGGTTTGTATAAAAATCTGATACATAGTTTAGTGCTCCTAAGAATCTTTGGAATTGAGTTTTGTTTGTCATTTTGTCTAGAAATTTGTTTTCAAATTCCAGTAACCTTAGGATTGGAATGATTGTATTGTGGCAGATTTCATGTTCTAAAAATTTTAAATTTTGTTTAGAAAAGTAAGTATTTAGTTTTTAAAATTACCAATCCATTTCATTGAATTTTTAAGAAAAATATTTAAATGTTTAAAATGTTGTTGTATTGTTTCTGAAAATATTAGTACATCATCAATGTATACTATTGAAAACTCAGTATGAGGAGTTAAAATATCATTCATAATTTTTTGAAATTCTGATATTTTAATTTTAAGGCCAAAGGCAATACCTTCCCTTTGTATTATCCAAGTGGGACTGTAAATGTTGTTTTATATTTATCCTTTTTTTCAATTTGAATTTGCCAAAATTATGATTTCATATCAAATTTTGAGAAGATCGTTGTAGTTATTATTATTTGTAAAAGATCTTTTTTATTTGAAATTGGATACCTAATCTATTTTAAGGCTTTGTTTAGAGGTTTATAGTTTATTATTAGTTTGCACAAGACCATGGTGAAAGGCTGCACAAGACCATGGTGAATTGGATGGTCTACTTAATTTTTTACTAAGTAAATATTTTATCTCTCCTTTGCAATATTTTAGTGTTTATCTATTTATTTGGATCGGTTTTGCTTTTGAAAATATTTTATTTTCATCAAAATTAGGTTCATCAAGAAGACTTACTTTGTGTTGTTTTCTTTCCCAAAATGCATTTGGGAGGTCTGCATATACTTCAGTCTTTAATCTTTCTTTGAAATCTTTTATTCTTTTCGGTATTTTGGAGTTTTTAAATTGTTCTTCTGTTTTTTGAAATTTCAATTCTTCTTTTAGAAAATTTAGATATTTTTATTTTTGGGTTATAAGGTTTATGGTTAATGACCTATCTTTCAATAAGTTTGTCCTTTTGTTGAGATTTTTGAATAAAATTAAAAATTATTTCTTTTCTTAAAATGTTTGTGTTTATTCTTTGGTCTATTACGGTAAAAGGTTTAATTAGTTCTAAAAAGAGATCCCTAATATTATTTATCTTCGAATATTTTTTATTGACAGAAAAATTATTTTAAAAGTTATATCTTGATGTTTTATTTCTATGTTTGTGAGTTTAAAATTAACTTTTCCTTTTATCCCACTTGTGCCTCTTAGCTTTCTTTTTTTTCAAAATATTTTGTTGGTATTAAACCTTCTTCTATATAGTTTAAGTCTGCACCTGAATCTACTAGGGTTACAAGTTCAAGAATTAGTTCCTTATTTATCAAAAGTCTGATTTTAGTATACCATTTTTATAGAAAACTTTTGACATTAATTGGATAAAAGATTCTTCGTCTTCTTTTTTTATGTGTCAGAATCACTTTTTTTCTTTCAATTCTAACTTTTCTATTCTTTCTGTTAATTCTTATGATTTCTTTGAATTTGATTCTTTCAAGGTTTTTAGGTTTTTTTAATTGTTTAATCTCTGCTTCTAAATCCGATATTATTATACTATTATTTGATGCTGGGTGATTCAGAGGTTCCAAAATTTTTGTTCAGCTAAAAGTTTGGATTTTTTTTCTAAGATGTTATTAAAAAGAATCTCTTAGGAAGGAGTTTTTACTTTTATTATTATTTATTTTTAACAGATACTTTCTTTGTTGTTCTGAATCAATTATTTGATCTGCAAAATCTAATAGACATTTCATTCATATACATAAAATCTCAAATGCTTAGATCCCTTAGGATTTTCCAACCTACATGAATTTATGTTAACTACACACCTGTCTTTCAAGTTGAGTGTCAACTTTTCCAATCCACACATTGGTGTGACTTATGGTTCACTTGTAATCATTTCTTTCATTTTGATACCCTTATTTAGGGTAAGTTTTCAAGATCATTATAATCATTAAGTTTAGCTCATCATATGGAAGTTTAACACTTCCCACTTATCATTTAACACTCATACTTGCATTTTCACATTAGTACTCATTCAAGTCAACTATTTATGAGTTAGGGGTACTAATTTCAATCCCAAAATTTTGAGATTTTATAATTTTATCAAAATAGCCCTTTTTTCTTATTTTGCTATATTTTTCTTTTAATTTTGCATTTTAGCTAATCATACTTGGTTATTTTCTATTCTTGCCATCCAAACCCTTCATGGGCCCTCTCTTAGTCACACATATATTATGTGTTAATCAAGTTAATATAAAAAAGCATAGTGTCTTCCCTTTTTTCCTAATTTAGACACTTATTTGCACATAATTTAGGGATGTTTATGAAATTAAAATCCATCAATCAAGTTGCTCAAAACAGCAACTTTCCTTCCCATGTTCTCCTTTTGGACGTCCACATCAACATATTTATACAAAATAGATTTTTAGTATTTCTTTTTAGTCCTTTTTGAACATCCATAACACTCTATATTTAGGGTATTTTACCCTCCTAATCACTCATTTATCATATTGTTTCGGTAATGCATCACTTTGACCCTAAATGAATGGAAATTTTACCTAGTTGTTAAACCAAAGTTTCACCCTACAAAGGTTCATCATATAAGTTTAGTTTAACATATATTAAACATGAAAATTATTCACATAATCCATACATATAACACGCTCAAAACAGCAACTTAAATATGAAATTAATAAAATTTCTGCATGGTTATCATGTGCATATCAATCCCAAATCCCACATATCATTTTGTTGAAAACTTGAATTAACTCTTCTAATTCATTAGACATTTCATAACCCTATCAACGGCTTCATAAATCATCATTTAGGTTTCATAATAAATCAAAATTATGATTCATTCATTGAGTTAGAAAACTTAAAATTTATCAAACTAACTTGGCCTAAATACTTACTAGATGATGTATAGTTTACCATCTCTTGCTCAAGCTTAGTTTCTCTATTTTCTTCTCTCTTTTTTTCTTTTTCTTCTCCTTTTTCCCCTTGCTTGGATGTCCACTTTGCCGGAATTTTTTCCAACTTTATGCCAATGCTCAAAACGTCCCAAGTTGTCCACCAAATGAAGATACAAAGTTGTCCCTTCCTCTCCTTGCTTTTCTTTTTTTTTTCTTCCTTTCTTGCTACCCAAGGAAGCCCATTGGAACATCCCTTTTTCAGCCCCTTTTTTTGTGTATTTTTTATTTTGAAAAAATACAAAATTTCCCCCAAAAATCTCCCCTTGATCACGTTGAGTGGTGGTTGCAAAAGTCAAGTTTGACACCTTTTTGCTCACTTAATTTCTCTCAACCAATCCTTGTTTGACACATGTCCCGTTTGCTTTTCAAAATTCAACTTTACATTTATTTGGTTGACTTTAAATCTTGCTCAACAAATCCTCATTGACATGTGTCAATTATCACTTTTATTTCATTAATGACGTGTCACTTTTTATGAGCAAACGTCAAACAATTTTGTCCATTTGTGATTAAGAAATTTTCCTTGATATTTAGCTTAATCAAATCCATTTATATAATAAAACACCTTGTTTTAACAGTTCATAAAAATTTTCATCTCAAAATGATCATCCTAAATCAAGATATGAGCATTTAAAAATACCTCTTGAATTTTGATGAAGTTAAATCATTATCATCATAATCAAATCATGATTAACATAATCCATACCATTCATGTAGTAGATCACGTCAACATATGCTTAGCTTTCAAATTTTACATCAATCCACCTTATGAACATCAAGTTATGAATTTTCTAAGTAATACCCTATTATCTCGTCGTTATCATCAACTTAATTATAATTAATGAAAAAATTAACTATGTCATATCATTATTTCTTATACCTCATTTGGTCCATTTATACACATGAATCCACATTGGGTAAGGCGATTAACTTAACCACCCCACTTAACTGTTTGCCCTAATTTCATTCATTCACTTAAATCATACCATTAATTACTCTTAAATACTTAGACTACATTTATTAATCTCAAAATGCTCTAGATATCACATTAGCAGTAGAAGAATTACTCGTGAATAATTTATTTTCATTTTGATTATTTCATAAGTTTTAAATAAACTTCTATCTTTGTAAACATGTCTCGTGGCTTTAAAGTTAAACCACCAACTTTGGTTATCACTTGCTGTATAAATTTCAGAAATCATGGCAACAAAATATTTCTCAGTTAAATAGGCCTCTAGACCTTTTCTCTGATAGGATCTAGACTGAATGTTATTTCTCCTTTTGTAAATTTTACACTTACTTTTCAAATGACTCATATTCTTAGAATAAAAGCAATGTCTCTTCTGCTTTGTTGTAATGATCTTTTTGGTATTTAATTTAAATTTCTTAGAAGGTTAATTATTGACATTTGTCACCTATTTAGGAACTTCAACCACATTAGCCTTAGCAAGAACTTCCTCTTTTTTTTTTCATTTTTCCTTAATTTTTCTTCAGTATATAGATTCAGAGCAAAATCATCTAAACTTATTGATCCTTTCATTTCTTTTGGACTTTTGTGATGGTTGTTTCAACTACGTGGTAATATCTCGATAATCTCACTAATAAGAATAGATTCATCCATCTTGCTGCCTTGTGACCTAAGTTGATTAATAATATGTTCAATCTCATTAACTTGATCAATGATTGATTTATCATCAGTTATAGTATAATTAAGGAAATCACTTACTAGAAACCATTTAATGCTTGCATCATCAGTACTGTATTTGTGTAGAAGTGAATCTCAAATTTCTTTGGTAATATTTGCATCTTGGTACACTTCAAACAGTGAGTCAGGCAGTGCTTCAATGATGCGTCATTTGCAAATACAGTTGTTCATGTCCCACTTTGCTCGTTGGCATTGATCTTGCAGCGTTTCGTCTTTCTTTTTCGTCAGGTCTTAGTATGGTGAGGATGTACACAACTCCAATGCGGGTTAAAAAAAAGATGAAGTTATCGTTTTTATCTCTTAAAATTGGTATCAACAAAATAGTCCAATCTTAGGACATCGAGCTTTGTTGATAGAATGGATGATCGGGGTGCCATTTATAAATAATAAAAAGAAGACAAGACTGGAAAAAATTGTCTTAAGAATTTTGTGGCAAAATATAAAAAAGAGAAAATTAAAAAAAGTGGAAAAAGTAAAATTAAAATCAAGTTTCACTTTAGGCATGTTACAACCTCACTTTTCTTAAGGCAATTTTATTGCCCTATTTGCTGCTTGGGGTAATTTTGCAATTGCCCCTAGGATACAAAAAGTGAAATTAAAGTATAATAGGAAGCAAAACCTTTTCTAGGACACTAACACTTGATAATAGAACTTTTGGTTAAATTAAGAGAATTTCAAAACTATATGGTAATTTTGCAAATCACCAACTTGAACACGATATGTCCAAATTAGGACAAGGGCAACACGTTTCTTGAATAAAACACTTGGATGTCTAAGGAGAGGAGGAATGATGTGATGATTGTATTTTTATGGGTTTGGCATTCACTAAAAGTTTGATACATTTTCTGAATGGTTAGATTAAAACATCTACACATTAGGGCATCTCAATCATGAATTTGACTCATTTTTCACTGACAATGCTACCTATTATTGGACACGTGCCATGCTGCTCTTCATGGATTTCGCACTGGCCCGTATGGTCGATAGCACCTAGCTAGCTAAAATTTGTTCTCCCAAGCCATTAAATGACAAATTTTCTACTGCCACCTCTACATTAAAAAGTTTTACAGAAAAATGAATAGTTTTCATTTTTCCCAAACAGTCTCATATAATGCGCTGAAGTTGTAATATCTTCGGAACTACTCATTCAAACCACAAAACCGTCACACAAGCCATTAGAAAACCTTAAGTATTGGGAACTACAATAACTCCCGGGGACAACAACTGAGCACTCTCAAGAGGACACTGATCCTTAGCTTTGGTGCACCCGGGCACAAATACTCATTTTTTATATTTTTAACATAATTTTTAATCTAGGTGTATTTAACATATATATCAATTTTTGCCTTTTTGGATTTTTAGATGTTTATTTTGAATTTTTTAAAAATTAGTAGCATTTTTCATAATTTAAATTTACTAAAATTTTACTGATTTTTAAAAACAAAAAATAAATGTTTGAAAACATCCAAAAATGATAAAAATAGATACATATGTTAAATAACCTAGTAAAAGGTTCAGAAATAATATTAAAAATAAGTATTTGCACCTAGGTGCACCAAAGCTATGTGCGTTTAGTTGCATCGGATAAAAATCCTTCCCAAGAGCCCACCCAACTTAACTCGGAAGCTCTCCAAAAATCCTCCTTGCTTTCTCAAAAAATTCCTTAGCCCATTTTGAGCTCTCTTCAATTAAAAAAAACAAAAAACAAAAAAAATCCCAAAATACTCCCCCTCCTAAAAAATGAAAAAAATCCTTTTAATTTTTTTAGCTTGGAATCAAAGGTAAAAATTACTTTTTTCCATTTAAAATCTCTAGTGGCGAATAATTTAAAATTTGGAGTTAAGTATTCTCTTATGTTTTTAATTAAAAAATTTACTTCTTCCTATTTAAAATCTTTGAGTGGCAAATGATTTAAAATTTGGAGTTAAATATTTTCCTTTTACTTTTAATTAAAATTTTATATTTTTGTTTAAAAAATTACTTTTTCCAATTTAAAATCTCTAGGTGGTGATGATTTAAAATTTTAGGTCAAGTATTTTCCTCCTATTTTTAAGTAAAATATTAATTTTTGTTTAAAAAACTACCTTTTCCCAAGTGGTAGATGATTTAAAATTTTGGGTTAAGTATTTTCCTCCTATTTTTAATTAAAAATATATATTTCTATTTTAAAAACTACTTTTTCTCATTTAAAATCTCTGGTTGGCAAATTATTTAAAATTAAGAGTCAAGTATTTTTTTCTCATGATTTTAATTAAAAAATATATATTTTTGTCTTAAAAACTACTTTTCTCTATTTAAAATCGCTTGGTGACAGATAATTTAAAATTGGTGGTTGAGTATTTCCCTCCTGTTTTTAATTTTTCTATCTAAAAAACTACTTTTCTCCATTTAAAATCTCTGAGTCATAGATTATTTGAAATTTAGGGCAAAGTATTTTCCTCCTGTTTTTAAATAAAAAATTATTTTTGTTAAAAATTTTACTTGTCCCCATTTAAAATCTCTAAGTGGTAGATAATTTAAAATTGAAGTTAAGTATTTTTCTCTTGTTTTTAATTAAAATATATATTTCTATTTAAAAAACTACTTTTTTCTATTTAAAATCTCTAAGCGGCAAACGATTTAAAATTAGGGGTTAAGTATTTTCTCCTGTTGTTAATTAAAAATATATATTTCTATCTAAAAAACTACTTTTCTCCATTTAAGATCTCTTGGAAGCAAATGATTTAAAATTTGGGGCTAATTATTTTCCTTTAGTTTTAAAATAAAAAATATTGTTGCTAAAAGTTTTTACTTTTTTCCCATTTCAAATCACTGGGTGGCAGATAATCTAAAATTTGGAGTAAAATATTTTCCTTTTATTTTTATTAAAAATTAATTTTATTTAAAAATTACTTTTCTCGATTTAAAATTTTTGGGTGGCAGGTGATTTAAAATTTAGGGTTAAGAATTTTCCTCTTTCAAAAAATATTTTTTTTGTTAAAAATTATTTCTATCTCCATGTTTTACCTAACTTTCAACTTGAATTGTTATGTTGTCAGAACGAAATCATTAAAACTCCACCTGGTTTTCACGATCTAAGCAATCAAACATGATGGATCTATTTGGATCTTATTCTTAAGAGGCTTTTATAGTGGATCTATTGATAGGACTTTGTCCTCACATGAGGAATACGCATGATCCGTGGGACTCACTAGGTGGTAGCGACCTATGAATATGCAAATTCAAAAGAGGAAGATGTTTTGCATTGAGAAACTATGAAAACTCTCTTGGTAAGCCAAAGTTGTGAACTTATATATCCATTGCGATTTGTATACGTGTAAATTTTACACGGTTCACATCTGAAAGCTAGGCGGGTAACTTCTACCCGTGTCTCTCAAGTGAGCCTAAGACCCTTCAACAAGCATGGATGGGCCCAAAACTCTTCAATAACTTTATTTGGGCATAAAACTTCCTAGTGTGGTTAAAAAAAACTTCAAAACCAGTTCATTCAAACCAAAACCCAAAATTCCCCAGATGGCGCAGACTGAGCCCAAAACTCTCTAAATAACCCAGATTGGCCTAATGAACCTACTTTGGCCTAATACTCAACATTTGGGCCCATAACTTCCAGTTGGTCCACTTGGACCCAGAATACTTCACTTGGGCTCAATCTGGCCCGCTTGAACTCATTTGTACTAGAACTCCCCCCAATAGATCCACTTGGGCTCAAATTAGTTGAGTCAAGCCCAGTTAGATCCAAACTCTTTTCAACAAGCCCAATTGGGCCCAAATCTTTTAGTTGTTCCAAGTTGACCCAGATATATTTTAAAAATTTTGTTAGACCCAATTTTTGGTAGAACCACCTAATTTTCAATTCAAAAGCTATATAGAACACGCTGGCATACCGTGCGAATCTAGATACTGAATGTTGGAGACACTGACTTCTTATACAAGTACAAAAGCTAAAACGCGGGACACGCTGATCTACTATGTAAATCCAGGAGCTGAGAGCTCACGTAACTTATTGTGTAGGGTCACCAGTGTAACCGATGAGCCCCTCACTAGTCCTAAATTGAGTCATCACTAGTTGACAAGCTAAGCATAAATTCACTTTCAATCATGATGTATAGCGTCATGTACTCACCCTTTTTGGGTCACGATACGCGGCGAAGTGATCTACGTTTATTTTTGTTAGTCATGTTGCATGGTCGATATGTAACCCATTTTAAGTTATGGTATATGGCGTCATGTACTACCCATTTTTTAGTCATGGTACGACACAAAGTGTACTTATTCATATTTATATTTTTTTAGACATGATTTTTTGTGCATTTATAAAGTCGTAGAAAGACCTTCTACATATTTTATCATTTTAATGAAATTATCATTTTTATAGACTATTGTATTTAGTTCTTTTAATCAAGAATTTTCTCATTAGAGATGTAAAATTAGAGTGTATAATACAATGCAAAATATTTCCATGATATACTTTTCGGACTTAGTTAAAAGAATTAAATTCTTAAAATTTTATTGGGGAATAATTGAGCATTTATTTTCTAAAACCACCAACACAAACAGGATGACCCGAAATGAGGCCGAAACTCCTACCTTTAGTTCTATAGCAATAGAGACCACCGACTTTGATGCGCCTTACTTTGATGGGGTTCAGGCAAATCTCTTCGCTTGTGGTACCTCCTCTGTTCTGTATTTGGTATTACTTCCTTGAATGCCTTGCTGCAGCTTCATCTTCACCTGCCCTCTCCTATTAAGAATAAATATATTATCAACATCCATCATTTGAGGTTGAAGATGAAAGCTCTCAAGAGGAAATTGAGAGGTTGAAGAAAATATTTGATGAACAAGGAAGAGCACATACAAATATGGAGGCTCAACATCAAGGAAGAATTACTTTACTAGAAATTACAAATGTTCATCAAAAGAACGAAATAGCTAGACTAAAAAAAATTATTTTCGACAACACCAAAGTGATTGACCATTTAGTATCGATGTTATCTCAACATGATTTGAAAACAATTTAGATTTAAGCTAAGATTATTATGATCGTTCATCTTAAAAATTTTATTTTTGATCTAGAATGTATCCCCATTTTGCTTTCAGGTAAAAGAACCTGAAAAATGAATTAGCTTACTTGAATTGAAAATTGCCTAGCATCATCCAAAGATTATGAGGGTTCTCAACTATAGATTTTTGGATTTGCTTTATTCAGTAAAGATTGAATCACTAACTGTGCTTCTTGTAATAGACAATTTGTAAATGAAATCCTCTTTTCAAAACTTGTCACTTTGTGATTGTCCATTTTCTTCTTCACTCCTAATGTGCAAATTTATGACATAGCTTTTGAAAATGTTTTTGCATTCTCTATTGTTCAGGGTCCAACTATTTTTTTAATAATATTTTTTCCTATAATTGAGTTTTGCTAATAGCATTTATTATATTTTGAGGGTAAGTGGACTCAAATGTGGGATTTTCTAACAAGAATTAGGCCACAAGGCAGAACTAATGAAAATTTGTCTCTTGTATATGAGATTCCTAGTAGAGATCCAATTACTTACACCTATTTTTTGATCTCTAGGTTAGTTTTGGTAAATCGTTAGATTCAAGACCAATGAAAATCTTGACATAATTGGAGTTAATTGATTTTGGCAACATGGCCCTATCTATGTTGACCAATTGCAATGTTCCTCTAGGAATACCTCTTTGAATATGTAAGGTCCTTTCGAAATTAGCTTAAATTTGCCTCTTAGATCATGGTCGTCCGAAGGCAAGATTCACTTCATCACTATATCTCATGGGTGAAATATTCTCTCTTTAACCTTTTTATTATAGGATCTTGCCATCCGTTATTGATATGCTTGAGTGTGACATAGAGCTTTCTTCCTCTTTTCCTCAATGATTGACAATTGTTCATATCCTTTTTTCTACCATCTCACTGCATCAACCGCTCCTTCTAACAAAACTTGAGAGATGGGATTTCAACTTCCACAAGCAAGACAACTTCAATTCCATACATGAGGGCATAAGAGGTTGTCCTATTTGGAGCAAGAATGGATGTTTGGTATACCCACAGTGAAAATGAAATTTTTTCATGCCAATCTTTGTATGTCCCAACTATCTTCTCGAGATTGTGAATCAAAGTCTTGTTCATAGCTTCAACTCCTTCACATTCTTGTGGCCGATATGGAGTAGACCAGTGATGTTTTATCTTATATGATTGTAGTAATGCCTCAACCTTCTTGTTAACAAATTGGTGTTGTTGTCTATGACAATCTCTATTTGGGCTCCAAAATGACTAATGATATACCTCATGATAAATTTCACCACTTAATGAGTTGTGACCATGGCAAATGAACTAGATTTACCCACTTTGTAAAGTAATCCAAAACAACCAAGATGTTAGAGGATAATCTACATAAAAGTTTTAAATTCAATTTCAAATTTAAATGGTATACTAGCCACGTTACACAACTTGTTCAAACATTGTATAAAATAAAAAAATAATACTACCCATAGCGTACAAAAATAACACTACCCATAGCGTACAAAAATAACAATTGGGCTAAGCTCATTAATAATTATCCAAACTCAGTTGATTAAAGGGTTAACTATTACCACATGAGTTGTCGGTGGATTTTTTAAAAATAAATTCTACGTGAATTTTGACTAGTCAAGCTTAGAAATTTTAAGTTATTTATAAGAAAAGAAGCTTCAAAGATATCATCAATTCCATACACTAGATGAGATTGTTGTACCAATAATTGCATACACAAAATTTATAAAGTGTATCATTCTTTTTAAATCTCTTGTTTTCTCTTAATTTGATGTCGGGATGAAGACTAAGAAGTGGTTTATAGTAAATGTTGGTTGGAGCAGTGCTCAGTAATAAATAAGTTATTTTGTACAAAGCTATCAAGAGCTAGAATTCAGAAGAAAGCATGCACTCTAATTGTGTTATTGAATATAATAGTGGAATCTAAAATATAAGGGGGTGTGCATAGAAGACAAGCACAAAGAATTAATCGAACTACTATAAATCTTTGTGTTTATAATCATGTGCTTGCATGTGTGTTCTTTACTTCATTTATTCTCTAAATTTTATAAGTTCTCACATTCTCAGCAACATTAATTAATGAAAAATACAACAAGAGTAAATGCTTGAACCAAATAAAATTTTAATAATTCAATTCATCCCTCCTTTCTTCTATTTGGCCATCGAATTGGGACGAATACAAGCAAATAACATGAATAAAATAATTCAAAGTCAATTCAACTAACTTCATACATGAATTATCAAATTTAGATTTGAGGATTTGAAGACAAACCTTTTATACTTTTCCTATACTTTAGAGGGCTATATACATAGTTTCCCATGCTTCCTTTGAGGACTTTGTTACAATAGTCCTTTCCACAATTGGCTCATCCATTGCTTAGTGGATAAACAATATTGCTTTTACATCCTTCTTATGATTTTCTACCAACTTCTCCTTTTGAGTACCGAAGAGAGTTGTAAGTTGTTGAGTTTTTTGAGCTCAGAGAATCTTTTCTCCTTAATCTCCAAATCTCATGGAATTTGAACATTACTTTCATCTGCATGCTCCAATGATCATAATTTTGACCATTGAAACATAGGAGCTTCAATTGAATGAAGTAACTGTGTTTGCCATCTTTTTCTACTAAAACCAATCTACATTTTTATTCCTACACTATCACTGATTGTCACCAAGCTCTAATACCACTATTGGAAAGGGTGTTTTTGTAACCGTTTTCAAGCCATATAAAAATCAAGTAGAAAAGATAGAAGAAAGAAAGAGGATAATAAAAGGAAAAAAAACTTATCTTATTGAGGTAAATTTGAATGACTTGTACATTTGAACTCTCCCCAATTGGACGAACTACACAAAACATCTATTTATAATACTAAAAACATAAATAACAATAAGTAAACTATATTGTTGACATTTCACTTAAATGTGAAAATTAAATTTTCAAATGGTCTTCCTATCCTACCAATAGGCCCACCCTCCTATTGTTTCTAAATTCAATAGCCCATGTATGAAATAATGGGCCTTTGTGGATGTATATTTGAATATCAACCCATGTATTTGCAAGCTCAATATTTGTGTAAGGTCCACTTGAAGAATGAGCTTCTAATGCCTTCAAGCCCACTTTAAAAGCAATGATCACTGGTTCATATTGTTGATCAAAAACAATTTACATTCAAGAAAAGTGAAGAATATTTTTCTCAACCAAATAATTTGGAGATAACGTGATGAATGGTTTTGATTAAACAAACAATCAATGTTTTATGAAATATTGAGCAATCAACATATATTTGATCAAGCAAGAGAGGTGGATTTGCATTATTACAAATAAAAATAAAAGCTACAAGATCTAAGTCACCAAGTAAAAATTCAAGCTGTTAAAGTAATCAAAAGACATCAATAAGAATGGGTCTCATAAAAAATCAGAGAAAAGTGTAATGCTCCATTGATAAAGTCAACGGTTGTGACTAAAGTACATGATCGATAATAATAGGAGAACATACACAGGTGCAATAGCATAATTCTTTAAACCATCTTGCACCAGATATTTTACTAATTTCAAATTAAACTAGATCTAAATAATTAAATCCATGGTATATATACTCATCTTTACTACATTGCTCTTAAAAATCAAAATAATTAATCGTAAATCTAGATTTATCAAGTCCTAGCCTTATTTGTACACCAACCCCTTGTTGGTCTTTACCCACATACTTGTTATATAAAAAAAATTAACAAAATATAATGAGTCTAGTCAAACTTAATAAGTAGAGTATATCAATATAAATTGACACAATTTGAGTAAACAATATGCGTAGGGGCTGACAAAATATAGGTTAAATCATAAATCAAAATCAATTTTAAATCCATATGAACATATGTTGATGCCTAAACATATATCAATGCGTCGTATGCATGTCACTTCTCCAATCCATCCAACAAGGTCTCAAATTTAATTAGAAAGTTCAGTATCTCGCCCTGTTATCCAATTTGTTGCACAACCTAGGTTGCCATCACTGCATCGCAGTACGAGTGGCCAACCCTGCACAATACAGATAAATTAAGAAACATCTTTATCCAAACCAAAGGTGTGATTGATACTTTGTTGTGCCCACCACATAGCCGCAGCCACGCAACACCACGTTACATGAATTACTCTGGCCTAAACTATTACATTGATGACCACCAGTCCCATGGACCAGGTCATAATATATATTGTACACATCACAAGGGTCAGACAAACTAAGTTTGTAGCCCACCAAATCTATACTAGTCAGATAAGTAGGTCTGAACCAATGTCACCCAGGCTATCACATCCTGATTCCCGGTCAGGATGTGCCAACGGTCGTCACTAATGGTCCAACAACAATCCTTCACAAATACACAACTATAGCTATGACTCATAGATATGCTAACATCTCAAGAAATATATGCCAATGCCATAATGCATAATGTTGGCATGAACAAATGACCAAACTCGATATCACAATAAATCATCACACTCAATAATATTTATTAACTCAAAAAATAGAAAAACAAGGCATCTAGAATATTCATGCCCATAACCATACAGTACAACATAAAATCAAAAAGAAAAGAAAAGAGCTCTACTTATCTTGTATAAATCTCGTATCTATCTTTGTACCATATTTCGCTCTAATGCTTAAATCATATTTTAACTCAAATTAACTCTTTTAATAATGATCGAGATAATATCCCATCCCAAGCTGTAGAGATATCCTTACGTATCATAACTTTTATAATTTAGCCAACATGCGGTTCCTTGTATAAATTAAAATTTTGAAAGTTATTATTTATAATAAAATTTGTTAATTCTAAACATTACTTGCTCCAAGTTAATACAATAATTAATTTGAATCAAAACTTATTTCACAGAATTGCCAAATTACTATTCTACATTGTATTTTATGCATCGTATTCAACCCTATCTTATAAATATTCAATTCTATCTATTAAACAACATTCTTATAATATTAATTACGACTAGTAATCATTTGAGCTTCAAAACTTAATTTGATCATAGGTAGGCCCTCCCTTGATCACATCAACTTTTAGTAGTCTATTTGTATTCAATTTAAATTCCAATATTCTTCAAACATTTTATGAAAATTTTTCACATGAGTCAACCCAATAATCATCTATTTTAACTATTCACATCAATTTGGATCACTAGTATTTAAGTTTTAAATTTCGTTTTGATTATTCCTCAAATTGCCCATATTTGTTGAAATCAGAGACACCGAGGCCTTTTAATTTTTCTTTATAATCGAATCAATTATTTTAAGTCTAAAATTTTGATCATACATTAATAACTACATGAATTAACTAAAATAAATATTTTTAGTACAAAAAATTAATTATTTATATTTATTTATTTATTTTTATTCTACTTGACAGGGGTATGAGTTTAGGGTGGTTTAAATCATGTTAATTATTACTCATATTTATATCATTCAAAAATTAATTTTTATTTTTGTTGAGTGATATTCAAGTTGTATTTTATATCACATAAAAATTTCAGGCCCAAGTTCCTTATATAAAAATTATTAAAAATTAATTGGTACAAAAATCTTTTTAAGCTTTTGTGTAAGAAATATATGATATTTTTCTGCACTTTTAGAACCATTTATATTAGTAGAGAATAATGTTGTATTTATTTTCTTCTAGTTGTGAGTTTATCTAGATAATCTTTGTGTTCCAATGCCTTGTTGTATAAGTTTTAACCGTTGTTATTTGGTTAGTGAAAATCCAGTTAATTTGATATTTGAATGTCACTTTTTTATATTTATTTTTTGATGAGACACTTTTTTATTAGATGACTATCTACACTCTAGCTTTTTTATGCATTCGATTAACTTCTACTTGCGGCTAACTGATATACATGTTTATGTTTGACTAACTTTGCGTTATCCAAAAATCTCTAATAATTTGAATAATTTAAAAACTATAACACTTATATTTCCTTTCTTTAACTCTATGTTTATACTTTTATCTTTATTCTCATTTTTTATCTTGATTTTCTTTTCTACATATTTTGTCTTTTTTATTTGCACCTTTAATTTCTATATCTACCGCATATCATATCTAGCTAGCTAACTCACTAACTGTCATTACATATTTAATTAAGTCTAGCATTTACATGTTTATTTTTTTGTATTTTGAATCATATTTTATTTTATGCTTTCATATTTATATATTTATTTATTAGCTTTGTATGCATTTACTTTTATTTTACTTTTTGTATTTTATATTACACTTATTTTATATTTTAGGCTCACCTGTCAGCACACATAACACACTAAAAAAATAACATGCTACACATACATGCCTAATCCCATTCATACCCAAAGTCCCGAACTCTATTTGAGTATACTTGACCAAAAAACAAAAATACAAAGCAAAACCAAAAACAACCAACGCAATCCTAACATGGATAGGCCTTGTGGTGTATTTAGTTTATTTTCAACATTGACTGCAACTCAACATTCTATTCCTGTGGAAATCGACTCTTCCCTGTAGCCTCGACAGGCGATTTAGTTGTGCTCGGGCCTGGGTAAGGGTGGCAAAGGAAGTCAGGGGTTTGCCGTAGCTCAGGGAGTCGCCGATCGTTGACTTGGAAGGAACAACAGCTGGGATCACTGGGGATTCTGATTTTGAAGGGGTATTGGGAAGAAAAGTAGGCTGAGAAGATGAATCAAAGTATTGGGGATCTGTTGGGGGCTGAACTTCAAACAAGGGCCATATTTGGGGACGCCATTAAGAAGATAAAACCAAGTGAGGGTGCTGCCATTATCTGTTCTATGTGGACGTCTAAAACCTACAATAAGGAACTGTTTAAGGCCATGATGAAGAGATTGTGGAGGACGAAATGTACGAGCTTCTTCACTGAGCTAGGGGAGAATTTGTATCAGTTGTCGTGCTCGGATCAGGAAGAGAAAGAGCACATTTTGAGAGGCTATCCTTGGACCTTTGAGAGGAATTTGGTGCTAGTTTTAGAACTAAAGGAAGAGTTGGACATTGCCCATATTGTGCTCGTTAAAATGCCAATATGGATCCACATCACTGGGGTACCTATAATCGTCGATAAGGAGTTTCTGGGACACAACATTGGAACCTCATATGAAGAGATGACAAACATGGCTGCCACTGAAGCCAAGCTTAAGCTAAGAGGGGTTATTGATTGCAGGGAACCACTTAGAAGAGGGATGTTCATCCAGGTTGGGACTCAACATCAGAAGTGGATCTCCTTTCAATATGAAAAACCTCTGATCTTTTGCTACTTATGTGGAAGATTGAGACATGCTCATCGTGAGTGCTCGAGAACCAACAAGCTTCCCAAGCAGATTACTGAAGCAGAGATGCCTTATGGGAATTGGTTGAGAGTGGGGATTAGGCCTATGCAACTTCGAAATGAACACTATAATGGCAACAGATCAGCACCTACAAAATACTTGGGGGAGAAATACGGCAACCAAGAGGAAAATTCGGTGGAGAAATCTGATCAGTGGGGTGCAAAGGAATGGAGGGAATGTGATGGTACTGCCGGTAAACAACGGCATGAGGACACAACTATTACGCGAAGACAATTCCGGGCAGCACATTCAAATTCGGAGGATGTGGAGTTGGGTTCTGTGAACGAGCATAATTCCAACTCCTATGATGGACAACCATATGCAGCTCTCTCTAAATCTCAGCTGAATGTTCACAGAACTCTAAACCAGCGATGCATTATGGCTGATCCAGATGGTGTAATGTGCAGAAAGAGGGAGCATTTAGCATTACAAGGATGCCATCAGTCAGTTGATGTACAAGAGAGGAGTGGGATTAGGTAGAGTTGGGAGTTGGTTAAATGCGTGGGTGGTGATTCTCAGTTAATGGACACCACGTAGACCCAAAACAAGAGACAAAAGGGGAAAGTCTCTGATGGTGCACCATTGCTGGATGCGGTGGAGGAAACTGGTCTGTTCGTTGATGCTCAAGTGATGCAGGAAAACTACAGTGCAAGTGAGGGATGGTGTGCTTCAAATCACTGGATGGCTTCAGTTTTTGACAAAAATGGATTGATGGATAGTCATAATGGCGGTGGTGTGGAAACTAAGCGAAAGAAGGGAAGCTGGAAGAGAAAAGCTAGATCGGGAACAAACAAGGATAATTTCGATTCTATTCAATGCTGTGGAATAGGGGGTGACAAGAAAAGAAGAGCCACTCAATTAGGGGAACATTTGAAGGTGCACAAAAGAAGGAAGAGTATAGTAAGCAACGACATGGAAGAGGTGGTGGTTGTGGGGAGCCCATAGCCCCACCTCAACTAATATGGCTTTAATTGCCTGGAATTGCCGTGGGCTTGGGAACCCACGAGCGATTCATAGACTCCTTGATTTGATCAGGAAACAAGCTCCTTGTTTGGTCTTCCTAAGTGAGACAAAGTGCAATTCCAAAGAAATGGAGGGCATACGAAGACGACTCAAGTTTAAATGCTACTTTGCTGTGGAACCGGACAACAGTAGAGGGGGCTTGGCCCTTCTGTGGAACAACGACCAACCAGCATGCATACAGAGTTACTCTACCCACCACATTGTAGCCGAATTCCGTGGTTGGCGGTTAATGGGGTTTTATGGCCATCCTGAAACTTACCAGCGATACCTTAGCTGGCATATCCTTGATCAACTGAGAGTGGGAAGTAATGCCCCATGGCTTGTTATGGGAGATTTCAATGAAGTGATGGGCCCTAGTAAATATATCAGCGGGAGGACGCGTCCCCAAACCCAAATGGATCTATTTTGCGAAACTATGGATAGATGTAACCTGCTAGATCTTGGCTTTAATGGCGCAACCATGACATGGAGTAACAACAGGAGGGGAAGGCAAAGGGTAGAAGCAAGATTAGATAGGGGGTTTGCCACATGGAAATGGTTGGATTTGTTTCCCTATGCAAAAATTTATCATTTAGTGGCTCCCACTTCGGATCACTGCCCTATTTTGCTGCTTCTAGACTCTAATGTTGGAAGGAAGAAACCACCAAGGGAGTTTCGATATGAGTTATTTTAGGCACGTGATAAGGAGGCCACCAGAATTGTTAACCAAGCATGGGGGGTTCCATTACCCTGGGGGCCATGTCTGCAGCTGATTTGCTCTCTTGGAAACACAAGAGGTGTGGGACTGATCTTTCTAACTGGAATAGAAGGAAAAGGGGCAATCTCTAGAAAGTAATCGAGCGGAAGCAAATGAAATTGTTGTTTATTATGGGTATGATGCCAAGTGATGATAGGGATAAGGCTGTACAGAAGCTAAAACTCCAAATTAATCTTTTACTGGAAGATGAAGAGCAGTTATGGGGAATGCGAGCGAAGTCCCATTGGTTACAGGAGGGAGATAAAAACACAGGCTTTTTTCACCGTGCCGCCTCTAACAGACGATGAACAAATTTCATTGAGGCATTGATGGATTGCAATGGAATCTGGATCAGGGACTAGGACCAAATGTTGGATGTGGCGATTAAGCATTTTTTCGATACTTTTTCATCTTCCAATCCTCAAGAGGCGCCATGGGCGGAGAAGGCCATCTCTAGAAGAATCTTTGATGAACAACGACAGTCCCTAACCAATCCTTTGCAGATTAAGGAGGTAGTCAAAGCAATTAAGGGTATGAGACCTACAAAAGCTCCAGGCTCGGATGGGATGTTAGCTGAATTTTTTTAAAAGCATTGGAATACCGTGGGTGAAGATATCATCAACTGGTGCAAGGTATTCATGGATGAGAGCAACCCCAGTATGTTAAGTAGGCACATAAAGGAATCGAATTCAACCACTATAATCCTTGTTTCTAAGAGGGTTGGGGCTCAAACATTATCTCACTTCAGACCTATTAGCCTTTGCGACGTGGTCTATAAAATCCTGGCGAAGGTTCTTGTGAACAGACTGAAGATGGTTCTTCAGGATGTAATTGGGGATGAACAAAGCGCATTCGTGCCGGGACGGCTCATCACCGACAACATGCTGATTGCCTATGAAGTGATCCACTCTCTTAGAAGGCGCAGGCAAGGCCGCAAGCATGAGATGACAATTAAGCTAGATATGTCGAAGGCCTATGACTGAGTAGAATGGAATTTTCTTAAGCAGATGATGGGGGCAATGAATTTCAGTTAGAAGTGGATCAATTGGATCATGAGCTGCTTAACAACGGTCAGATACCAAGTAAATGTCAATGACTTCAAATCGGCATTCTTCTAACCTCAAAAGGGACTACGGCAGGGTGATCCAATTTCACCATATCTATTCTTATTATGTGTAGAGGGTCTATATGCTCTGATCCATCAGGCGGCCAGTTGTGGGGCAATCCACAGTATCAAATTACACCCACATAGCCCAACGATCACTCATCTATTATTTGCGGACGATGCAATCATCTTCATTAGGGCGGATGGGGAAGACATCAAGAACCTGATGGACATTCTATCCCAATATGGGGATTCCTCGGGCCAGATGGTAAACGTGGACAAAACTGTGGTCTTTTGCAGCAATAATATGGACAGCTCTACAAGAAGGGATATGGTCAATCTTCTTGGATTTGCCAGGAATGGTCTCCATCAATATTTGGGTCTCCCAACTTGGCTTGGAAGATCCAAAGCTAGAATTTTCAAGGGTCTCAAAGAACGCATTTGGAGCCGAATTCAAGGTTGGAAAAGTAAGCTTCTTTCATGGGGTGGGAAAGAGGTGCTAATCAAGACAGTAGCTTAGGCTATACTTTTGTACACAATGAGTATTTTTTTACTACCCATATCACTCTGTAAAGACATGGATGGGATGCTAAGCAAATTTTAGTGAGGAGAGAAGGACAGTAAGAGGAAATTGAGCTGGGTGACGTAGAAGGATATCTGCAAATTAAAGCGATTGGGTGGAATCGGATTCAAGGACTTCCACAATTTCAACTATGCACTTCTTGCCAAGCAGGTCTGAAGGTTAGTATCTTGTAATACAACGTTTTGTCAGAAAGTCCTTAAAGCCAAATACTTCCCAAATTCAGACTTATGGACCTGCAAGGCGAAACCATTAGATTCCTTCACCTGGAAAAGTATTCTACAGGCGCAGAATGTGATTATGAGGGGTTGCAGATGGAGGATTGGTGATGGGCAATGGATGAAGTTCTTCGCTGACACTTGGTTGGATTCTAGGGTGGAAAAGGCGGGACCCCTTCCGCTTTCCATCCCGAAGGATGCATTGGTTAGTCACTTTATTGATGGCAGCTCTAATACATGAAACAAGGATCGGGTGGTGGCAGCGGCTGGGGAGGCAAGATGATAGGAGGTTAATATGATTCCCCTTGCTCAAGGGAATGAGGAGGACTATATGTTCTGGAAGCACGAACCAAATGGACATTACACTGTTAAATCGACATATAGACTCTTGTGCTCCGGTGATGACCACTCTGCACTTGCTGGATGCTACAAGGCTATTTGGCGACTCAAACTCCCAAGCAAAGTCATTATTTTTAGATGGAGACTTATCAAAATGCCCTCCCAACTTTACAAAATCTACTCCTGAGGGGAATTGAGGTCGACCCGTGGTGTATATTATGTAGAAATGGGGTTGAAGACGCAAACCACCTCTTTTTAAAATGCGCAATAATAGGAGGGGTTTGCTAGAAAGTGGCAAGGCTGACATATCAGGAGGCATCGGTCCAGGAGATAATGGAAACGCTAGTGAGGACGAACAGATTGGTGGACCTCACTATGTTCATCTTGAGCCGCTGGGGGTTTGGTATATTAGGGATAAATTCAGGGAAGAGAGAGAGCAACCAAGGTTCACGGATACTCTGGCGTGGTGTGTAGATTTCTTGAACTAGCATCGGATTGCTAACTCCCTTACTCAATCAGGTGTGCTGGACAAATCTCTTGTGCTCCAATAGTGCAAGCCGTCGCCGGGTTATGTAAAGATTAACATGGATGCTCGTAGACAAGGCGACATGGAAGCTTTTGTGTGTGCAACTATTATTCGAGACTCTTGGGGATCCTTTGTTGCAGCTAGAGGGTGGAGACTTGCTGGTGTGACGGAACCCATTCTTATGGAAGCTACCGCCTTCGTGTTGAGACTTAAATGGGCGCTCCAGCTTAATATTAGTAAGGCCCAGTTTGAAACGAACACTCTTATTCTGTGCAATTTTTTGTCTAATACTGAACCCATTTCCTCTTCTGTGGGTTTGATAATTTCTGAAATTTGGACTTTACTTAGGGGGAATTTGTCTTTTTCAGTCTATCATGTTCTAAGGTAAGGAAATGCGGTTGCTCATTCCCTAGTCGAGTAGGTTTTGAGTTCTCCTGTGGACCACCAGCTCTGGTGGGATAATCCCCCCAAGCTATTTTTGGAAAAATTTGTATAGATAAATTTTTGGTAATGAATTGCTTAGATTGCTCTATCCCTAACCCCTTTCATATTGAGATGGAGGAGGCATAGGGTATTTTCTTTCATAAAAAAAAAATTCTATTCCTTTGATGGGAGATAGATGGCACGCAGCTAACAGAATATTTTGATAACAACGTAGATGGCAACAAGTAAGGAAGTGTTTTGGGTATAAATATATATTTTTTTAGAATTAGAGTATATTTTACTAGACCTAAAAGTTTTTAAAACAAAAACTTTTCAATAGTCATAATTACTATATTTTAAAATCATCGCTTTACATTTTCCTATACAACTACTCTATTTATCAATTAGTTTTACGCAATTATTTGTCTAAATTTTACATAATTATCAATACAACTAACTTATCTATTTTAACTTTATTTTCTTCACTCTTCATCATCACATCATTTTCTCTAATTTTAAAACTTTTATACCAAAAAATTTTCTTTTATATACTCAATATTGACTTTAATGTCAAATATATTTTGGGAAGTGATAAAACTTTTGAATGCAAAATTTTTGTAGAAAATGATTTGTTATGACAGGGTACTAATTATGAATAAAAAGAATAAAGTTAAAATAGATAAATAAATTATATGAATAATTGTCCAGAAATAATTGAAAAACATAATAGTTGTATATAAAGATATGAAAAAATTATTTAAAAAAGATAAATATAGAAAATAAAAAGTTTTCGATTGAAAAATTTTAAAAAAATTTTAATATATCCAAACTAGTTCTTAAAAATTTCTTCATATATTCCTATATAACTATCATATTTTCAATCATTGTTATATAACTATTTGTAAATTAACATATCCATTTTAACTTCATTCTCCTTACTCTCATAATATCATATCATTTTACTAAATTAAATACTTTTATTGCATGTTTGTTAAACTAAAAAACTTTTTACTCTCCATAACTACTTATTTTTAATTATTTCTTCGTATCTTTATATATAATTAGTTTATTTTTCACTCATTCCTACATAATTACTTACACATCTAACTTCTTATTGTTATCCATGTCATACATATTATTTGTTCGAGATTCAAAAACTGTTAGACCGAAAAAAACTTCTCATCTAAAAAATTTATCATTTTTCAAACATGCCCTTTATTTAAAAGTTTTAATGCTTCCCAAATGGGCAAATGCACCCTTAAAAAAATAATGCATTTGGTTTCCTTTAAAACATTTTAACTAAAATTTTTCACTCTCCACAACTAATTTAATTTTTAAATATTTTTTTCTATATATTTCTATACAAATCACTCTACTTTTCAATTATTTATATACAACTATATATTTTAACCTTATTCTCTTTATACATTCTTTTTACTCTTCTTATGTAACATCATTTTTTTTATTTCAACAACTTTTATACCAAAAAATTTTTGTTAGGAAATTTTATCCCTCTCCAAACATATGGTTGAGTAGATTTGAAATTAAAGTCAAATTTTGCATGTACACTACAGCCACGGTTCTGAATTTCATATTGGCCTGGGGATTGCACCGCCGAAAGCACTCGGCTCTGAGCGAGCGAGTTTTCGTCCTTATTCTGCGGCAACGCAATTCTCCCGCTGAAGTTGCCTCCTCTCTTCTCCTCCTTTCTCGACGATGATGATGAAAAAGAAATACCCTCACTTGGCACCACCGATCTCGCTTTCTCTTCCGTTTCAGTCATTGCTTCTGTTAGGACTGGGCCCGCTGCCTCACTCTAGTGCCCCATTCTGACCTCATCCACGTCCCCTCTCGGTTGGTCTCATCTTACCAATTCAGCTGCAACTTAAGTATCAAGATCATAGCCCCTACTGCAGTTGGCATCAGTTGAACTCCAGACTTGGTATTTGTTGGTTTCTATAACCATGTCTCTCACGAACTCAGCTGCAGCTCAATGTGATTATCAAGATAGGGCCAACCTAGAGAGGCCGACTTGGATGAGGCCAGAGTGGGGCAGCAGGCCCGGGTCCTAACAGCTTCCCTCAACTTCAGCTCTCAACCTCGAAAACCCGACCATCAAACCAATCTCCAATCCCTCCCGGGCAAACCCAGTTGCCGGTCTGCCGAGGTGATTTCCCTCTTCGAAGCCAATGTGAAATCTGGGGATTATGATTCAGCACTGTCTGCGTACAAGAGTATGACCCAACTTGGAATGCAGCCGAGCTTGATTTTACGCCGATTAGCCAACTTCTTTCTAAATTGCCAAAAGCCAGAGCTTGCTTTTGGGACCCTGGGATTGCTCTTGAAGATGGGTTATACTCCTAGTATTTTGCTTTTCAATATGATGCTAAAGGAACTGTGTAGAGCGGATAGAGTTGAGAGAGCATTGGAGCTCTCTCGAGACATGAAACAAGGTGGAGTCTCGCTTGATACAGCTAGTTACAGCATTCTTGCGTCTGGGCTTTGCAAAGTGAACAAACTGGATGATGCATTGTGTTTGCGGTTTGAGATGTTCAAGGGAGATTGCCAACCTAATGTGATCACTTATTCCACTTTGATTGATGGGCTTTGTAGGGCTGGTCGAGTTGATGATGCAATGGTACTGTTGGATGAGATGCTGGTCGTGGGCGAACTCTCTGTTGGGTCAAGTGTTCTTACTAGAGGATTTTTCTCCAAAGGGTGTATTGATAAGTGTACTGAGATTTTACATGATATGAATCAGAAGTGGATTTTCCCAGATGCAGTTACCTTTACTATTTTGATTAATGCACTCTGCAAACTGGGTCGTTGGGATGAAACAGTAGTGATGTTGAACAGCATGGCTAGATATGGATTGTCACCTGATGTTTTTTTGTACAACTCTTTGATTGATGGTCTTTTTAAAGATGGAAGGGCTGATCATGCTGTAAAGATCTTTGATTTGATGATTGAGCAGGGGCATGAGCCGAGTATTGCCACCTACAATATTTTGATTAATGGGCTCTGTAAGGAAGGGCTTTCAGTCGTTGCTTTTGTCTTGTTTGAGAAGATGGTTAAGAGAGGGAAAATCCCTAATAAGATAACATACGATACACTACTGAGGGGACTTTGTGATGGGCATAAGGTTGAGGAGGCAATGCAGCTTCTCAACAAGATGTTTGATGGTGGTTACAGTGTCTGCCCAACCATCAGGAATTTCAACCTGGTGATTCATGGACTCTGCAAGGAAGGTTGCCTCAAAGATGCTATAGAGCTCCATGGAAAGATGGTGAATGGTGGGAATATTGGGAATTCGGTCACCTACAACAATTTAATAGAGGGTCTTTCATTGTCCACAATGCAGACATGGCGACAAAATTCATGCGAGAAATGAGTGAGAAGGGGTTGAAGCCAAATGAATTCACATATAGTATCATGATTGATGGTCTCTGCAAAATCGGAAAAGTTGATTTAGCAGAAAAACTTATGGATGAAATGAATGCTCAAGGTAGTAGTCCATCTGTGATTGGTTGTAACACTTTGTTGGACTCTTTATGCAAACAATGCAATCTGGAATGTGCTATGGCATTATTTCAGGAAATGAAGTATGGTAAATGCAAACCTAATATCATATCTTTTAATACTCTTATTGATGGAACATGCAGAATGGGCAATTTTCAAGCTGTGAAAGACTTGCTAAATGATACGTTTCTACGAGGGTTGGTTCCTGATTCCATAACATATCCCATTTTAATAAATAGGTTTTTAAAACTCGGGCAATTAGATGAGGCCAAGGTACTACTTCAAAAAACGATTGCTTGTGGATTTTCTCCTAGTGCTGTTTTATATGATTCTTTACTGAAAAGGTTAATTGCAAGGGGGGAAACAGGGGAAGTAATTCATTTGCCTCAGCAAATGGCGGCCAAGAATGTTGCTCTTGATGTGGGACTGATGTCTACAATCCTGAGTTGGCTTTGCATTGATGAGAAATGTTCAATAGAGTCCCTTCCTACTTTTAGAGATCTGACTTCTTGCAAGTTGACCATATCATGTCAGGACTTGCTGAGGAAACTTAACATTTGACAGTGGGCGTCAAGAACAAGTTGCGAAGTTACTTTGACTTTGGTTATAAGAACATGGGCATGTTGTTATGGTTTCACATCTGGAGACACCCCAAGTAAGTAATGATGCAATTTTGGAGGCCTCATATACCATGATGCTTCATAGAATAAAACAATTCCTTTAACAGCATCTGTTTGGTTTTCCTATTTTTATTATCAAAGTCATCTTTGCTTTCTTTCCAGAGTTCAGGGAAGTGTTTTGAATATCACGTCAGCAGCTGCTATATGACTGACCTTCACTTTTGTGGAATGTGGTTATTGTGTGGTGGGTTCAGAAAATGGGTTCTTTGCTGGTTTTGTTTGGTACTTTTTGCTGCAGTAGTAATCTTGCGAGTTGTTGCCCTTTGCTTTTCTACAATCTTTTTATTTGATCAAAACTCCAAGTAAAAGGTGCCTATGGACGAGTACCTGCATGTCATTTGTTTAAAATCCTAATGTTTGTCTTTTTAAAGGAGTGAGCTCAAGAAAACATTATTACCATTCCAAACCAGAAGTATCAGCTTTACAGTCCATTAGGAGGAAAGGTCCATTGATCAAAAGTCTGAATATTTTAAACGAAAATTCTTGCTGAAAAAGTTCCGTTTTAATTTAATTTTTTAAAGCTGCCAGGTTTGCAACGTACTCAATCTGTTTTCTGTTGACTTCTCAAGATATCTTGATTATTGGAGCAGAATGGTCGCATACACGACCGTATGGAGCTGACTTTGGGCTGCCTTGAATTGCAGGATGTTGTCTTTTCAAGGGAAAAAGGCCAGAAGTTGGTTTTGCTTACTTCTCAACTCTGTTTTTCTGGTTCTGTTATCTGAACATGATAGACCGCAGTTTCCACATGTGCTTCAATGATGAGTGTGGAGAGACTTAGAAGGAGATGGCATAGATGAATATAAAAGCGACTGCTATTTTAACTGGTATTTTATGTTCCCACCATGTGTGATTTTATTTATTATTATTTTTCTGGTTCAACATGATCACCCTATAGGACTGTTAAAACTTTGTAAACAATTTTCCATGATAGTGCTTGCAGAATTTTCCAGGGAAGATGATCTTGTCACATCCTGTTAAATAGTTTGACAGCTTTGTCTTGAAAGCAAACTTGCATTCCTTGAGTCTTCTTTTTTTAAAAACAGGAAAATTAATCAATCCAGTGTTATTTCCATTTACTTATATCTCTTTCATTCAGTTCTTGTGCACAAAAGGGTTATTGTTATATTTTGAACCTATGGTGGTTGGACCTGAATTTGCACAAGTTGCAGGTTGTATGTTCTTGAACAATTTATGCATATCAAGGAAAAGGTATCTCCCATGTTTATAGCTTTATCTATATAACATGCAAAGGTGTGTAATATATATTTTATTGCAATTAGTTTATGCTGTCTGGATGTGAAGGGGAGCTTTTCCTACAAGTTTTACCTAGTGGGCACCTAACATTGTTTTTTGGGGAGCGCTACCTCCCATCATTTGAGCCTCTTTAAAAAACAAATCAAAACAAAATGGTTGGCATAGGGAATCTTCTTTTACGTACTACATCGATTTCATTTTGATTAATCCAAACCCATTTTGCCATTCCTCTTTCTTTCTTTGCTCCTTTCCCTTGATTTGATTTTGGTCTGCTCAAGTCTCATTCTGCTCTAAATCCTTCACAAACCCAAAATTTCTTTTTTCAATTTCCCACCAAAATTTTTAGGGGACGATGAATTTATTGGTTGTTCCTTGACCTTCTATTTCTATATATCTTGATTGTCGTTTGATTATGTTGCTGCTGCCGGTCCTCACTTCAATCTACTGAACAAGGCTCATGGAGCTCCGATTGACCATGACCAACATGTGGGTTAGGGGTGAAAATCGGGGCGGGTATGGGTATGCTCAACCTTGACCTTACATTTAAAAATCCTGTTTAACCCTAATTTTTATACCGAGTCAAGACAAGGTCAGTCCGGCCCTCTCATTTCTTTAAGAGGCCTCAGGACAAACTTCGGGTTGGTTTTGGGTCGGTATCAGGACAACAGGTCGGGTTAGAAAAGCTGGTCAAAAGTTTACAAATTTATATGCATATCAATATAAACTCATATTTATGATAATTTAAAGGTTAAATGATTAAATATTTTACTATTTAGTGAGTAAAATACAATTCTCATAATGAAGTATGAGTAAAATGTTTTAAATAATTTCGTTTACAACTTAACCTTGATAAATATGTGTATCAACCTTAAAAGTACATTAATATAAATTTTCTATTACAATTAAAACTATTAAATTGCAAAATAATAATATTCATTATTGTAAGATATAAACAATGCAGATAAAATATTTATCAACAAAATAATTTATATGAAGTTAATATGAAGTTAAACATAACATCAACAGAAATAATATTTACATTAATAAGTCATAAAGTGAAACATATTTATATGACAAAAAAAATCCACATAAGTAAATTATATACTTTATAAAAATAATTTATACCTTGCGGGTCAAGTTGGGACATGGTTGTCTCGCACCATCCATTTGAATTAAAACACGGTTCTAAAATTCTGACCCCCCTGACCCATCGGGTCACAATTCTTGCCCCAACCCTTTTTTAAAATCGGGGCGGGGCATGGATCGACAGGGCTCTATTTTCGCTGCTAATGCGGGTGACTTGGGAAACATACTTTCTGGGCAAGATGGTGCTTTTATTTTAATCTTGTTAAATTCTTTTGGTTTGCCTAGTGTTTCCACCCCACTAAAACTGGAAAATGTATTTAGGCAATGCACTAATGATTGAGATTTGGAGTCACCACCAGTTTTTGAGAAAAAACTGGAAAACAATATCATATCCAACTAGTCCACATCAGAGATTCTAGGGAAGTTTCTTCGTTGTACAAAGGAAAGAGTTTAGGCACCCTTTGCACCCCAAAAATAGGTTTTCATAAGTGTTTATTGCATTCTTTTTTACTCAGGCAGATTTTATTGTACTTTGGTTGGTTTTGAGAAGATTTCTTGATGGTTTTGTAAGCTGCGTGTCGCACTTGATTTCAACAAACTGTTCAAATTCCATTTCCACACCAGAATATTTCACAAAGGAAATCCAGTTCCAGCACTAATGTATGAAAATTCAGCAACGCACCATGAGTCCTATTCCAGCCACTAGTGCAAAAATTCAGCAATGCACCATAGGAAGTCCTATTCCAGCCACTTATTCTTCTCAAGTATATCAAACCAATGATGGAGAATTAAATGCCCAAAAATCATGAAGAAGTTCAAACAAAATAGTAAATCTCACAGCCCACTCCATATATTCTCTTCCATTCAACTAACATGTTTTTATTGAACCCAGAAATCTGTTTACTTCAATCTTCCCACTAATGAAAAACATAGACATGAATTTAATCATCGGGTGGCTGTAAATGGCCCTCAATCAACTCTTACGCAAAACATGCAAAGCAGAGATTCTTAATGAAATTATATGGGACTGACAAAATCATAGAAATGATCAAATCAAGGTATGTAGCCAGTATTTATTTCATGCACAAACTCATGTATGCAAAAACAGAAAACAGGTTATTTAAAGCATGAAAAACGACTAACAACATGCTTAACTGAAAATCTAGACAATAGCATGAATCAAAACGACAATCAAATTTCAGAATTAGGAACAAAGGGAAGATTCAAAACTGCCCAGAAAATCCTTCTGATGACCATAGGGAATGAGATCTCTCATTCCAGCCATCATAGACAGGTACAGAACTGAGCCAACTTATGAAAAATAAAGAACAAAGAAAACAGAAATGACATGCAACATCCAATACCAATGAAAGCTGTTTTATTCTATACAAATTTATTGAAGAACAAATGCCAAATGGATGGCTACATGGCTACCAGATTTGTTAAACCAAAACAGTTCTAATAATCATACCTGATCAAGAACTAAAAGAAAGCAAAAATCTCTCAGAATCTGTTGGGAATCTCACTGCCAATCTAAAGGATAAACAACCCGAAACTTGCAGCCCAAGCAAGAGTCAAATACCAGCAGTTCTTCTCTCTCTTTTGGGCTCCAACAGCTGCTCCTTCCCAAAAAAACGTGAGAGGATCTCTCCCTCTCTCCGAAAAAAAAACTCTCCCCCTCAGAAAAACGTAACTGTTCACGTTTTCCCAGCCCAAGTATAAAAGAAAGCTCTCTCTCTCCCCCCATACCTAGCCTCTCCCATGCAGAAACTAAAGAGAGCTTTTATATCCCATGTATTAGGGTCTTAAGAAAGTACATGGAAGCTTCCTAATAGTCCCCACATGCAACAAAGCATCCAATCAAAACAAGACAGCTCATCCAAATAGTTAGTGGACGAAAAAATGCACAACGAGGCTCAAGTTCTATCAAAATTACAAAACAGCATCTGTTTTAAGAATTACCAACACAACCTTAAATTTTCAAAATGCCAAAAATGCACCACACAAATGACAAATTATTAAAAACATAATTTCAAAACAAACTATATCAAATTAAAAATATCAAAACAGAACAAAAAAGGGTGTCTACTCCTAGAATGATTGTCAAAACTCGAAACACACTTTATCTAGAGTAGCTGAGGTTGACTTGATAGATATTCAGGTGGATGGTTGCAAATATGGCACTTTTTCAAAAATTAAATTGGATTTTAGGCTTTCATCTCATAGATTAATCTTTAGTTTGCATTGTGTTTCTCTATTGTCCTAGGTTCCACTAACCAGGCTGTATTCGATACTTTTTTTTTTTTTTGATTGGAGGATATTTTACATCATATCTCAAATCATATTACATTCAAACCCTGAGACAATTCTAACAAACTTGCAATGGAAGACGACAATAAGCTTCCACACATCAAGTGGGGAGACCACTAGCTCCCATCAAAGAATAAAGGGGACCACATGCCCCTACCTATATTTGGGTTCAGAATCCTACGTGGGATTCGAACCACGCATCGGCTGGGAATGGAAATCTCGTTCCGCAGCCGATGACCAGACGAGCACCGCTCGTCTGGCGGCTGTATTCGATACTTGGGTGGGCTGTCATTGTTCATGCTAACCATGTTGACCTTGGAAGAGGTATGACTTATTTTTGAGCTTCAACTGTAAGCTTTTGGCATAAAATTCCCTGATTTTAGTATGTCATATGCTAGAAGTGTTTGTTTTGTACTAATTGCACTTGAAATGTTGCTGTGGCAAGCTCTTTCAGATTTGATTCACTATCTGAATATTGGTTGTTATTTGTTGGAAAATAAGTAATTCCACAATAAGATTCTGACATGCTAATAAAAGCAATGAAATAAATAAATGAATGAATCAATAAGAAAGAAGTAGCTCTAGAAGCTCGCATGAACAATTGTTTGGATGCTAAAAGTGTTAGGTAACACTCCCAACAAACGAGGGTGGTCCCTCAGTCTTGGCTATTTGAGCCTACCAAAGCTTCTGAATCTTTTTAGTTGCTTTTTAGACAATGCTCCGTGATGTTGTCCTAACAATCACAAGTATTTATACATATAATATGCTCTAGGCGAATTCCATGATAGAAATTCATGCTAATGCAGAGAATCATCACTCTTAATGATTCTATCTTTACATTACTTTGGAGAATGACTTTGTCCTCTATGTTTAAAGTGAAGAATGAGAGTGTTTGATCTTGAAATTGGCACTACATTGAACTACTATTTGACTTGAAAAAAGAAGCTAGATTATCATTTGCTCTCCGCCAGGATCCCAAATCATACTTAAGAATATGTTGTGCATTTCTAACCTTGCTTACAAAGTCAAAATTGGCAAATCTTTTCCCTTTGAGCAGCAATATATACATGTAGTAACTTTGCATCAATTTGAATAGATCTTTGTAGTGATAAATAAGGGGTGCACATCGGGTGGTTTTTGCCCAGCCCGGACCCGGTACCCATGCCAGCCCTATATATTCCAGTCCGGGTTGCAACCCATACTGGACCTTATGCCACCAATTTCAGTCTAGGTTAGAGCAAGTCTGGGCTGGGTTCAAAATAGTGCTAAAAAAATGAACAATTGACCAAGTTGGGTTCTAGAATGGCGTTATTTTTTTAGTTAATTTTTTAATCTTTCCTTTCATTAGAAGTATTTTTGTTAATTTATTAGATTAATTTTTCAATTACAACATCGATCATATATAATAGGAAGCATCATATGAGGAATCTTTCACGGGTACAAGGATCTACTACCAGTAGTGAAGCATCACAGGATCTGCCATGGAAGCTCATACATGCTGCCGTCATCAGTTTTGAATGTGAGACTTCTCATCACCACAACTGGCTGCCAAGAAGAACCACAGTGATGGCCACGATGCCCTCTTATACACCTCAGTGACCTTCTTCCCAAATTAACCTATATATTCACACCAGTCAACGCTACAAAGAAATTAGTTGATTAATTCCAGCCCACCTAAATATTTATATCTGTGGAATTGAGCCTGCATTTCTCAATTTGTATTAAAAAATCACTAGCTGAATTAGGAAGTTTATCGCCACTCATGCGTGTAAAAATGAAAGATTTCAAGCCATAAACAATAAAGTGTCAAGCCACACATGCATGTAAGAATGCTGTTCTGCCATGATTTTCCAACAAAATAATGTATGTAAAAACAAAGAAAAGCAGCTAGTGCTATTGGAATACTCATCTCAGCAAAAAACACGAACTCCAACAAATGCATCAAAAGGATACCAATATTCATCGGCTTGTAGATGGCCAACCCACCAGTACGATTAATAATATCCATGAAGAGCCATAGCAACCATAGCAGCTGGGAGATGGATTTTTGGTAGAAAATAGAGAGAAGTGTGGAAAGGAAGAAAACGGATTGGATTTTTTCGCCTTGAAAGCTTTGCCTTACTTTCTTCCGATCGGCCACTGCAAAGATGCTGCATGAAATCCCTGCGACGACGTGCTTCTAGCGGAGGCAAACAGGGGTACCATGGCTAGGCGTTTTTTTCCCCCTCTTCTTCTGAGAGAGAAAGGGCAACGATTGTTGAATAGGTAGGGGCACGTCGCACGCATGCGACTGGCTGGCTTCAGGTGGAATTGCGGGCAGGTTTGGCCAGTACCAGGGTATTCCCAACCTGGTACTAATATGCTCTTGGTCGGGTAAAACCCGGTACTAATATATGACCCAAAACTGGGATTTTCTTAGTATTGGACCAGTCTGGATCAGGTAAAACCTACCCGGTGTGCACCACTAGTACTGATAATTCATGTGCATTGAAGGAACAGTGCTTGCCCACTAGCCAGCACTACCATCATATTGTCTTCACCAATTCCAAATTGACGATGCATATATAATCTATTGCCCTTTATCTACTTCGTAGGTCATTAGGAGTTCTGTTTCTGTGGCAGTTTGAATCAGTTCATGTATCATGGAAGTAGCCTAAATTACATTAGATGTGTAAATACTTGGAATAAGATCACGAATCGTCTAAGAAAATCTGCGTGAACAGGTTTGCAAGCTTCTTGTTAGCTTGCATAACCAAAATGTAGGAACAGCCCTGGTTTGCTGGGAGTGTCATTGAACAAAATGCTTGTGTGCGGTAAATGATTTGTGCCTTGTGAATGATTTAAAGATAAATGGGAATTTTCTTTTGGACAGAATTACCCCATGGATTACATATGATATACTAAGCTTATTTTGATGCTCGAAGATAGTGCCATTATCAAATAGACCAACAGCATATCTCTTAGACAATATCCAATGGGCCATTATCTGCTAATGAAATTTAGTGTGGAATTTAGAAATTTAATTCTCTGAATTTGTGCAAATTGTAGTCACTGTTTTTACATGTGATCAAATTTTGACAAGATGTCTGATATTTGGCGTTTGTCGTTTTCATGTTATAGTGACAAGTTTAGACTACTGCAATCTCTAGTAACTTAAAAGTTTAGACTGATAGATTGTCTAAGGATGAAAATTCTCTAAATCTAACCACAAAATCTAATCTATGTAGAATCAAAATGCCTTAAGCATATGCATGTGTTGATGCAGTTCAATTTGCTTCTCTTTTTTGGAAATGCTTATTTGATATTTCGGAAAATTTTGCTGCTTATTACCATTCCATTGCCTGCTACTTGGGAATTACCTGAAAGGCATATAGATGATTTCCTACCTCATTGAACTCTTACACTTGGATTTTTTGTTATTAACTTGGAAGGTTAATAGTGATAATGGTATACAGGGGGGAATGAGGAAAGCAAGCAAATGGGAAATGCTGGTGCTAGAGTTGGATGTGGTAAAGCTATTGTGTTCTATTTTAACTGTTGTATGGTATCAAATAACTGAGAGCAATTTTCTTAAAGAAAGTGTTAGCAGGAAGTGATTACTGTGGGATAAACAATTCAATTGCTTTTTCCATAGTTGATACGAGCAGTCCTTGAAACTTTAAAGCTTCCTGTTCCCAGACTTAGTAGCCATCTTCATAGTATGTAAATGACACTTACATGAAACTACATGGTAAGAGAATGATTTCAGCTTGCAAATATTCTGATGAGGTTTTGATCTTATGGTTGGACCAACCAGTTTGATTCACCTGGATCATATCGATGTGCCTGTCAACTGAACTGAACTGTATGTTTTAACAGTTGGGTAAAAAATACTATTGGAATATACCTACCCTTGCCCTCACCCAAGATACATTTCTAACTTGTTCAAATTTCCTAATAATACATATCAGTTCGCCAAAAAACAATGCACATACATCCTCTGGCAAAGGACCTGTTAGAACCTCTAATGTTGATGTTGCCATTTTTTGCATTGCTAGGAACCGCAGTAAAATGCTGATAATCTTGGCTTGGCAGGTGTTATTGGCTCCAGTCTGCTGTTTAGTTGGAAGACTTCTTCTTACAGGTATAAATCCATTCCAGTTTATATAGATTATAAAAATAAATGCCTGGAAATGTCAAAAGGGCATACTTAGCAGGTGTATTAAGAACTATATTTCTTTCAAGATCTAGAGAGGTCCCAATGGCCTCTGCGTATTTTTTGTTTCATAATCTTCCAAGTGATGGTCTTGTGATCAGTGAATAACTTAAAGCAATAAATAACCTATTATTGGAAATCTTGGATGCTAAGCCAGATAGGAACCCAAGTGTAGGTTGCCAATGACCCAGTGTAAACTAGCTATTTTGCATGTATGAATATTGCATATGCATATTTAGGCTTTTTTCTTTTCAAGAGAAAAAAAAAAATCATCGTTGCAGTTTGACCAACCTATATTGCTGATTTAAAGGTAGCTCTATTTTCTTCCCCTTCTTGCTTATTGATCTTGTTGTTTGGTTTGTGGAAGAGTAACATTACTCTTGGGCTGGGAGAGTGAAATTAGAAATGCTTCCTGCTGCTACCAATGAAGGCATATCTTAAAACCCTATGCTATAACTAGGTTATATGTCTCTTTTTTTTCTTTTCTTTTTCATTTTTTTTTGACATCGTGTCATTGGCTTTTTTTAATATGAAAAATTGCCCATTAAATGTATAAATCATCATTATTATTATAAACATTGAAAATGGAAAAGAGTTCCTAGGGATGTATAAGTGGGGTCTCAAGTGATGTGTTTTAAAATTGTGTAGTTGAGTTGCAAGGCTAGAGTGAATAATATTACATTAATGAGACTCATAGCATATGAGCCCAGGATAAAATTTTTGATTTTGTATTTTACAAGTATTAGGGAACACACTTTAGTAGATGTGGTCTGAAAAGTCAAAGAGTTAGATCCAGTAAAAGTTAGGGCAACGGGCAAAGGCTTAGAGTTGAATTGTAGTTTGACGACAAACTAGGCAATAGCTGGTGGGCTTGTAATGATTGAAAAACAAATCCTACGTTGAAAGAGGAAGAGAGTTCCTGAGGTTTTGTAAGTGGATCTCAAGTTAAATATAGTATAACAAGTTTTAAAACCGTATGGTAGAGCTGCAAGTGAAAGCAGATAATATAATAAGCCCATAGCCCATGGGCCCAAGATAGTTCTTGGAGGGGTCTGTGCATTACATATATAAAACATGTAAATCGGCCTTATAAAATAATGACACTGAAATATTTGGAACTGTGGATTTATGATGAGCTCCAATTACAAACTGAATTTAACTCACGAACCTCTTGGTTTCGAGCTCACGTACGTTATTAACCAATCAATATCTAAGCTATTCATTTTACTTTGAAATAACTTGTTCAATTACGAGTCCATTTCTAATCCAAATCAAAATCTTAAGTAGGTTATTGCCATTTAAAGGTCAAAACCCAAACATATTGAAATGATTTACTTTTTGTGAATTTCAAATCTTTTTTATACTTTCTAAAATATTCTTCATGTGCAGGTGAACAATTATATAGATTATTTTAACATTCTAATGCTGGTATGCATGGTCCTTTCAGATTTTGGTCATGATTGGGCTTTGCTTCTACGAAATAGTTTTCATGGAAGCGAATGTGAAACCTCTGGTTTTGGTCCGTCTTGATGATTATATGAAATCTACTCTTACCTATTTTATTTAGAATTATATTTTCCCAATTGTGTTTGGTAATAAAGCAAGATGGGTTTTCAAAAAAAATTTAAAAATAGACACTAATGTGATATAATAGTAGTGTGTTTGGTAATGAGAGAAAAATGGCAGGGGAATATTTATTTATTTATTTTTAAAAAAGTGAGGGAGTGATGTGATGTCAGCGTGGGTAATGTGATGGAGGTGATAATCAAAAGCCAAGAAAATAAAGAAAAAATAAATAGGGTAGTTTTATTTAAAAATATATATTTACATATTTATATTATTTTCTATATATTTAGTTATTTTTTAAATATTTTTCTATATATCTATGTTATTTATTTTATTTTTATTCTCTTTACTCTTGACTGTTCTATTGTATTAAATCACTTCGCACCTTGTTTTAACATTTCCCCACAATTTCTCTTGAAATTTTAATTCATTACTAAGAATACTCTTTTTAAGTCATCATTGTATATTAATGAATTTTATTTGAATAATGAATAATAATATATAATAAAAGATATTTCCTATAAACTCGTAGATATTTATAAGGTCGTGAATTAGGCCAGGTCATTTTGCACATTTTCTTAAGAAACCTAGTTAAGTCCCGTTTGGTCTCAAGTTTATAATCTGGGTTGAAATTTTCGATCAACTTCGAAAATTTTGATACTTTAAATACTTATTTCATTTACATAAAACTCGCATCTTAATTATTATAATATGTAATTTTAAAAATTAAAGTAAATTATAATTAAATATAATTAACACGTTTTTTAAAAACGAGGACAAAATAATATATATATATATATATATATATATATGAGACTTGATCCTGTGCAGTCCGCTGTAAAATGGACCCCACACATATTAGATTGTGATGAAACTTTATATACTCATTTATC
>JAXCLR010000092.1:43100027-43127760 GCA_035584095.1 Annona squamosa
CTTTAATGTGTTTCGGTTAATTTTAATTAAACTGGTGATCACAGTGCTCTTAACGACAAGCACTTGGTATGCATCAGGTTCGTTTCCAAAAGTCAAGTTCGAAAACATTGCCTTAACAACATGAATATAATACATAAATAAAAGAAATAGGGTAATGGTCATTTCCAAATATTTTTTTTAATGTTTGTAAAAAATTTAATTAACATACCTAAGAAAATTAACTTAATTTGCACATTATTTCTAAGGAAACATACAAAGGCATAACATGAACATTTGTTGTAACAATCTTTCTCAAAATAAATAATGAAATAGAAATTTATCTCAATACATCATCGAATTTGAAAAGCTTGCTTAACTTAAAGTCTCAGATTGTGTATTGCACTTTCTCTTTTTCTTTTCCTATCAAAATTAACAATTTTGGCTAAGCGTTAACTTAAATCACTATATATCGCATTCTAATTTTAATGTTTATGGATGCATTAATTTGAAAGCTAATAATTTTTTATCCATTAAGCGCCTACTTAGATATATATTAGGCATATTAAAATCTATCAATCATTCTTATATTGTATAAATTTGCTGCCTATTAATCTCGCATAAATTTCGAACACCCATACCCCTACTTAAACTTAGCATAATACCTCCATAATTTTTTTATATATATTTTTAACACTTCAAACATCTTAAAATTTATCTATAAATAATGTTTAAATCAAATACTCCAAAAGCTTTATGTTTAACCTAAGTTTTTTTGGCTGCCTAATTTTCACGGGTAATGAAAAATTTTAAGTTTTCTCCTTTTTACCTAAAATTAGGCATATTAATTTATAACTAATACATCCCAATAGCATTTGTAACTATTATATCATGATTTAAAATAAGAAAATTTGGATACGCCACTTTTAAATTTTTGATTTCACACTTGGGTTGATTTTAGCCTTCCATTTTCATGATTTGAGTTCCAAATATCTTCTTATTCACAAATTTATCAAAAGTCCCATCATTTTTCAGCTATTTTTGGGATAAAAATTAAAATCATATCTATTTCTACTCTTGGATCCCTAAATAACCAAATCTACTACTCAAATTGGTGTAATTTACTTCTATACATATTTATCTAAGGTATTTTAGCAAAACCCCTATATTTATTACATGATTTGGGCGAAAATTATAAAAACCCAACAAAAAATTATTTCTTCCTTACCTTCGGCAACCCGAGCGGCGGCAGCATGGGCGGCGGTGTGGACAATGGTGACGGCAGTCCTCTCCTCTCTTCTCTCTCCTTCTTCTTTATTCCCCTCCTCTTTCTTTCTTCTTCTTCCTCTCTCCTTCCCTTTCATTTTTTCTTTTTTTTTTTTTGCTCTGTTCGCGAGCCTGCTCGAGCTCCCTCTTACACCCCTCTTAAGTAGTTTCGGTGCTCTGCATGTGCACCGAAAACATTCACATGCAGTAGCATATATTAATTTATTTTTTCAAATATGGGTTTGGCCCTACAGAATCCATGGTCAGCCATCACCATAAGAACCACTTCCCTCCAAATCTGCTTCAAGTTTGTGGAGTATTCACATCATTGCAAACTTCCCGAAGCTCAATTCCAAGGTCACCTACACTCAAGTTAGGCTCGTGGAGGCCGCCCTCTCCATGTTCATGGATCTAGGGAATTCAATCCAGAGCAGCCATGCGAAGAGACCCGCCTCAATGGAGTAGTCCACCCCTTCACCCACTTTGCTCCATATCTACTTCAAGTTTGTGGAAATATACACCTGCGAATACAAGGACATGCTGAAGCTGGTGTTTCGAGAGCTTCAAGCTTTAGGAAAATATATCATCTCCAGCTGCAGCTTTGAAGCTGACATTATCCTATTGTTTGCTTCCAGATCTAGTAGGAATATATGTTCGGTAATCACTGCAGGAACCACTTTCCTCTATAGTTGATAAGCTCCATTTTCCACATTCGGCTATGATTGCGAATTCATGCCTGCAAAAAAACCCACCTTTTCTTGTGGCATAAGCCATCAAAAAATCCCATTGGTCAGTTGTCATCTCCTGTTCCAGCACCAAGCTTTGATCGAGCATCAAATTTGCAACCTAATGACCAACTACTATCCCCTATTCTGGCACCGAGCTCTAGTCATCTTCACCTCTAACCCATCTTGAAAGTAGCTTCTAGCATTGTGTGATGGTAGCTACTAACTTTAGCAATAGCAACCTCTACCGATTGGCACCAGCGAGCTCACCTCGACATCGCGATTAAATCAAGCAGTTGCGTTCTCTTGCTCTTCGTCGGCCAACAAGAAATGCTGCTTTCTTAAAATCGTTTTCCACTTGCAGCTTCATCTTTTCCAAATCTAGTGGATGATGGTGACTTAGAAGATGGTGGAATTGATTTCCCAGCAAGCATTCGACAATGATGACTTCATTTTCTTAGTTTGGAATACGAAGAAGCACAAGGATAATTTTGGCTTTTATGAAATTTTAGGGGTAATTTGGACCAATCTGACTCCATTTCTCTCTACCATCATTTACTGTGTATATTTGATAGTTAGAATATACTTAATGGGTATATGTGAAATTTTTCATACTTAACGGGTATACCTGAAATTAAGTATAAAAGTTGTGAGTATACTTGAAATTAACTCTTTTTTATGCATGTCGACTATTGATTCTATGCCATCAAACCATGCTAACAGCAGAAATGCAAGTACATACACTTGCTGTATTGCCGCAACCCTTTAATACATACTACGTTCCGGTCCAATTCCATATTTCATATGCATAACCCTTCCTCTTAGATTAGTCACTTCCTCGTACATACATTTGCAACAGAGTCTCAAGGTCTTTACTTAGTCCCAAGAGAGTATGAAATATTTTTCTAATCTCAGATGGATGTCCATTCGAAAGAGAATTTACAAAAAAAAATATTTAAAAGTGCTCAAAAATGGTAAAACTTGGTTTATAGGTTAAATACACTTAGCTTTACATATTTATAAAAAATTAAAAAATAAAAAATGGATCCACGACTGACTACATGACGAATCTGATGTGGCCCTCACGTGTTAGATTGTGGGATCATCTTTCATGTGTATATATATATATGGAAAATAATCAAGTGCATTTAGACTGTACTATAATTACGGAGCAGTCCATGCACTGTAAAGCCCATTTAATCATGAATGAGAAATCTATTCCACCTATTGTATTTAAAATTATTCACTTTATTAGTATATCAATTTTTACGCAAATCCAACATGTGTATTTGTTTCGTCTTAAAATGGTATAAAATAAATATAATAAAATAGTTTAACATGAATATCAAGTTAAATTTGTATTTTCAACTTCCAAACCATCTAAATTTTGATTTTTATATGGATAAATGATTGTATAAAGTTTGATTACGTCTCTCTCTCTCTCTATATATATACATATATATGTAGAAATATTCAGGCGCAGCATGCTGCATCAGAATTTTCGGTGCAACATCGCTGAAATGGGCCCTACATGATCATCAAATCATAATCTACTCTATCCATTGTATTTAGAATAATATATTCTATTACCATACCAATTTTCATCCCAATCAGATATGTATATGGGCCCCATCTTAAAATGGTACAAATTCAACTAATAAAATAGTTTGATGTGAATAACAACTTCAAAGTGGTTTTTTCAACATATAAACTATTTGCTATAAAATTTATATATGGATAAATGATTGTATAAAATTTTATTACATTCTAATATGCGTGGGGCCCACTTTTCATCAAATGTACCGTTGTTCCGGTGCAGTTGCGCTGCACCGAAACAGCTCCTACATATATATATATATATATATATATCAAAATCTTAGATTTTGAAGCGGAGCTCTATATAAGACCAATTGCACTAGAACTATCATATGTTTGGCCCAAAATGGGCCCCACATGTATATTTGTGTTGATACTTTATACAATCATTTATCCATATATAAATTTTAAAGCAAATAATTTGCATGTTAAAGAAACAACTTTAAAATTATTATTAAATTAAAGTATTTTATTATATTTAATTTGTATCATTTTTAGATGAGATCTATACACATTTAATTCGAATGATAATAAAATATATAATTCTAAATATAATAGGTAGAGTAGATTATAATTTTATGATCATGTGGGGCCCATTTTAAGGTAAATGCACCGTAATTTATAGTGCAGGTTACTGTGCCTTAATATTTATTTCTCTTTCTATATATATATATATGAGAAATATTTAGGTGCAGTTTCGATGTACCAAAATTACGATGCAACTATATGATCATAAAATTATAATCTACTCTACCCTTATATTTAGAATTATGCATTCTAGTACCATACCAATGTCATCCTAATTGGATATGTGTATGGACGCTATCTAAAAATGGTATAAATTCAACATAATAAAATAATTTGATGTAAATAACAACTTTAAAGTTATTTTTCAATGTATAAACCATTTGTTATAAACTTTATACATGGATAAATGTTTATATGAAGTGTCAATACATTTAAATACATGTGAAACTTATTTCGGGTCAAATGCACCGTTAATTATGGTGCAACTTAACTGTATAGGAAAGGTTCTCTATGTCTTTATAATATATATAAAACTCATCCTATGCTGACGGACTACACCTTAATTATGGCATAGTTGACTATGAAATGGGCCCCACATATGTTAGAATGTAATGAAACTTTATGCAATCATTTATCCATATAAAAAATTATACTTTAAACGGTGTAGATATTGAAAATACTACTTTAAACTTGATATTTACATTAAACTATTTTATTTTGTTAATTTTGTATTATTTTAAGATGGGACACATACACATGTTGGATTTGGTGAAAATTGGTATGCTAATAAAGTGAATAATTATAAATATAATGAGTAGAGTAGATTTCTTATTCATGATCAAATGGGCACATAGACTGCATCGTAATTACGATGCAACCCAAATGTACTTGATTATTTTCTATATATATAAATAATGATTTTGTTAGCTTGGGATAAACAAATATCTCGCTTTACTCACGTCAAATTCATTTACAATACTTTTTTTTCTTCACACACACTTGTTTATATAAGTTATTTAATATATATATATATATATATCAAGTTTTACTATTTTTGAGTAGGAGTATATAATTTTTGAGTTTTTAAACATCTGTGTATAAAAAAAATCAAGAAGTTAAAGAAAGGGGTAAAACTGCATGGGATCAGCCCTCGTTGTTATTTATTTATGTTGTGAGTTATATTTTTAATTTAGGTTGCGTTTGCCTATAATTCAAACATTTCAACCAAAATTTTTTAGGATATGTTTAACAGTCTAAAAAAATTCTCAAACTAAAACTTTTTATTTTCTATAATTATTTTATTTTTAATTATTTATTTACATCTTTTAATACAATTACCCTACTTTTCAATCATTTCTACGCAATTACTCATACAACTAACCTATTTATTAACTTTAGTCTATTCACTCCTTATCATTATCCCAACTATATCATATAGTTTTTTTCGTTTCAAAAAATTTTACATCAAAAAATTTTCTCCAAAAAGTTTTATCACGTCTCAAACACAACCTAATCTAAAACTTCCTATTTTCCATAAATGACATATTTTTTAATTATTTTTCATCTTTTTATACAACTATCCCATTTTTCTGCCTTTTATACATAACTACACATATAACTAGCATATTTACTTTAGCATTCTCTTTACTCATAATCATCCCTATTATATCATATTAATTGTTCCAATTTAAAAATTTTTACTCTAATTCACAAGTTTCGTTACTTCCCAAATACATCATTAATTTTTTTTTATTATTTTAGAAACTTATATAGTTTGGTTATATAAAAGGTGCAGAGTCCTAGGCGATGTTTGGTAATGTGAAAGTCGTGTGAATTGTGGGATGGGGTGGGAAATGAAAAATAGAATATAATGAGAATTGTGTGATTGATATGAAATAATAAAGATAAATTTGGAATAAATAGGTTTGTTGAGTGGTAATTATTAGAAAATGATTAGAATATAGGGAAAAATGTGAAAAAATATGATGATTGGTTGAGAATGTAGACCTTGAAATCTGCAATATCATGGTTTCCCACACTATGTTTCCCACGCACATTACCAAACGTGCGCTAAAGGTCTCGAGTTTAAGTGCAAGTACAATAAGAAAATAAAATAATATATCTTGTTTTGCATTTGGCTTCATCATGCTGGAATTTTATATTTAGATGAATTTGCTTTCAAAATGAATGCATGGAACGACATCTTTGATGAAAATTTTTGATTTTTTAAAGTTCAAATTCAATACATTCGGGTGCACTTAGCTTAAGTGCATTTTGGTGAATAACTCTTTCCCAAAAATTTTTAATTTTTTTTAAAATTCATATGTGAGGGAAAGCATGAGTTTTCATATATAGTTTTTACATTATTTTGATTGTTTCTAATATTTTATTTTGAATATTAAATATGAAAAAGTTATTTCTCATGTGCAAGCATAGGAGAAATAGATAATTTTCTTTTTAAAATTTAAAATAAAATATTTTAAAATACACACAATATATATAAATGATATATATGAGACATTCATGCTTCGGCTCACGTGTAAATATAAAAAATAAAAATATTTTTTTTGAAAACAAAAATAATAAAATTTAAAACAAGAGTTATTCACCTAGGTGCACTTAAGCTAAATACTCTTAATTGGGATGGATGATGGTTTTTTTTATTTTTTTCATGGTTTTATTAGCAAAGAGTGACATTTTTGGTGGTTGTTGTCTTTGTTAAAAGAAAAAGAGAAAATTGTCATCCATAGAAATAGTACCTCGGTATGATTAAAGATATAGGAACTTTTCTATAAATTCTTTTTCTATGTAACTCTTTTTATTTTCAATATCTAAATAGTTGATAGAAAATTCACTCCATCAATTATACTTAATATCATTTATATTATCATGAAAATCTTTCATTTATCTAGTATTATTGTATATGTGCTCAATTTATAAATGTGTAAAATTAATGTAATAAAATAATTTAATATTAAATATCAATTTTTAAGTAATAATTTCAATCTCTAAATCGTCTAAAATATTGGATAATGATTTTATAATATTATTACATTCTAATACATATGTCAATAGATCGAAGTATTTTTCCTAATTTACACACAAATGTACCTATTTTGAGCAAATATAGTCTATGCACATATTGGATTTGGATAAAACTTAGTTTTTTAACTAAACAAATGATGTTAAATATAATGAATGGATTGAATTTTTCATCAAATATCAAAATCTTAAAAATAGAGGAGTGTTTACATGGAACTGCTTATATGTAACTTAGTTACATGGAAGTGAGCTCAATAGGCATAATTCTTTAAGATAAATAGATATATATTTTGAATATGGGTTCTACTTCTATATAACTAAGTTTTATATGCATAATATATAATATATTTTAAATATATATGTAGCACCCAGACTTAGAAAAATAATCCCGAGTCCATGGGTTGAGTTATGGTTCGATAATAAACCAGGCGGAAGGTAGTGGTCTGTAACAAACCAAAACTGAATCTCATATCAAAAAGGGAGATAGAGTTCTTGGAAGTTTATAAGTAGGTTTAAGCTTAAATATTGTGTGATGTATTTTAAAACTACACGACTGAGCTACTAAGTCAGAGTGGGCAATATGACACTATGAGACTCATAACTCATGAACCTAAGATCGTTTTTTTGGGTCTGAGCATTAACTCCTTTAAGATTTAAGATTGTGATCCTTGAGAAAAATTTAATTCATTCATTGTATTTAACACTATTCGTTTATCTAGGAGACCAAACTTCATCCCAATAAAGTATTTTTATGGACCACATTTGTTGAAATATATATATATATATATATATTCATTTATAAATTATGAAAACAATTAGATTCATTTATACATGCGTTAGAATGTAATAATATTTTATGGAATCATTTATCCTAGCGTAAATGATATTTTAGATGGTTTAGATGTTGAAAATATATATTTAAAATTGATATTTAATATTAAACTATTTTATTATATTGATTTTCAATGAAGCCCATACACAGTGATATTAGGCAAATAAAAGAATTTTCAAAATACTAAAAACAATGTTAAATATAATAGATGAAGCAAATTTTTCATCAACGATTAAAATATTAAAACTTAAAAATCAAGGGATTACATAGAAAAGGGATTTCATGTAAGCGTGACCATTTAAATATATATATGGTGATGGGTATGAAAGCTTTAAGAGAAGTTCCGATTTAGTTTGAATATGTTTATTTTTGGTGTGCATTAATTGCATGTATTTGTAACAGAGTTAGAGTAAATTGGATTTCTTTTCCTTTGGAAATTTCATAGAAAGAAAGGAGATGAAATATTGTATTATTTGTAGAAATAGTTGTTAGTGAAAAGTTGCCCTTTGGCCAATATTCCTTTTTGTTTGGGTTGACGCCTGGACTAAACCCGACGTCAGAGAAAGCCCAATGCAAGAAGATGCGCCCAAGTAGTATAATGACGAGTGATGACATAGCAGTTTCTTATTCATCCAATATCTTTTATTAAAGATTAAGCAATGTAATTATCAAAAATATTAATCAATGTAACTCTAATTTGTATGATCAAGTAGTCAATTCCAATATTTTTAATGCCCGTGAACTCAATAGTAGAGTTTTTGCATTTGAGGCTTAATTTTTAATTTATTAAATTAAATATTATTTTATATCATTTAATTAAGTTTTCATTGAACCATCATCTATTTTCAAGTAATTTTCTACTTGGTAATCATGTTTGAACTAAACCATTATTTTACAAATAGGTCAAATATCATTGGATGCTAGAGATTTGTCGGTCAAAAAATTTCAAGGTACATGCTATTTTTTATTTATTAAGGGTATGTGTTAGGGAGTGATAAAATTTATGAATGAAAAAGTTTTTTTTAAATACTTTTAAATTGGTAGAAAATAATATGATATAATAGTAGTAATGATGAAGAATATAGAGAAAATAAAATTAAAATATATAAGTTAGTTATATGAATAGTAGAAATAATTGAAAAGTAAAGTAGTTGTATAGAAAAATATAAAAAAATAAATTAAAAATAGAATAATTATGGATGGTGAAAAATTTTAGTCGGAAAAGTTTTGGTTGAAAACAAACATAACCCAAATTGAAATCATGTATTGACGATGGGCATGTACTATTTTTCTATGATTGAGATGTAACAATGGAATATGACTAGTGTATGTGGAAAATTTTATTTATTATATCAGTTAATTATACTATAAATATATGATTAATCTTGAAAATTTACATTAAATAACTGGCTGAGGATCATTTTTTTTTTATCTCAGTACGTTGCAATAAGTATTTATTCATGATGTCAAAAATTGCTTTAACCGGGAACATATATCTTTTAGAAAGTTAACATCTTTTGAGAGTGCATATAGATTATTAAAATTTAAAATTAAAATATATGTTAAAGAAAAGTCATTAATGCACTTGTTTTTGTCATTATAAACAAACATACACGTAGGTAAATTGTCAATTGTTAAAATCTTTAATAAGTTTTTAAAATTAGAAAATAAGTTCGTGGACACATGAATTAAATTAGGTCATAATTTTTTTATTTTTTATTTTTATGGAAGGTCACAAGCTTTTAATTCGGCGTATTCAACCATCTTCACCGGCAACTCTTTTAGACTCTCATTCAAGCCTACTCCTACTCTTATGTATACAATTCAGTTTATCACCTAATTGGTTTTTATATACTTAATTACATGAAGCAAGAGAAAATATAAATAAAAACTTAGCCCATGTTAAATGTATCAAAAGTAAAAATCAATGAGTTCTTATAAAAGTTAATCAAATCAGGACAAGCTGAAAAATAAGGATATGTTTGCATTTTATAACATATGTCAATTTAAAACTTTTCACTTTCTTCTTATAAAAAAAAACTTTTTACTTTCTATAACGGCTGTATTTTCTAATTTTTTTCCTCACACCTTCTTATATAATTTTTTCTCTCCCCTTCTTATACAACTATGCTATATTTGAACCATTCTTTGCAATTGTACAAACAACTATCATATCTATTTGAACTTTATTTTCTTTACTCATTATCATATTACATTATTTTTTCAATTTTAAGAATCTTTAAACAAAAAATTCTTCTTCTTTTAAAAGTTTTATCAAATACTAAACGCACCCTAAAGGTAATATACCAATTAAGATGTGAAAATGGTTGGGAGATATAGATATCTTTTTTAATAAGATTAGTGAACAAAGTTAATGCGAAATTAATAGAGAGTATAAAACCGTAATACCAACTTACTAAAACAAGGGTGATATACAAAATTATCCAAATTATAGAGAAATAACACAAATGGGTTATGCAATAAAGCTTTGGAAAAAACTAGTCGAACGAAAAAAAAAAAAGACAAGAAGCACATATCTTCGAAAATCAGTTTAGTTTCATGTCATGCAGATCAACTAATAAGCCATTTTTTAATTAGACAATTATTTATTAATGGTAACTTGAGCTCCCACTAGATGAGTTCAACTTAGCATTCTATTCCAGACGGCACATAGACGGCACACAGCTAATGGAGTATTTTGAGAACCGCATAAATGGCAACAGCTGATGAAGTATTCTAGGATCAACATATATAAATGGCACACAGCTGGTAATGTAGTAGTTTGGGACCAACGTAGATAGGAGACAGCAAATGTTGAAAGCTATCCACTTCAGTGATTTTTATCACATCCCAGTTATCATGTGTGTGTATATATATATATATATATATATAACACAGCATGGTATTCTTTGTTTCTTTACTTTCTAATGAATTTCGGCTCACCTGTGACAATTAGGGTAGGATCGATGACACTTGCAAAGAGAAACGTGGAGGGACAGTCATTAGGGTCGGAATATATCAATTCTGTTTTCATCAACATCATACATCGAAAGTCATAGTCTGCTCGATTTGATCAATCTGTGGGCTGCAAGTTTCTTTGAGTGAATGGAAACAGCAAGATAACCCACTTCAATCACCAAAGCCTCGACAGCTTATTTTATATTTTTATTCACCTGCTCTGGTTGGGCTTTCGTAACACATGATGGGAAGATTAAAATATTTTCACATACGCGTTTCGCAGCTGTCGTTCGCATTGAATTTCCAGCCATCAAAATTCCCATTCTTTTATAAATGAATATAGATAGTGGACTTGTTTAATTTTGGCATATTTTTCAGGCTTATTGCTTATTTGTTAAAATAATTGGCTATCCCAAATAATCACGTATATCGCAGTTTATAATTAAAAGAGAGTAGAAGATCATTTTTGCAAATAAGATATAATTAAGCACATCCTCTTCGAGTGCTTCTTGCTTATCATTATATTTTTCTTAATACAATCCCACTTTAAGTGTAAGTCACCGAGAATTCGTTTCAAGTAACTCTCTCTATTTTAAGTATATAAATGATTGTTGCAAAAATCTAATCTGTTTATTATATTTAATATCATTTATTTATTTAGGAGACGATATTTCGTTCAAATCAAATATGTCTATCAGTCGCATTTGCTCAAACATAAATATATTTTATATGTAAATTATAAAAAATGATTAAATCTATTTACATGTGTATGAGAATATAATAAAATTTTATAGAATTATTCATCCACAAAGTAATGAAATTGATATATGGAATTAAACCATTTTGTTAAGTTGATTTTATACATTTGTACATTAGGCCAATGCATAGTGATGCTGAAAAAATGAAATAATTTCTGTGATAATCTAAATAATGTAAAATATAATAAATTGAATGAATTCTAAATGATGTAAGACATATATGCTTCTACCGGAGTGAACTTTGACAAAGATGATTATACCTCGAATAATAAATAGTTCTCTAAAATTATTCATTTGATTTAATATAGCTAAAGTGAAATGCTTAAATAACAAATTGAAGGGACTGATTAAAAAAATGTTTTACAAATATTTTTACAAGATTTTTAATATCTAAAGCTTTTATACTTATTTAATGTAGCTAAAGTGAAAGGCTTAAAAATTAGATGAAGGATCGAGGATTAAAAATAAATGTTTGTACAACTACTTTTTACAAAATTTTTAGTTATGATGATAGAAATTAACTTAAGTATTTAGTTATGATGATAGAAATCGAAGACTTCAAAAAATTTTAAATATTATATATTTAGTACTAGATTTTTAACTGTTTTATGTTTACTCTTTAATGATGTTAAATATTGATATCATATAAGTTCCAATCAATTGGAAAATTGGAATCATAAATAATTATGTATATACATCTTGTTTTATTTTTTGAATGGTTCAGATACAAAAAACTTCAACATATAAAAAAAATAATAAATTATTTAGTAAATTACTCATATACCCACAACACTTACCACTAATTCCGACTACGTTCATAAGATTTCAAAAATTCTTCTTATACCTGTGATATTTCATCCTAATTTTCTTTCGTATCTAACCGTTATCTACCCCATTAAGAAGACAATTTTTATTTCTCTAAAATTTTCATACCAATATAAACTTTGGTATAGTGATAAACACATGATTTTAAAAACCTGTTCGGCTGGATTTTCATTTCATCATGGATGTGCGCCCCATTTGTAGCCAACGACACATATCCCTTAATAAAATTATTTATTTTAATTTATCTGAATATTCCGCTAGATTACCCCCTATGCGACACTGTATTAAACCTCGAACCTATTAGGGGAATTAGTACTTCATTAGTTTAGATTTGAACCTTATATACGTCAACTATAGCTTAATGGTTCTTTTAATTAAGTAATATCAGAAAATCTTTACTCATTTGACTTCAATTGTCTCCCTTTCTAAGTCATCTATAATGTCAAAATAACAACATTACCTGTGGTACCCGCATCCATGAACATGTGAGCAAGCCATCAAACGCTACAGTCTCTGGTACAACCTACCGTGATTAAAAAATTTTGCACTTCACTTTTTCTTGTACGCAACCAAAATGCTATTCCATGATTTTCTGCCATGCATTTCTCAGTTACTTGTACCCAATAGCTTCACCAAACAAGCTATAAAATGGTGGCCACTTTGGAAGAGCTGGCCACAAACAAACACTTACCATACATACACACACCATCATGGAATTCTCAAGGCCATCAGTTATAGCAGCATCAGCCATTTTGGTTCTTCTGATGCTGTTCTCAACTTCCGAGGCTGGCGTCCAGTGCAGCGACGTGGTTAAGTCCTTGAGCCCATGCACCGGCTACCTCAAGAATGGCGGGACGCCGACCAGCGCCTGCTGTGCTGGAGTAAACAAGCTGAACTCCCTTGCATCGGCACCAGCAGATCGGAAAGCTGTTTGTGGCTGCTTGAAGGATGCAGCACAGAAGATGAATCCAAACGAGGCTGCAGCTAAGGGTCTTCCCGGAAGCTGTGGCATCTCCTTGCCTGTCACCGTCTCCAAGAATGTCGATTGCACCAAGTACGTTCATCAGATTATTAACCTCCCTCTCTATTGCAGAAATCAACTCTTTTGCCTGCTGCAATTCTCTATTACGGGATTTTATACCTATCTTTCATTCTCATACTAGCTTCCCCTTGATGGCAGGGTCTGAAGATCAAACAGCTTAGGGCACTAGAGGAGAGAAGCTGTCTGCAGTTTTTATATAGTTTTGATGCTTACTTGTGTTATCAATAAATAATTGTTTGTTTTGTTCTTGGTATCAAGGACATGAATAAATGGTTCTATGGGGACTGAATATCACTTCCTAGTTACGCAGTAATGGATGCGCTATAATGTATCACATAATCAAGGCATGCTAATCAGTCACAAATGAAGGAATTTTCCAGTGGCTCATTCTCCTGCACACTGCATGGCATTTTTTTAGATCATCTTGTCAAATACAAGCAATGAGATAACAAAGAAAAGGGAATCGAGGTAGGAAAAAGAAAAAAGAAAAGAAACAAAAGTCTAGGCAACCAACCATCACGACTTGCTCATTAAATAATACCACTATATCAGACTAGCAGTGATGTTTCGCTAGCAGCACAAATGATTAGGCTCCAACATACAAAATTGAGCTCTTGAGGTCAACATCTTACATTAAATGAATGGTCAGTTTTCTGATACATCATCTCTGTCACAGTTTGATTGAATCAAAGGCATAAGACCCCGAAAAATAAAAAGAAGGCCATGAAATCATGGACACCTCATCTGGGTCTTTGCTTATTGGAAACGTTCAATGATCAATGAATGACTTTGGACTCCTTTACCAGGTTGGGGTGCCCAAAAAAGCTACTCCTTAGCCCTGACAAAATAAGATCAAACCTTTTTAAGTTACAGAACACTTGCAAGTCACAAAACGGATAAAAGCAAATCAGACATTCCTAAAAATTATATGCTGGACTGTTCACAGGGAAAAAAAGAAGAGCACGTGGTCTGGAAGAATCCAATGAGTGAAAATTCATGCAAATGAACACAACTATTTTGCACACGATGTATGTGTAACTGATGGTAAAACACACAAAACTTAGGCTAAGTTTTAGATGGTAATCATCACAAAGAAGATGGTAATTAGTCCCGAGCTTCACTGCTGTGATCATGATGATGGCCAACCAAAAGCAGAGCTTTTAGGTTTTGGGGTAGATTTCCATAGGATCACTGATATAGTAAGTACTTTAAAATTGAGTGCTATAATGGGCTTGGCCTAGAGTGGAATTTTGACTTATGTGTGAATGTAGAAAACTTGTTTTGGAAACTAGGCCTTTGAAAACACAGATTCCTAAAGATTCACTGTGGAATGATATGAGCTATCTAACAATCATAAGATCCGGTTCGACAAATTGAGATGATTCAAAAACATCATTAGATTCATAATGCAGAGGAAATTCAAGATTCATCAGTTTCGATTATTTTTTTTTATGGATTTTTTTTTATAGCCTCTAGGCGCACACCTTGAGCCCCACCCATAAGTGTGTCCTAGGTGGCTAGCCTTGAGTGGCTCCTAGGCACATGGGGGTATGCCTGAGCATGCACCTAGATACGCCTTTGACGACTACATGATGGAGGATCCTCTTTCTTCTATCTTCTTTTCTGCTCGTCCTACATCACTATGCATTGCACGCATGACTAGGAAAACAGTAGAAACAGAATACACATTCTTGGATTCAATGAATAAGTGTACTGAAATATAACATTTTGATAACACGTGCTTGGAAGGAATTGCCTCTGACCTTTCGATTTGGGAGATCAAATCTAAGTTGATTGCTCCATAAAACTGGACTTATGGGACTAACACATAAAAAGAGTCCACAACAACTATACCTTGGACTGCAAAGGAGATTTAAAAATAAAGCTTTTTGTTAAAAAAATAATTATTTAATAAGCATCAAGACTAGGTGTTTCTCCAGTGCTTGGGTCATGGTTCTTAGTCCTTGTTCTATAAATCACTTTCCTATTTCTTCTTTCTGCTCTATTAAGGACTAAAACTGTTTCAGAAATTAAAAAATTATACCATCTATTTTTCCTAATATACCTCTAATTCTTCTAGCATAATCTAGATCTATAGATTGTAATCTATCGGCACTCTGAGCTAAATACAAGACTATTTTTGATAAACTCTGAGCTCTTGTATATCTCCATTTCACAACTCTTTTCTGTTTAATTTCAAAGTTGATAATCTCTGAGCTTGTATATCTGTATTTCACAACTCATTTCTGTTAAGCTCCAATATTTGGTTTAATGTTTTAAAACTAACATTCAATGAATATGTGATTTCTTATAAAATGCGATGAAACATTAATTCATATGTAGAAGAGAATTAACAGAAAAGAGAATTAACAAAAATGAATTTTGTAACAAAAAATTTCAAGTCTCAATCATTAAACTCCCTCCCTCCCTCTCCTCCTCCCTGGAGCATGTTTCACTTGGGCCAAGTGATAATTCAAGAGAATTTCTAGAGAACTTAACTGTCTCAACAATATAGCCTTGATATACGATGCCTTGGTGGATCTACAAGGAGCTGAGGGGTTAAAATTGCACCAGCCCCCACTCAAAATTTATAATTATTTTATTCCCCTTGAAATTTTTGAACGTCTCTAAGCATTATTAATTTTACCACCTAAGGAGACTAAGGTGGATTTTGAAGAAGCAAAATGAAGGCTCTTATTTGTAGTGCTCAAATGACAAGCATGTGTCAAAAATTCACCAAATGCCCCAGAAGAAACAACATTTTGGTCAGTGTTCTTCCATCAAATTTTCACCCATTCATTCAAGACTGAGAGAGAGAGAGAGAGAGAGAGACCTCGCATTTTTGAAATATGAGTTTGAACTTTGAAGAGTTTCATAATTTGGAATGTTTTGGATTTAAGTGCCCTGTGTGTGGACTGATGTGGATTGTGTATCATGGGAATGGCAGAACGACATGCATACATGTATGTCACATATTAGCTATGACAGTTGTAAAGAGTCGGTTGTGAATTAGAATTGTACGAGAAGTCCTATAAAAGGGGAACTTGGTCTAAGGAAAGAGTAGTTGATTGTAATCTTTTGGTTTCTGTTGCAATGCAATAGAGGGTGACTCCCCTTGAGTCCTTATGAGATTATTGAAGCCCTTCTTACAAGAGAACAGGTACCCAGTGTTTGATCTGCCTCTAGGCAGGATCACATCAATGACATTTGGATTTATGAGTTTGAACTTTGAAGGATTTGTTGGGATAGTTGTACTAACTAGGGGTGTTAATGGTCATGGTCAACACGCTCGTCCAACCCGTTTATAAATGGATTTGGGTTGGGATTTTTTGAATAAATGGGTTACGATCCGCCAACCCATTTAACCATTTAATTAAATAAATGGATTAGGGTTGAGATTTTATAACTCGTCAACCCATTTAGTAACCCATATAACCTGTTCAATCCGTTTAATTTGTTCAACCTATTTAACTTGCTTAACTCATTAAAGTTATATATATATATATATATATGTAAACCTCTTGGTTATTTTCCCTCTCTAAGTCTTCCTCAAGTCACTTAATTTTCATTTTTCCACTGCTGCCCTAATTCCATTTTCCCGTTATTGCCCTATTTCCATTTCCCCTACGCCAAAAATACTCTCTCGTCTCTCCCTACGAGATCATCATCTATTAAAGTTTAAGCTTTCAAGTTCTTTGCTATACAACTCGTTAACAAACCCTCAACCCATTTATTAAATGGGTTATGAATCGGTTAGGGTTGAGGTTTTTTAAATGAGTTAATAAACGGATTAGGGTTGACATATTTTAAATGAGTTAGGATTAGGATTAGACTTTTGCCCGTCCAACCCGATCTGTTAACACCCCTAGTACTAACTGAATATCAGTAATTCTTTTAGAAGGATGACCATTACATAATAATGCAGCTGATATGTTTGAAATATGGTTTTGAAGGGTTTCATAACTTTGAACAATTTGGATTCAGAGTGCCATTTGTGTGGAGGACACGAATTTGTTTGGATAGGTGTACTCTAGCTGAACATTAATAATTCTTTTAGAAAAATGACCATTACAAAATGGGTAATGATTCAATACTTGCGGTAAGCATTCAGACTCCATACCTACTCTTCTTTTTTAATTTTAAAACGCATAATTTTTAAAATCTAAATCATTTATCATGCTTAGTGCATTTTGTTGTATCACGCCACCAAAAATAATTTTCACTAGAAACATATATCTTGTAAAAATATCATCTTTTGAGAATGTGAATACATCACTACTATAATTTTTGAAAACACCATAAGTATAGTAAATAAAAGTTTGCAATGCATGTAATTTTTGGAATCATAAATAAATACACACAAATAAACATGATAAACAGTATAGATTTTTAAAATATATATATATATATATATTTTAAAATAAAAAAACCAAGGTTAAGCATGGAGCCTCATAGTCACAATAAGTATTGAATCATTGCCCTTACATAATAATGCTTTCTGGCCCAATTTTAGAAAAGTGGCATCTGCTGACTCGACTGATCATCCTTAACATTCAGAATATATGGCTCAAAAAATGAATCAGCTCCATGATAGATAGGCAACCTCAGCCCTCAGCAAAGTGAAAAAGGGTCACAGAAAAGCAACATACCATGCTAAACCACCAGTAATTCTTTCAAGGGCACAAAACAACCTTTCCGGCCAATACTAAAAATTTTCCTTATTGCTTACAAATATTGAATTGTACAGACAAGAAATGCAGTATCAGTACAATGCAACACTGAAATTTGTGAAATTATAAATTTGGAAATGAAACACAAACTCACCTGGTGATGTATGAATCGTCAGTGGTATTAATGACTATCATATCCCCAGTTCTGATAAATGGAGGAGCCTGTTTTCACCAAATCAATAAGACAACTTCACTGATAGAAAGTAATTTTTCTAATTACTACAAGCTAAACAGCTAGAGGATAGGTGCAGGGATAATATGGTCTACATAATGAAAACTTATAGCTTGAAGAAACACGAAAGCTTGACCTACACGAGGATAAACAGCTTTAGCATAAGTACAGGTATATAAAATATGGCCTGCACAATAAGAACTTAGAAAATCATGAAAGCTTGACTAGTTTCATAACATTTGGCTGTTATATAAAATAGAAATATTCACATGTATCATAATTAAGCATCTTAGTGGCACTGAAAACTGGTAAAAACAAAGGATTGAGCACGGATTACTATACACATAGATAAAATACATTGTCGTGTATATAAGGAAAATTTCCTTGCTGATGGAAAATGATAAGCAGACGAAGTATGTAGTACGGTATGAGTTGATAGTTCTGATTGGAAATTTCATGTGGAAGGAGAAAACCTAATAATTGCATTACTCAATTTTATTTATTTATTTTGCCTCCAAAAAAATCAGTGTAATGTAGAAAAGTTGATCGATATTTTCTTAAAACTAATTCTGTTTATTCCGTGGCTAATCTCTTATACTAAGATTACATTGCCTATGTAACCCTCTGAATTATCTCTATCTAAACAGCTTCCAAGAGATTAAATGTTGTGCAAAAATAGATAAATCAGGGAATGAGTTCTTATGTATGCACATAATTATTGCAGTATTAAATGCAAAATCTGATGACATCACTCTCAAATTGACCAGAATCTAAGCCTGAAAGAAGAAAAGATGGAGAATGTTCTTCCATTCCCACGGACATGTCCAGCATTTTTTTTTGTCATGTCAATGCTTCAAATGCCTGACAGTGAACGAGTATAGTAATGAAATCATAGAGCATCCACTCGTCTAACTTTTCCTTATTTGAAGATGAAAAAATATATTTCCTTGATAAGGAACTTTTTTACAGCCAAGAATTGGATAATTGTACAAATTTGTGATCTTATTATTCATAAAAGGTTGAAATTGATGGTGACATTGACAAACTGGCTTGAATTATGTAGTGATTGTATACACTCCATAGAAAAATTCCAAATTACAACAAAATAATCAAATTAAGGAAAAGAACTAGGAGCAATATTATTTGACGGTAGGATGCAAGATTTTCCTGAAGATTGATGAACAAGTGAAGAAATATTTTGATGGAAGTATGATTTGAGATTAGAACTGAGAAGCATGGACTTCCAAGGGTCATATGCAAAAAGTAAAAGTGGGATAGTGAAAATGGAAAAAAATTTTAAAAAGTGAGAGAACAATGTGATATAATAGGAGTAATTACTAGGAGTGAGAGGAATAAAATTAGAATAATGAGTAATAGGAAAAGATGTGAAAAAATGATTGAAATGTAGAGGTAATAATTGAAAAAAATAAGGCAGTTAAGTAACTAAAATGTCAAATTGTATTAAAAGGTATATAAGAAGTATTTTTTTTTTTCACTTGTTTCCGAATAGACCCTAAATGTCAAAATAAGTTAAAAAGGAATAGACACTATCAAAAATAATAATAATAATAATAAGTCAAGGTGTATGTATATATCATCATTCTCCAATTGATACATGGTTCTTTACCATATTTACTCCATATCAAATTGTTAATGCTCAGGTATCAGATGTAGTATCATCAACAACTGAGTTGGTTGAATACTGGAATAGACAAAGACTTGAATCATGGAGAGTATATCCTGTGGAAGATTGAAAATGTGGCTTTCAAAAATCTAATATGGCATAAAATCTCCAACACAACACAATTAATGTTACCAAGTTGCACCCTATCAAAAATTCTTAACTTTCTTCCAACATCTTCTGCCTTTTCATTAGAACAGAACTTTTCTCTCTTACATTAGCTCCAACAAGTTGCAACCTTCAGTCTGAGAACAGAACTAACAATGGGTGATATTATGTTTTTCACCACATCTTCTAGCTGAATAATTACTTATTGCCAGTCTCAGAGACATGTCCCACTTAGGGTTTAGAACGAGTAGATTATGTTGAATGTGAAAATTAGGAATTCAATTTAGCAATCATTGTTGATTACTCTAAAATAAACAAATTTTTTTTTGAGGTGGTAAAATAAACAAACTTAAACATCAACAGATCAGTAGATGTGAGAAGCTTTGGAAACATTGAATAATTCAAAATATAGCTGACCAAAATCATCTGCAGCTTACCAGAACTGTAAGTCCATTGTCCAGTACAACCCTTTTATACCTACAATTTACACAAGGAATGTGGAAGAGTTTTTTTAGTTATATTCACATTAATTATGCAGGATTGCGGATGTAAAAATTATAACAGAAGAGTCTCATTAAATGTCTCTTAAAAAACCAAAGTTACATGACCCACTTACAACAACACTCCTCACTTTATGCACTATTATGCTTCATCTATGATCTAAGCCATTGACAAGTTGTTCTAAGTGTAACTCAGTAACTCACAAATTCCACACAAATTCATTCATCATTCGCAAATAGCCAGAATGCAATACAAAAACTGAAAATGCATGTCATATAAACATTTTGAAATGGCATGCAAACAATCTCATATAATAATGGGTGGAGTTGACAAGTTTTCATTAGAGAAGTCCAAAAGGTTTGAAGATATCAATGGCATTGTCCAAGAAACTAAAGACTAAAGGAGAGGCAAGAACCAACAGAAGTTACAACAAGCTAAACATCATTGATGGGCAATACCTAAGGTTTTTAACTGAGCTAAATGAAATGAATGAGAAAAAAATGGTGGTGGAACATACTGTGGGGTGGCAGTTAGCCCCTTGGTGGGAGGCTGGGCTTCGGCAACTGCACATGTGACACGGCTGGGAACAGATGCTGACATCGGCTTTCCATCGTAAGTTTGTAAGGTAACTTTCATGTTATCTGTTCACCATGAGATGGAAGAATTCAATCATCAGTATATCCAGGTCAAAAGTTTGTGCAGGGAACCTCCCCATCTTAAAGGGTTTCCTGTGTAATAATCACAGCCAGTGCCAAATATCAAAATAAGGCTGTGTTAGGTAATGTGGAAAAAAAATATTAAAAAAAATTGAAAAGATAGGAATAATGATTAGAAATAGAGGATAGTTGTATAGAAAAATGTGTAGGAATGATTGAAAAGTAGGATAGTTGTATAGGAAAATGTGCTAAAATGATTGGAAAGTAGGGTAGTTTGGAAAAGTGCGTGGAAAATTTTTGGGGAAGAAACTGTTTTTCAATGTTCCCAAAGAGACCCTAAAAGTCAACTAAGCTATAGCACTAATTCATAAGAACTAGGATTTATTAATTCCACATATTTTTTTAGCAAAATTCGATTTGATTTCAAGTGTTCACTTATCTTAGTTGCAAATTTGTTGTATGCATCAAATAATTAAGACAAAAAATCAACTTGACAAGTGGTTAGATTTTATTAATTAAAATTTTTTATATACATTTTATTATCATTCTTTTTTATATATAGATTTTCTACAGAAGATGTTCATGTGCAACATATTGTATAGGTTTAAAATGGTAATGTCATCAATCCTATTCACTTGTTTCTGTGGGTTTAAGGGGCATCAATTCAATGAAAAATCAGTGTCTTTTTGCTAAAAAGCCCCCCCTCCAACATCAGGCAAAATAGATGACGATCTTGAAGCACATGCAAATGGAATAGTCGCTAGTTTAAACAGCACTAGAAGTGAAAGCCCCTTAAGGGAAAAAACTGCAGAGAGGAGAAGGAGATAACAGAGAGGAAGAGGAGATAGTGCAAGGAATGGGTTCAAACAATTCTATCAAGCTTTGTCTGGGTCAATGCCATTGATATCTGATGGATGCGTTCTTTATCCCGGCAGAAGGTCGAGCATGCATTGGGATTTCAGATTTGGGAGTGGGCTCTACTCACATTTGACATGGCCATTCAGATTTGGGGCCTAGATCAAAATTGGCAGAGTGATGGAACTAGAACAGATTGTGGGATTTGACCACACTTCAGCATTTACAGATGTTGGATTTGATATAGAATTGTATTTTCGGTTTTGATCAGCAGCAAAGGAGGATTTGTACAAGACACCGCACATTCCTCACATTTCCATTTTTCCCTCTTTCAATAACATAAGCAAGATAAAGTGTACCTGATTCAGCATAATGTGGACATTTAATGGTTTAAGTCATTAAGAACTAAAAGAAATAGAGCTAGATATATAGACAGGAGAGAAGGAAGGTAAGATTTGGCCATTAGGAGATCTACCCTCTTCAGCTTTCATCACCCTCTGGAGAGATCGTCGCCCCTTTTCTGTCGTGTGAGATTGTTGCCCTCTTCCATCATGAGATATCCTTGTCTCAGACTTATTTGCAAAATATTATGAATTCTTAATGCACACTTCAGCTTTGTGGAGGAGGTTTTATGCAAGAGCACAACCTCCCACATCCAATGGTATATGTCATCAGCACCAAACATGCCGCCCAGATTGTCACATCATCATTTAAAACCTATGCGATGTATCATATAAAACAGTTCCCATTTTATATAGAGAGGGTAAAATGTGTTAGAATTTCAAAATTAGTTAATGAATTCAGAATAAAACTACTTTTCTTAAGTCCTTTATGTCTTCTCCAAATTGTCTTCCTGTCCTAATCCTTTCTTCCCCCTCTTCCTTGTAAGAGGAACATCCCCTTCCAAATGTTTTCCTTCTCCATCTCAAACCTTTTCTGAATTACTCTCCTTCTATTTGGGTCCTTAATTTCTTCTGTCTTTTTCTGTTTCAGAGGACTTCATTTTCTTTCTTCTTCTTCTTTTTTTTTTTTTTTACTTCAAGGGTCTTTCCACTTTTACCTTATCAGAGCTATTGTTCAAAATCACTAAGGTAGCTAGAATAATTCTTCCAGCATGATGAAGCCTAAAGGACACACAAGAAGCAAGTGTACCTTTCAGGTAGGCAGCAGACTTGCCAAATAGATCTTTATGAACTTCCATCTGTTCAAATGAATCAGGCCTGGTAAAAGTTATAGGTTAAAAAATTGACAAATCTAACTAGAATAATCATCTTTCGGTAACATGAGCACAACATTTCAGAAGTACAGAATGAAAACATAGATACACAACCAAAAGAACTTACTCCATTATCACTATAGTGTCACCTTCTGTATACAAATATGTGTAAGACTTTTCCTGAACAAAAACTCCTGCAAGAAATACAAGAAAAATCTTAAGTTCAATCCTATAGAAGCAGAACAACATAGCCAATAGAAATCACTTCATCCATTATTCTGAAAATATAGGCTTTGAAAACAAGCAGGGGGCTTTTTTCTCCCTTGGAAAAAGATGAACTCTAGAATTCAAGAATAATTGGATCGTTTCCGAACAAGAAATCTGCAAGTAATTATGTCTTAGACAGCTCCAAGAGTAATCCATAACTCAGAACTCAAAAAGGCAAATGAGATACATAGCATAGTCTCCCAAAATCATGCTACAGTAGCAAGTTACAACGAGACCAAATTCTATCTACATCACAAAACCCAAAGACCAAAGAAAAATGAGCTGCCCATTCATCATGAATCATTGCTTTTTAAGTGCAAGGCTAGTGTCATAGATGCATACTCTCAATAGCTTCATCAGTCCGAAATCTTTCAGTCACTTTGTTTCCAGTGTCAACGTCCCGGAGTTCCACCTTTCACAATGACACAAGCTTAACTAAATGAATATACATAATCAAAGCTGATGGAAGTAATTAAGCCAGAGAAATATAGTTGAATAAGATAAAATAGTTAGTACACTAGAAACCCAAATATACGAAGGGTTATGACCTAATGCAAACATGCACCCCTTGGCTTTTTTATTATAAAAAGTTTTTTTAAAAGATTTAAACCATTTATAACATTCATCCATGTGTACTGCTTGAGATGCAAAAAATCACATATATGAAAAATTGTTTTAAATTATATTTTTTATTTTAAATAGTTTTATATTTACTCTCAAAAAGTTTTAAATTTTTTAAACATATAAGTTTTCAATCAAAGTGATCTTTTTTTAATCAAGTTGATTTTTAACCTCATAAATAAATACCTATTAACAAAGAAAATAAATGGTTTAAATTTGTTTAAAAATTTTAAAATCAAAGGATTGCATGGACATTTTTAGATCAGAACCCACATAGAAAGTACACAAACACATGGTATATACAATCTCATGCAGGGCGTATGCATCCTAAATAAAGAGCTGAAAGCCATATGGTGATTTGTTTCTAACACTAGATTTATCAAAGAAAAAATATAACCGTGAGTAGAAGTTGATTTACCTGGATTGTTGCACCACCTCTACCATGCTGTGTATGCTGTGCTTTTAACACCTACATAATAGATTAGTATCAACCAGCCCAGTCAGGTATCAAAACTAGTGTGCAAACAATCCAATCAGAAATTAATATTTCATCTAAATGTGAATAAATTAGCATACCTGGTAAATGCGTCCTGAAGAAGATACCAAATGAATCCGAAAGAAAGATAAGTATTGGACATATAAGGAATTAAAGGCACTTGAACAAATAATTAGAAATCATAGAACAGAACGCAGACCTTTTCTTTGCACAACATTCCCAAGTCTGACCTGCATTAATCCCAAGTCAAAGCTACAAATTGGCCTATCTTAATTGAGTTAAAAGAAGAAATAAGCTTACAGGGAAAATAAAGTTTTAAATGTGAGCAATTTGAACCCTCAGGCTAAGCCATATGTGAAAAAATGCTGTCAGCATGGTTGATGGGATCTTCTGATTTGGAGGGCGGTAAATTGAGAACAGACGCAACAGACAAACAAATCCCAACCATTCGTCTGCTCATTGGAAAATGACATATGCCAAAAAAGGCGCAATCTTTCAAGCATATGTTCGTACGTATGCATGGATCATTCAATGATAATGAGGTTAGCACTTGAACTGAAGCTAGGCAGTCCAAAATTTGGCATCTTTGAAGCTGGATCAACATCATAAATTAGAGAACAATGCATCAACCGCCAAACTATGATTAAGCAGCATTTGCTCATTAAACCCAAATGGTTGAGAATTTTGGCAATGCCAATTAGTGTCCAAACTAAGATGGTTAGGACCGAATTTCAAATTTATGGATTGAAGACAGTCTATCACACTATTCCACAGAAAGAAAGCATTTTATCTAATGTAATCGGTTGAACAATCAAGACCCAAAAACAGAGAGTAATTGAAAAGCACGCTTCAAGCAAAAAAAAAAAAAAAAGTTTGTAAATTGAGATGGAGCCTAGCATGGTAGTGAGAGAGTGGAGAACATACATCGGAACCAAGTACTTTGGCACCACGGTGCTGGATAGCGGACCAGAGGGTGGCGAGAGTGGGAGGAGGGAACGGGTCTGGGGAGGATTCTGTAAGTGGGGCTGCTGATTTGAAGGTGAGAAGTCTTGTGGAAGACGGAGCTGCCGAGAAGAGAGCTTCGCAGAGCCGTCTTCTTACAGCAGCTTGCATCTTCTCTCTCTATCCGTCTTTCGCGCGGGCAGGAAGCAAGACCTCGATTGGAGTTTGCCGCTGCCCGCTGGGTGGGCAAAGGGTGCACAGGAATATAGGAGCGCTAGGATGTCAAGTGCAAACAGAGTTGGTCCGAGCCCAACGGGACGTGTTACAGTGCACCCGGGTGCAGTCGGTGAAACGAACCCGATCCAACCTGATAGATCATAGGGTTGGGTTCAAACAGTTGCACAACCTGAGTACAATTAAACTGATTTGGAAAGCTCAGGTAGGCCAGGGAGTTGAAAACCTGACCCAATTTGTATTTTAATATAAATATATAATGAAAATAATCGTACAAGGTAAACAACATAAAAGATTACTATAAAGTTGATGAATATAAGAATGAGGGGTGATCAGGCGCATATGGCAGCACCGCCAAAAAATCTATTTTTTTTTTATTTTTTTTTTTACGCTTTTATAAACACATAGAATTATGAGTATTTAACATATAAACCAAAATTTACTATTTTTGAATCTTTTAAGTATTTTTTATTTTTAAACACAGACATTTTTCATAATTTCCAAGTCAAAAAATACGAAAATGATATTGTGTTTAAAAATTGTAAAAATACTTAAAAACATTCAAAAGAGCAAGACTTAGTTTATAAGTTAAATACACATAACTTTACATATTTATTAAAAAAAATTTAAAAATATTTTTTGAGGGATCCCATGGCCAGGCTCATAAGGGGGTCTCATGTGCCTGGATGCATGGGATCACTCTTCTATAATCATAGGACACCAATATTATCTAAACATGATTACTTTCAAATAACATTGCTTAGTAATCATGTCATTATATAGTTCATGAATATGAAGGTATTTGTAATAAAAATTTATTTTCTATTCTTTAAAATAAATTTTATATTTTAAAACGGTGGATGATTAAATGCAGCATCCAGGCTCGCTTAGCTTCAATTCACCTAGGTGTTAAAAACCTATTTTTATATTTTTGAAAATATTTTATAAAATTGTTAATCTAAATGTAGTTAATCTATAAACTAATTTTTATCATTTTTTAAGACTTGTAGATTTTTTTATTCTTAAAATGGCTAAAATACCTTTATTTTTGAAAATTCAAAAAAAATATTGGCAAGTCTCCAAAAATAGTAATACTTAATACATATGTTGAATATATTTAGATTAATAACTTTATAAAAAATTTCAAAAAATAAAAAATAATTTTTGCACTCGGGTTCACCAAAGCTAAGTATACCCGGATGTATAGGATTAGACCCTTTTAAAATTAGGTTCCATTATTACTCAGAAGTGATTTTATATAATCTTATCCATTTTTCTTACTTTAATAATTAATAAGCATGTCACCTATTATATTTAGCATAATTTTTAATTTATTTGACTAAGAGATTAAGTTTCTATCAAATCAAGAGTATGAATATGATACATTATATATATATATATATCCATATAAAAAATTATGAAAAATACTTAGATCTATTTACATATGTGGTAAATTTGTTGATACATTTGCATGTCGACCCCCATATAATATATTTTTTTTTATTTTTTCATAAACGTATTTTCCTAGGTGTATTTAACCTCTATATTAAATTTTACTATTTTTCGACATTTTATATATTTATTTTTTATTTAAAAATATTTTTAAGGGGTAAAAGTAACTTAAATACCCCTAAAATTATTTTTAAAAATAAATATATAAATATTATAAAATATTACAACTTAGTACATAAATTAAATACACCTAG
>JAXCLR010000092.1:43231817-43241916 GCA_035584095.1 Annona squamosa
AGCTTGGTTTGGTGGCTCGGATGGATAAAATAAAATCCGAAAAATGAAAATGGAAGGAAAAAAAATATTTACCCCTAGTTGGTTGACCTTGTGAGTTATCCACATTACATCCCGTCAACCTTTTGTTTTCTAAAGATTTTTTCCTCCCAAGTAATTTCCTCTCGAACGGATTAGTAATCCAAAATAAAAATATTTTTTTAAAAAAATTAAAAATATATATATTTTATTAACGGGTCAGAAATCACCAGTCGTAAAAGATTATTCGGCGCAAGAAATGGTCATCAGGGGAAGACAAACCTTTTCCGCTTTCGAGCTCTATCTCGAACACGCCGCTCTTCGTGTCTGCACCAACAATAAGAAAGGCTGCTTGGTCCGACTGCTTGCTCCTACTGCTCTAGTGGCGACTCCGGCATGCGGCTACTACAGAAGGCTGCTTGGTCCGACTGCTTGCTCCTAGTGCTCTAGTGGCGACTCCGACATGCGGCTACTACCAAAGGCTACCACACCTAGTGCAGCTACGACAAAAGGCTACTACAGCTAGTCCGTAGAACCTCCCGTCTTATAATAACATGGGCGAATGACTGTACAAGCAACGCCGCCGGGCAGAGATTAGTTTTTTTTTTTTTTTTCTTTCTTACTTTCTATGTGATTCATCGGCCAGGTGTTCCCTGCATGCTACGATGGCCTTGTAGCCGTTTTAGTAGAAGTAAAATTTTTGATGAAAAGTTTTTAGAGTTTGTTTGACATGTCTGAAAACTCTAGTTAGCTTGAAAAACTTTTCAAAGCAAGAGTATCTTCGAAAAAATTTGTCTTTTCAACATTGTCGCATCGTTCATCAAGCGGCTGTGTCTGCAGCTCGGAAGTTGTGCGTCTGCAGCTCGTATAAGCTGCGAGGGAAATTTTTCATTACACGACAAAACGAGTTAGCAAAAGTATATTCAAAATTTCATACTTATTAGTGGTCATTTCCGGCCCATGTTGACTAAGCGGCATTAATTAGGAGATGCATTAATGCATACACAAGCAACTATCGCAAAAGGCTCTGACAATGCAAGCATGGATGACATTTTTTCAGCTAAAAAAATGTCAAAAAGTTTTTAACATTGCCAAACAAACCCTTAGAGTAGAAGTTGTCAAATTAATAGAAAGTGATGTGATATAATAGGAGTAATGATGAAAAATAAAGAGAATAAAAGTAAAATAGATAAGTTAGTTGTATGGGTAGTTGTGTAGAAATAATTGAAAAGTAGGGTAGTTTGTGTAGTAAAATACTTTTCATATTTTTCTATACAACTTCTCCACTTTTCAATCATTTCTACACAACTATCAAGAAAACTAACTTATCTATTTTAACTTTATCCTTTTTACTACTCATTATTACCCTCATCGTATTTTATCATTTGACAACTTTTACTCTCCAAAACTTTTCATCAAAAATTTTATTCATTACCAAACACACCCGTAATATTTTTCCAAATATTTTATCACAAATTGTACTTGTTTTTAGAGAAGAAAAATTTGCAAGAGCAGCCGCTTCAATGTATGAATCTGGATTATCTCAGCCAATAATAATAAGCCAGGGAAATTCTCAAAAAAATATGCGGTGCAGATTCGAGGAAACTAATCTTAGACACCAGCTCCCGAGTGCATACACTTATTTTCTTTTATTTTTTTGAAATTTTTTTATAACACTGTTAATCTAAGTGTATTTAATATGTGTATTAATTTTTACCATTTTTAGAGTATTTTATATATTTATTTTTGATTTCTGAAAATCGGTGGCATTTTAGTAATTTTACTAAAATGCCACTGATTTTTAAAAATAAAAAATAAATATCTAAAATACTCTAAAAATTGTAAAAATTAATATACATATTAAATACACTTAGATTACTAATCTTGTAAAAAATTTTCAAAAAAACTAAAAAAAAAGTGTTTGCACCAAGGCCGTGTAAAGTTCGATGATCAGAATTCCGAGAAAGGAATACCAGTTGGTAGAGATCTCTTTCAGAGTTTGGGGAAAATCCTTTTTTTTTTTTAAGTAAAACTTTTCTGATTCGGTTCAACGATCCGTTTGCTTCTTTTTTTTTAACAAAATAATTTAAAAACAATAAAAATGTTCTGTAAGATTTCGACTCGATATCTCGGCTTAAATTAATCGAAAAATAACCCGAACTACCTTAATCTATACATTCATTTGACTGATATTATTAAATGTTTAAAAATTTTCTAATTAAACTAAGCTGGACCATATGGAACCGATTTCGAGTTGGGTTAGAACTTTGGATAACAGTGGTTGTATATAATAACCATTGTATACAAATTTACTTCATATTTCAATGATATTTTCTTATCTGTCTGTTGTTAATTCTCGATCAGTAAATTTAGACAGTTTTATTTATCTTTTCCTTCTTATTTTTAGTATCAAAATCTAGAAATTTTTATTATATATTCACGATTTCACTTCAGATTATTCCGTGTTAAAATGCATTACACATTACAAAGACACATTAGTAATTTAACTTGGAATTAACTTTTTATAGATTTACATGAAAAATTATTTCCAATAAAAAAGATATGTAACTATAACAAACTGGACACGAATTCTTAGGGTGTAAAATATTATGTGTTAGAGTTAATTATAGTTATATATTTTTTGTTGAAAACTTCCTTACTTCTATAAACAGCTATTATCATTGCAAATTATCAAATGGAAAAATTACATCAGCTCCATTGCAGTAGGTGGTACTTCTTTAAAAATTAAGCCATCAAATTTTACTAAAATAAATAAATTAATTAATTTAAATAATTAAACATAGAAATAAATAAATAAATTCATTATTTGAAATTTAAAATAATATTTTTTACTATTCTGAAATTATTTTCTAAAACAAACGGATTTTTGAACGTAACTAGAAACACATGCAATAAACTATCCACATGGATAATTAACGTTACTCTCATTATAATACTCGTAAATTGATCACTTGAAAGCATATCATCAGATATATGTGTATATATTAAGCTAGGATGCTTCTATAAAACTTCATTTCTACGTAATTCTCTTTATTTTCAACATCTAGATGTTTAATGAAAAATTCATTCCATCTATTATGTTTAACATCATTTATATTATTATGGAAATCCTTTCATTTTTCTGATATTACTATATATATGACCCTTATTAACAAGTATGTAAAATCAACTTAATAAAATGATTTAATGTTAAATATCAATTTTTAATTAGTATTTTCAATGTCTAAACCATCTTACTACATAAATAAATAATTTTACAATGTATTATTCTATTTTAATATATATGTGAATGGATCTAGATATTTTCTCTAATTTACATAAGAATATACCTATTGTTGATTAAATGTGGCATATGTGCATATTGAATTTGGATGAAATTTGATCTCACAACTAAATAAATGATTTAAAATATAATGAATGGATTAGATTTTCTATCAAGCATCGAAATCTTAAAATTTGAAAAGGTTATATTAAACGTTTCTATGTAATCCGGTTACATAAAAGTGCACCTGTATATTAAGATAGTCAAGCAAATAGATTTTTAAACATAATCCGAAACACATGCACCAATTTGAAGGATGAAATTGCATTGAAAATTATAAATAAATGGAACTTTCGTTTATTAAAATTTTACTCCAAAAATGCGGCATTTATGATAAATTATCTTTTTAACCAAGTGCATTAACAATTTCATGTTTTTGTTCACTTGGAATTAATAAATAGCCAAATGAAATTAAATAAGTCTGAAATAATGTTAATATAGTTATTGGCTTTTTAAATTAATCTGAAAACTTTACAAGAGAAGTCATCCCTTCTCTGGATTAACCCTGTCGCTGCAATGCTCAGTTATGTATGCAACCTGAATTTTAATTTGAGAGATGCAGAGATTAAAATGAATTAACTCAAAACTCACTCACGTTTCAGATTCATATGTCTCAGGAATTATCTATGAATATGGGGTTATCTCAGCAAATAATAAGCCACGGAAGTTCAATTGTACAAAAATAGCAAACGAAAAACAGCGGATTGGATTTCCTTGAAACCGCATTTCTAAGCTCAAATCTTAAAATAAAAATAACTAACCAACATTGTTTCAATTGAATTAAGATATTCGCTATCAAACTAAGAAAATCGAATAGAAAGAAAACAAATATGATGATTGATCTTCAATGGTGGATTTCTTCTCCTTCACTTCTTTTCCCTGCTTGGGTTATCTTAGCCAATAATAATTCGACTGTATTAAAACAACTAAATATATGCCGCATAATTTATATTTAAAATGATTTAAATTTCAAAAGAAACTTTAAGAATATAAACCACATTCACACGCTAGGATTATTAGCAAACATGCCCTATGATTATACAACAATCTTTTGTTAGATCTAATAAGCGCGAGGCGGTGAAATGATGACATAACTGTATTTATGTTCTAATTACTATTCTCATTTTTCTTTTTGATGAAAAGAAGTATTTATATTAACAAATATCACCAGATAACAAAACATCCACCCAGTGAGGATTTACAAGAAAACTAAATATCACACTACGAGGTTGTCTGGGAATGTTAAATGAGAAAAAGTTGTGAGATTTAGTAAAATCATAAAAAGAATAGTTTAAAAACTATGTAATTGATAGAAAATAACAAAAATAAAATTAGAATAAATAAGTACGAGAGAAGGTAACCTGTAAGAAGAATGATTAGAATATAAAAATAAAATAATAAATATAATTATTATTTAAATAATGATTGATCTCAGATTCCGTGCTCGCTTCCGTACAAGGTAAGAAGTGAGGTCGGCACCCCAATTTCTCACCTTAAATTCCCTTATCCTGAAATGTGCAGTCCAACTACCGGTGCGTGTTGGATACACGTGTGACGTGACGACGTCCAGAGGAACATTTGCCACCCGCAGCATGCGGGGTTCGCCGACACGCTGCCGCTCGTACATCACGTACTTTTGGCTTGCTGATGTGCATTTAGTGCGTGCTCCGAGCCCCAATTTGACGCGTTTGAATGCTACAGTTACCGAAGACACTTGTTAACGTGGAAGTGTGCCCGTAATGAAAATAAGGCTAATCATTGTTACATTAATTATATTTTTTTACTTTTATTTTTATATTTCAATTATTTTTCTTGTCAAATACATAATACAAATCTATTTAACCTGGCTATATCCCAATTATTTCTTATCAATGGTATATTTCTCGAAATATTCTTTTTTCATTTTCCCTCATTTCCTACAATCCTACAATTTTACATATTACCAAACGTCCCTGCAATATAGCAGGAAAGGTTGATAAAACTGTACGTCAGCGAAATCAACATGCCATATTTATAATGATTTTTATGTAGTTTAACTTTATGTTTTAGGGTATCATTTATATTGATTTTAAATAAAATTTTATATTTTTTATTTATCTATTTCATGTTAATGCATTTTTACAAGTGATTTTAAAAGACTAATTTTTTGAAAAAAATTGAACTCCACTGTGGAATTACACCCTCTTTGTAGGGGTGGGAATCGACGCGGGTCATACTGGGTCAATGTTTGCCCAACCTTAACCTTATTTTTTAAGAATTGAGTTCGACCCCTTTTTTATACCGGATTAGGACAAGGTCGGGTTGACCATCATTTTTTTTAAATAGGTTTCGAGATAAACTTCAGGTTGGTATCAGAGCGGTTTCGTTATAGTGGGTCAGGTCAAAAATACGAGTCAAATAAGATAACTTTAAGAATTTATATATCTATCAAATATAAGTATACATCTATGCTAAATTTAAATCTTATATGCTTCAATATTTTAATAATTATTAAAAACACATAATTAAGAAACCAACACATTCGAAATATAGTATAAATTTATTAAAATAGGTTAATATACAATTACACATGAGGGTTATTTATGTACAAATTCTTTTTATTGATTCTTATATTGCTTTCTGAATAAATCGATTCTTCTATCATTGATAGAGTTGAATATAAAAAAAGCGAGAATTTTGAAAGAAAATAATAATAATATTTAAACATAGGCTTATAATTTTTAATAAATTAGTATATGTGGGGCGGGTCGGATTCTTCGGGTCAGGACATGGTTAACCCACCTTAATCTTATTTTTGAATTTGGGTCAAAATTTTTGACCTATCCTTAGACCTGGTTAAATATGTATCGGTTTTACCCAACTGAAAACGGGTCGGTTCAAAGCCGAGTCACGGGTCAACCCGCCATAATTCCCACCCCTACTTCCTCGTTTACTTGTCAATTATGAAACTTTTTTTATTATTATTAAAACCAGCCCATTTGGACAAAAATTCAACAAAGCATCACAGAAAACTTGTATAAAGTAATTATTTAAAAAAAAAAGCTTGATGAGATGATTTTGAATTTGTATTTATAGGCGATTATCTCTGTTCTTTAAATTTATGTCTGTAGTAGATTATTTATAATATTATTTATGTTCTTTAAATTTATGTTTATAAGAGATTTAAGATTTTATTTATATTCTTTTAATTTATGAATTTGAGTAAATGGTTAAATACATTTGGGACCATATTTTTATAAGATAAATGTTAAAAAATTAAAAATTTACTCGTTTTTTTATATCTTGGTCTTTTTTCATGAAAATGTTATCTCAAATAGACCTAATTCATTTACTAAAATCTATAATTTTTAGATTTATATATTTGGATTATTTGCAAACATAACCAAGCAAGTTTTCCTTTTAACCTCATTGTTTTAATATTTGTAAAAACAACTCTCCAACTTCTAATGTTGTGTAAAAATAACCTTATGAGCTTAATGAAATTTCAAGAATGGCATTTAATTAAACAACAAATATATAAGATTTTTGACATATACAAAATGGGTTTGATACAGATATATTTGAGATAGAGAATACATGCTTTCATGATTATTTTTGCACAATTAAAAAGTTAAAATTTTATATCCTCAATATTGAAAACCACGAAGTTAAAATCATAAATGAGCAAACTGATAGTTTTTTACCCTGTATATTTTATTTTAAAAAAGATCAACAATTTTTAGGTTATTTAAGCTGTTTTCTTCCCAAAAATAATTGCTTTTTTATAAAAATCATATCCAAAAATTATAAAATGTGATTACATATATATGATATAATGATTAATTCAAAACTTTTAAAAATAATTTTTAAGGATTAATATATTAAAATTTTAATATCATATTTTGAATATATTATTTTAGCTAATTTTAACATTAAATTCTATTAACTATAGAAAAAATTTTAAATATGTAATACATTAACATAATCATGTTCTCAATAGGAAGCATCGCTAGAGAATTACATTCAATTGACATGTTAATTTCAATGTCATGCTTCTCATTTAGGTGTCATTTGGAAATGTGAATTTTAATGAGATTTTGGAATGATATTTAAAAAGAGGAAGAGAAAATTTTGAAAAATGTGTAAATGATATGAAATGATATAGATAAAGTTTGAAAAAATATGATAGCTTTAAGAAAAAATATTAGATAAATGAATGAAATTGCATTGAAAATTATAAATAAACGAAAATTTTATTTAATAAAGTCTTACTCTAAAAATGTGGCATTTATGATAAAATATTTTTTATCAAGTGCATTTAATAATTTCATATTTTTGTTTACTTGGATTTTTTTTTTGATAAATGTTGTTCACTTGGAATTAATAAACTTAACCCTGTTAGTGGAGCGGCGGTCCGACCGGCCAGTACGGTTCTTCGAATTTCCGTACGCATGCGGCCCCACTAGTGCAGTAAATGGGGGTCCTTGTCCTTTTCACTAAGGAAAAAAAAAAAGAGAAAAAAAAAAGAAAAGAAAAGAAAAAGAGGGCGGTTGACTAATAGGTTGACTCTTCTGAAAATTTATTAGGGAAATTCTAATTTCTGTCCGCATTCGGCTCCACTATTGCTGCTCTGGGCATTCTACTCACCTGTGCAGTCAAGTTCCCTGAAAATTTACCGTCGCTGGAAATTTACAAGGGGATTTGATCTTGGAGTTTATTGTTTTTAAATAAAAAACATAATTCTCTATGCATCCGGCCCCACTTGAATGGTCTACCTTGTGGCGGTGCTGAAAATTTCCCAGGCGCCCTAATATGTGTAATATGAGCTCGATATTACTGATTAAAGGTGTAATATTTAAATAGCCAAGTTATATGCAATTTACCCAGCTTTATTTTTAATTGGGTGTAAATTTTTACTATTTTTGGAGTATTTTAGATATTTATTTTTTTATTATTGAAAATAAATAACATTTTAGTAATTTAAAATTACCTAAAATGCGACTGATTTTCAAAAATAAAAAAATATCTAAAATACTTCAAAAATGGTAAAAATTGATACATATGTTAAATACAGTTGGGTAAACAAGTTTATGAAAAATTTTCAAAAATAAATAAAAAATAGGTGTGTGCATCGAGGAGCATACAACACTGCTTGCTCTCAGGAACATAGGATTAAAGTCTGACAAATACACTCATAATGTTTGTATTTAATTCTTAAAACACTTATTCTATGAATTAACATCATTAGCTAGTTATTATATAAAATTATTAATATATCCATCAAACTTAGCATGAGAACGGAGGAATTGAACATCATAATTCACTATTGCACTAATTACACATGAACTTTAATTCTAATTTTATTCTTTTTTTATTTTATTTTATCTTTGATTATTTTATAGAGAGTATTTCTAAAAAATTAACTAACGTTTTGAACAAAATGAGCATTTTTAAGTTAAATGCAAAGATAATTGTTATATTTAGAAATTTAAAAACGTCATCGATGACTTAAGGTCAAAAGTACTAATTATTCGAGGAAAGCCCAGTAAGAAATGATGACCGAATACTCACATACCGAATCCATTTGCGGTTGGGTTGAATAATGGTGGTGACTTGGATTGAGGTTTTTACTTAAAAGTTTTTTTAATCACAATTTTCACTTATTAAAAGTTGAAATAAAAAAAACTTGGAATATTCAGAAGAGGAGAAATTGTCAAGAGCAGCAGCTTCGATTTATGAATCTGGGTTATCTCAGTCAATAACAAGCCAGGGAAGTTCGACTGTATCAAAACGACTAAATATATGTATATGCCTAATAATTTATATTTAAAAATGGTTTATATGTAAAAAAATATAAACACTTTCCTACACTAGGCTTATTACGAAACATGCAATGTGAATTTATGACAATGGTGTACTTATGTTCTGCAGATCACACTTTCATACACGTATTCCACATTCATTCGCCGTTGTTACTATAAAGGAGGATCTAGGGGCAAGCTCTAGTAGTCGCACGTCGGAATCGCCATTAGAGCACTCGGAGCTGGAGAAGCCGGTCTCATTGTTGGTGCAGGCAACAAAGAGCGTGTTCGAGATGAAAGCGGTAAAGGTTTGTCTTCCCCTAACGACCATCGCCTGTTACGCCACCACTCCCTTTCCTCTTGGCCTTCTGGATATCATTTCCTTCTCCCGGTGGGTGAAGATCTGAAGGGCGACGCCGTTTCGCCATCTCCCTCTCCTCTTATCATTTTTGAGGTGATTTGCAAAAGCAGCCACTTAATTTGATAATAACTGAAAATATATTGACATAATTTTGTAATTATGACCAAACTAAGTAGGTATATTTGTAGATCTATCTTTTTTTATGAACATGTTAACTTATGTATATTTAATGCATAAAACAAATTTTATCATTTTTGCTCATATTTACATATTTTTTATTTTGTAAATACATGGGCGTTATGATAATTTTAAGGGCAGATACTTATTCATCACACGTAATAATCATCCTCTTTTTCTTTTCTTTTTTTTTTTTTCTCACCATCCTGCCTCGGGAGTACTGTCATTAATCACCAGTTTCGTTAATTACTAATCCGTTCGAGAGGAAATTACTTGGGAGGAAAAAATCTGTAGAAAACGAAAGGTTGACGTGATGTAATGTGGATAATTCACAAGGTCAACCAAGTAGGGGTAAATATTTTTTTTCCTTCCATTTTCATTTTTCGGATTTTATTTTATCCATCCGAGCCACCAAACCAAGCT
>JAXCLR010000092.1:43242016-43253970 GCA_035584095.1 Annona squamosa
TCCGTATTTTGTTTCTCTAAAATGCCAATTTGCCATCCATACTTGTGTGTGACTAGAATTTTAACAACATACCGTAGACAAGTCTATGCTTGTCCCTATTTGTCTCAGTTTTGTCTAAGATTTCAAGGGGGTTGTTGAAGCGCGTTATATATTATTTAAATATTTGAAGCGTTATTGATTGATATGTCTAGGAATAGACGTCTTAAAACATCCAATGCTCCGAGACCTCTCATAAGCGCTCTAAGTGCCAAACTTAAAAATTGTTCAATTATTCTCAGTCATTCGGGAAAATTGAAAGCAGTAGTTAATTAATGACAAGGAACCGAGTAAACATCATCACCTCATGATTAAATGGCTGATTTGAGATAGCCCTTCTATCGTTGTTGTCATTGAGAGATGTTGCGTGCTCTAATACCTTTTGGAAATTTTTTCCGAAAATCTGCACATGTGAAACTCAATATGAAATTTTTAAGTTAGGCTAAGTGGTTCATTTACTTAGCTCGGGCTAACAGGATCACTCCTTGTATATATTAACAGGATTAAAACAGGATATTTGAACACGGAATCAAGGAAAAAGGTCTATATTTAAACACGGAATCAAGAAAAAAGGTCTTACTTCTTTTGCTTCGTCTTTGTTCTCGTCAAAAAATTTCCGGAGCTGTCCTACGTTGTGGACGCCTTTTTCACTCAGCCGGTGTGCGGCATCTTTCCCGACTCGTTTCACTCTCTTCACGTCGTCTTCCGGCTGTGGGAAATCAGACTTCTTATTCTCTGTAATGAGAAACGAGTAAAGCACCTTGAATTTTACTCTCAATGCAAAAGGTTAATTAATATATGTCAGAAATATTTACTTTGTCCACGATGATCAAGAACATTGAATTTCCTTGTGAGTGCTTCCTTCACTCTCATTTCATCCCAACAAATGGCTCCTAATTTGTATCCCCGAGCACGCAACCAGCTAGCATTATCTGTAATTCTGATTACACCAACGTCACTACGTCCTCCATTAAGCTTCACGTCAATGTCTCCCTCAAGAAGGGGTCTGTTTCGCCTTGATGTGCGAATAATGTTTCGTTCAAAATCAATCCGCGTCCAATCACCACTTTCTCCAAATTTTCCATCCAATAACACTAGTTCCACTTGCATTGAGGACGCAGAACCTAAGGAAACTACTTGTTTAGTCTGCGAATCAACTAATTCGATACTCAAAGACTGGGAGTTCTCTCCTTCTACTGGTGTGTTTGTGTATTGTCTGGGATTGGGCCGTCTTTTGAAATTTAATTCCATCTTACACTTCCTGCCTGAAAAAACCACGAAATAATTGTCAATTACTTTACGACTGGTCCGACAAGTCAAAAAATAAATTTTTTTGTTTTTTTTTGAAAAATATTTTATAAACATGTTAATCCAGTTATATTTAATGTATAAACCAAGTTTTACCATTTTTAAAATGACTTAAATACCCCTATATTTAAAAATCCGAAAAACAAAAATAGAAGGAAAAAAAAATAAAAGAAAAAAAATATTTACCCCTGCTTAGTTGACCTTGTGAATTATCCAGTACTCCCCAGGCAGGATTGGCAGCGCGTCACTGTGAAAAAAAAAAAAAAAAAAAAGAGGAGGATTATTACATGTGATGAATAAGTATCTGCCCTTTAAAATTACCATAATTTACAAAATAAAAAATATATAAATATAAGCAAAAATGATAAAATTTGTTTTATGCATTAAATATACATAAGTTAACATGTTCATAAAAAGGATAAATTTACAAATATACCTACTTAGTTTGGTCATAATTACAAAATTATGTCAATATATTTTCAGTTATTATCAAATTAAGTGGCTGCATTTACAAATCACCTAAAAAAATAAAAATAAAATAAAAATAAAAAAGGTTCACGTCTTCTAATATTCACAAATGATGAGGAGAGGGAGATGGGTAACTGTTTCGCGGAAATTATTTCCAGAAGGCCAAGAGGAAAGGGGCTGGTGCGTAACAGGCAATGGTCTTTGGGAGCGGACAAACCTTTTTCCCTGGACACGAGACCAGCTGCTCCAGCTCCGGCTCCGGCTCCAAGTGCTGTAGTGCCGATTACGTCGTGCGTCTATTACAGACTAATCCCTAGATCGTCCCTTCTTTATAGTAACAAGGGCGAATGAATGTCGAACACGTGTATGTTTACGATCAGGTTTCCCCACGTGATACGACGGCCTTGGAGCCTCACCTAGTGAGAGCCTTCTATGCGTCCAGCCTCAAGTAATTGGAATAAAATATTAAATATAAAATTGTTATTAAAAAAATACAAGAGATAATTTTTATTATAACTATAAAAAATACCAAAATTTCTTTTATACTCAAAATATTTTGTAAATTTTTTTTATACCCATAATATTTATCCATAAATTCCTTTAATACTCACACCGTTAAAATCACTATTATCTATCTCATTGAAAAGAAGATTTTACCTTTTTGAAATAATATATTAAAAGGCTTCTGGATAAGACTTCTCTTGTAAAGTTTTCAAATTAATTTAAAAGGTTAATGACTATATTAAAATTACTTCGGTCTTATTTAATTTCATTTGGCAGTTTATTAATTCCAAGTGAACAAAAATATGAAAATATTAAACGCACTTGATTAAAAAATCATTTATCATCAATACCACATTTTCAATTTATAATTTCAATGCAATTTCACAAAGTATTCAAGCAGACACAGATGCACAAAGGATGAGTCGCGTTCTGAAAATTTTCACTGCGGTGCTTAAAGTTCAACCCCGCCTGAAATTTGTTTCCGTCCATCTTGCGAGCGCGAAGGAGTCCTCCATGTCATGTTGACTTTTCTTTCATTTGTACACGAGCGGCAGACAGCGATGCACGAATTTTCGGTCCAATGTAATTAAAATTTTTCAATTTAAAATTTTTTATTTTCCACAATTATTATATTTTTAATTATTTTTTCACATTTTCCTATATAACTACCTTACTTTCAATCGTTTCTACGTAATTAACCTATCTATTTTAACTTTATCCGTTTTACTACTCATCATTATCACTATCATATTTTATCATTTGACAACTTTTACTTTTCAAAATTTTTCATCAAAAGTTTTATTCATGTTTGGCAATTAATAAAACATGTCAAGTTAAAACTTTTCAATCTAAAACTTTTTATTTTTCACAACTATTATATTTTTAATCATTTTTTCACATTTTACAATATAACCACCCTAATTTTATATCATTTCTACGTAATTATCCACATAATTAACCTATCTATTTTAACTTTATCCTCTTTACTACACATTATTATCCCTATTACATCACATCATGTGATAACTTTTATTCTCCACAACTTTTTATTAAAAATTTTATTAATTACTAAATTATTTTGTCCTGAAATGTGCGGTACTATTGCCGGTGCGTTTTGTATACACGTGTGACGTGACGACGTCCATAGGAACATTTGCCACCCGCAGCATGCGGGGTTCGCCGACACGCTGGCGCTCGTGCATTAAATACTTTGGCTTGCTGATGTGCATTTAGTGCGTGGTCCGAGCTGCCGTTTGACGCGTTTGAATGCTACAGATACCGAAGACATTTGTGAACGGGGAACTCTGCAAGTATGCATATAATGAAAATAAGGCTAATCATTGTTACATTAATTATATATATTTTTACTTTTATTTTTATATTTCAAACATCCCTGCAATATACCAGAAAAGGTTGACAAAACTGTACGTCAGTGAAATCAACATGCCTTATTTATAGTGATTTTTATGTAGTTTAAATTTATGTTTTAGGGTATTATTTATATTGATTTTAAATATAATTTTATATTTTTTATTTATCTATTTCATGTTAATGCATTTATACAAGTGATTTTAAAAGACTAATTTTTTGAAAAAAAATGAACTCCACTGTGGAACTACACCCTCCTTCTAGGGGTAGGAATCGGGGCGAGCCATACTGGGTCGAAGTTTGCCTAACCCTAACCCTACTTTTTAAAAATTAAGTTTGACCTTCTTTTTATACCAGGTCGGGACAAGGTCGGTTTAACTATCACTTTTTTAATAGGTTTCGGGACAAATTTCGGGTTGGTATCGGACTCGTTTCGTGATAGTGGGTCAGGTCAAAAAATACGAGTTAAATAAGATAACTTTAAGAATTTATATACCTATCAAACATAAGTATACATCTACACTAAATTTAAATATTATATGCTTCAATATTTTAATAATTATTAAAAAATACATAATTGAGAAAACAAAACATTTGAAATATAATATAAATTTATTAAAATGGGTTAATATACAATTACACATAAGGGTTATTTATGTATGAATTATTTTTATTGATTCTTATATTGTTTCCTGAATAAATTAATTCTTCTATCGTTGATAGAGTTGAATACAAAAAAGTGAGAATTTTGAAAGAAATTAATAATAATATTTAAACATAGGCTTATAATTTTTAATAAATAAGTATATGCGAGGCAGGTCGGACTCTTCAGGTCAAGACATGGTCAACCCACCTTGACCCTATTTTTGAATTCGGGTAAAAAATTTTGGCCTATCCCTATACCAAGTTAAAAATGTATTGGTTTTACCCAACCGAAACGGGTCAGTTCAAAGCCGGGTCATGGGTCGACTCGTCCTAATTCTCACCCCTACCTCCTTGTTTACCTGTCAATTATGAAACTTTTTTTTATTAAAACCAGCCCATTTGGACAAAAAATCAACAGAGCATCACAGAAAACTTGTATAAAGTGAGAATTTAAATTAAAAAAAAAAAGCTTGATGAGATGATTTTGAATTCATATTTATAGGCGATTATCTATGTTCTTTAAATTTATGTATGTAGTAGATTATGTATAATATTATTTATGTTATTTAAATTTATGTTTATAAGAGATTTAAGATTTTATTTATATTAATTTTTATATTCTTTAAATTTAAGAATTTGAGTAAATGGTTAAATATGTTTGGGACCATATTTTTAAAAGAAAAATGTTAAAAAATTAAAATGTACTTGTTAGCCTAGGCTAAAAGTGTATTTTTATATCTTAGTCTTTTTTTCATGAAAAGATTATCCCAAATAGACCTAATTCATTTACTAAAATCTATAATTTTTAGATTTATATATTTGGATTATTTGCAAACATAACCGTGAAAGTTTTCCTTTTAACCTCATTGTTTCAATATTTGTAAAAACAACTCTCCAACTTCTAATGTTGTGTAAAAATAACCTTACGAGCTTAATGGAATTTCAAGAATGGCATTTAATTAAACAACAAATATATAAGATTTTTGACATATACAGAACGGGTTTGATACAGATATATTTGAGATAGAGAATACATGCTTTCATGATTATTTTTGCACAATTAAAAAGTTAAAATTTTATATCCTCAGTATTGAAAACCACGAAGTTAAAATCATAAATGAGCAAACTTACAGTTGTTTACCCTATATATTTTATTTTAAAAAAGATCAACAATTTTTAGGTATTGAAGCTGTTTTCTTCCCAAAAATTATTGCTTTTTTTATAAAAATCATATCCAAAAATTATAAAATGTGGTCACATATATATGATATAATGATTAATTTAAAACTTTTAAAAAACATTTTTAAGGATTAATATTTTAAAATTTTAATATAATATTATGATTATATTATTTTAGCTAATTTTAACATCAAATTTTATTAACTAAATAAAACATTTTAAATATATAATACATTAATATAATCATGTTCTCAATAGGAATCATGACTGGAGAATTACATTCAATTGACATATTAACTTCAATGTCATGCGTCTCATTTAGATGTCATTTGGAAATGTGAATTTTAATGAGATTAAGGAATGATATTAAAGAGAGGAAGAGAAAATTTTGAAAAATGTGTAAATGATATGAAATGACATAGATAAAGTTTGAAAAAAATGATAGCTGTAAGAAAAAATATTAGATAAATGAATGAAATTGCATCAAAAATTATAATAAATGAAAATTTTATTTAATAAATTCTTACTCTAAAAATGTGTCATTTATGATAAACTATTTTTTATCAAGTGCGTTTAATAATTTTCGTTCACTTGGATTTTTTTATTTTTTTTTTGATAAATGTTGTTCACTTGGAATTAATAAACTTAACCCTGTTAGTGCGGCGACGGTCCGACCGGCCAGCCCGGTTCTTCGAATTTCCGTACGCGTGATTTTCATTAAGAAAAGAAAAAAGAAAAAAAAAAAGAAAAAAGAAAAAGAGGGCGGTTGACTAATGGTTGACTTTGCTGAAACTTTAATGGGGAAATTTACGCATTGTCCAAACCAATCCATGTCTTCTAATTTCTGTCCGCATTCGGCGTTCTACTTACTTGTGCGGTCAAGTTCGCTGAAAATTTTTACCGTCGCTCGAAATTTACCAGGGTATGGGATCCTGGAGTTTCGCTTCTTATAAAATCAACGGCAACTGTTCTCCAGATGAAGCAGAGAGCGACGACATATATATTTACTCTACTCATTATATTTTAAATTATTTTGTATTAACATACCAAAAGTTTATCAAAATTAGATGTATATGAGTTCCATCTAAAAATAATATAAAATCAACATAATATAGTAAGAAGTAAATATTAATTTTAAAGTTATCTTTTAGCATGTAAACTATCTAAGATATACCTGTCACTCAATTTGATTATATATACGCGTTTGTTTCTAGTTGTATTCAATTTCCTACACTGGATACGGCAGTAAATTAAAATCAGTGAAAACAATTGGCAAGTCAACCATTCAAGTTGCATGTATATTTTTCAACGAAGGATTTTTAAGCTTAGATCTACGGTTGAAATTTAACGTAACGCCCTTGCATCAGCGTATGCGAATGGCTTAAAATCACCCCCTCTGTATGTATATAAGTATTCAGAAAGTTTCCAGCTTTAACATCCCAGCCCTGCTAATGAATCGTCCATTCTTCTTTCAACCAAGTATTTTTAAGCTGAGATCTGCGGTCGAAATCTAAAAATAATATTTTTTTATTGTTTTTAAATAAAAAACATAATTCTCTACGCATCCGGCCCCACTTGAATGGTCTCAGCCATTGACCTACCTTGTGGCGGTGCTGAAAATTTCCTAGGCCGCCTAATGTGTGTAATATGAGCTCAATATTACTGATTACAGGTGTAATCTTTAAATAGCCAAGTTATATGCAATTTACCCCAGCTTTATTTTTAATTGGGTGAAAAAATGTGATGTCTGTACGGTCAATAATAAGAAAACTCACCCTATCGTGCTTCCGGCCTGAAAACCTATTTTTTTATTTTTTTTTATTTTTTCATGGGTAAGTAAATCTAGGTGTATTAAATTTATAAATCAAGTTTTACCATTTTTTGATATTTTTAAGTATTTTTTGGATTTTTAAACACAGTGGCATTTTCGTAATTTTCTGAGATCCAAAAATTACGAAAATGTCACTGTGTTTAAAAATCTAAAAAAAAATACTTGAAAACATCCAAAAATAGTAAAACTTGGTTAATAGATATAATACACCTAGATTTACTTACCCATGAAAAAATAAAAAAAATAGGTTGGACGTCCGGCCTGAAATGATCAGGCCTCATGTTGCTTTAAGAGATATCCTGTGATACAATCGGATTTTACAATATCAAATTTTATCCCAATTAGATATGTGTATAAACTTCATCTAAAAATAGTACAAATTCAAAGTAATAAAGTAATTTGATGTAAATAAAAACTTTAAAATTATTTTTTCAATACGTAAACTGTTGGTCTCGAGTTGATGACAATTACCCAATAGGAGAAGAGTGAATTGGGTATTTCAAAAATTTTAAAACTTAAATTATAAACTTTATCCCGGTTTAGTTTAATTCCCTTTAATGAGCCAAATGGAAAGCAATAAAATAATGAAAAAGGAAATGAAAAACAATAGACAAGATTTATACTGGTTCGGACAACATTCCCTACTACACTCTTCCAAGCTTACACTTCCTTGTGACTTAAGTTTCATTATGTATTCCGCGAATACAACTAGAGTCTCCGCTCTCTTCTAAATTCTAGTTCTAGGGGGCGTATACAATAAATAGTACAAGTAGGTGACGAGTTCCACTCCAATCACAATCCTACTTTGCTATAACTTAGTTTATAACACAAAAATCAAACAAATCACCAAAAACCAAGTAATAAAATGAAATAAAAAAATCTACACTTTTACAGATTTGTGTAGCAAGATCCAGCGTGAGGAAGAATTTGTGGAAGCGACGAATCGTTTTGCATTAAAGTAAACTGCAATTTTGAAGCTTTTTCTTCCTTTAAAAATGTATAAATCACTCAAATGTAGAAGAAAGTAGAATATATATCTTAGTAGCACTTCTTTCCTCTTTTTCAGCTCTTACTTGTGTGTTTCCACGTTTGCTTGAGTGTCTATATATAGATGAGGGAAAATTTTGAACGTTGTAGAGTTGGTTGGCGCGTAATAAATGTTCTAACGTTCAAAAATTCGAACGTTATTCCTCCAAGTCGCAGATGGAGCCGACTTCGTGTATGACTTTGCCCTAGTCGCATGCTGAAGTCGACTTCGATTGCGACTTCGGCCGTGCTCTGCTTGTTCAGGTTCTTTCTCGGGTCAACTTGGCCTTGGATTTGACCCAAGTCGGAGGTGGAGTCGACTTTGGGTGCGACTTCACCCAAGTCGATGCTGGAGTCGACTTCGTTTTGCGATTTGACCTCCTTTGTCTTGCTAAGTGTGCTTCAGCTTTCTTGAAATGTCTTTTGCTTGCTTAATTTCTTCATCATAAGTGTTCTTCCTTTAATTTTCATAATTTGAAGTTTGGTATATTCATTTTGCATAGAAATTCTTTAGCTTCAGGTCTAGAAATCTTGAAAACTTGAATCTTTGGTATGCATGAACAAGCTCAATATGTATACTTTGATTTAAAAGAATGAATTTATGTATCTTGCTTGCTTTGGACTTGGATTAATCTTCATATGTTCCAAGTCGAGTGTTTAAGTCGACTTGGTCTTCAACTTGACTCAAGTCTAGCCTTAAGTCGACTTGGTCTTAGACTTGGCTTTTGAAATTCTGTACTGCCACCCTGAAGCCAATATTGGAGTCGACTTGGCCTGCGACTTCACCCAAGTCGCATGTGGAGTCGACTTCATGTGCGACTTCGGCAACTCTTGGTCTCCGTTTCAACGCTGGACAAAAATTGACACTTGAAGTTACTGCTGGAGTTGACTCGGGGATCGACTTGGCCTAAGTCGATGTCTGAGTCGACTTGGAGATTGACTTGACCTGCCATACTTCATATTTTTCATTTTTATATTCTTAAATAATACACAAAACACATTAGTAGTTAAAACTCACTCAAATTGTGTTGTTAATCATCAAAAAATATGCTTTAGATATTTTGTATTTAATTTTAACAATTGTTTCCAACATAAACCATCTGTAATACATACATATATATATATATATAAATGATTGTACGAAGTGTCCATACATTTAAGTACATGTTTGGGTGAAATGCACAACAAGTTCCTATGCAACCAAATGCACAAGAACATATCTCTATATATATAATGATTATATACAATATATCATATATATGCTTAAGTTACAATATTAATTTTTTATTTTATTTTTATTTTAGTTTGAGATTTTTCTTCATATGTTTTCCTCAATGTATTTAATCTATAGATCAAGTCTTGTTATTTTACAATACTTTTACTTTTTATTTTAGATTTTTAAAAAATCAAATTTTAAGGGATGAAAATGACCCATATGACCCTAAAATTGATGATGTTTAACAATTAAAAATAAATATGTAAAAATATCGTAAAATAAAAAACTTTGTATATGAATTAAATACACTTAAAGAAACTTTATGAAGAAAAATAAAATGACTATTGTAATGTTAACAAATATATAGTATATTGGATATAATCATAACTCTATATATATATGAGGCGTGATTATTTATAATATATTGTATATATGCTTAAGGACAATATTTATTTTATTTTTAATTTTTAATTTTTCTTCGTAAACTTGTTTTTCCTAACTATACTTAATTTGTAGATCAAGTTTTGTTATCTTATAAAACTTTTACATATTTTTTTCGATTTTTGAAAATTAAGTTTCATAAGAAGTGAAAAATGACCTATATGCCCCTAAAATTGATAATTTTTAAAATAAAAAAATAAATGTGTAGAAGTATTGTAAATTGGAAAAACTTGATATATGAAAGAAAATAAGTTTATAAAAAATCAAAAAGTGAAATAAAAATAAATAAAAAATGAATATTATAACTTAAGCATAAATAAAATATATTGTATATAATCTTGCCTCTATATATATGCATGATTATATATAATATATTATATATTTTCCATCAAGGATCAAAATTTTAAATTTTAAAGGGGTTATATGACTTCGCTTTTATGTAGCCTGTTCCATAGAAACAAATATATATAAGAAATTTTCCACTGCGGGTACTTGAACTATAAGCTATGATACAGTTGCCTCAAAATGGGCTCATATTACCATAAAATTATAATTTACTCTTCCAATTGTATTGAAAATTACGTATTTTATTACCACATAGTTCGTAATCCAAAAATGATACAAATTTAATGTAATAAAATAATTTGATATAAATAACAACTTACAAAACTATTTTTTGAACATGTAAACTATCACCTATAGATAAATGATTATATAAAATATCAATATATTACTATCACCTATGGATAAATGATTATATAAAATATCAATACATTTAAGTATATGTGGGGCCAATGACACTAGTTACAATGTAGACAAGTGCCTAATAACATATTTATACATATACATATACATACATACATATATATATGAGAACCCATCATGTACAGACTGCACGCTAATTACGATATAGTCTACTACAAAATGAGCCCCACATATATTAAAATGTAATAATACTTTATACATTCATTTATTCATATAAAAATCATATTTTAGACAGTTTATATGTTGACAAATATCATTTTAAACTTGATATTTGTATTAAATTATTTTATTATATTAATTTTGTATCATTTTAAGATGGGGCACATATACATGTTGAATTTGGATGAAAATTAATATGCTAATAAAGTGATTAATTCTAATTATAATATGTGGAGTAAATTTCTTATTCATATTAAGTGAGCCCCATAGTGCATGGACTGCATTGTAATTATGGTATATTCTAAATGCACTTGAATAAATTTCTGAATAGTACAAATTCAACATAATAAAATAATTTAATATAAATAACAATTTTAAATTTATTTTTCAATATATAAATTATTTGCTATAAAATTTATATATGGATAAATGATTGTATAATGTATTAATACATTTAAGTACATATGAAGTCCATTTTGGGCCAAATACACCCTTGCCACGTAAGATGTACCACGTGAATTTTGACCCATCAACTTAAATTATTATTATTATTTTCAATATTTTAAGAAGACAAAGGCAACAAATAAGGCTATGTATCATCATTCCTATCTTTCTTGCAAAGATTCTTCTGCGTGAAGTGGGAACGAGCTATGTTTGATTTGGACAGGTAATCATCATTCCTATCTTGGTTTCGTGTTCTTTTGTTTGTTATGTTCCAGGAAACAGATATTAAATCAGAATATTGTTAATTATTACGCAGCATGACTATCGTTCAATCTACTTCATATACTTGAAAAGTATACAATTAATGCGCTTTACATCAATAAAATTAAAAAGCTAAAAGATCAAAAGAAAAAACATTTTGAAGATATATATGTTGATATGGACGGATCCAAATAGAACTTCCTCTGCCTCCCGAAGAAGGAAAAGAACTTTTTTTATGGTTTATATTTACATACATCTCAACACATATTACATTGTAGTTCTGAGACATTCTTACAAACAAGG
>JAXCLR010000092.1:43258836-43286814 GCA_035584095.1 Annona squamosa
AACAAAATTATCCAATGGAAAAATAAAAAGGTTTAAACTTTTCTATTCATTCACATGCGGACCCAAATGAATTAAAATAAAAAGAAATTGAACATTGAAGTATGCTCAACTGTTCTTATGCGAAACGCTGCTTCTGTTAAAAGAAATGGTAAAAGCAGCTTTGTCATTTTTTAAAAAAATGCACCATATTATTTAACACAACCTAACCATGTTTAAAATAAGGGTAAAATATTAAATATGTGGTGATTATCCATGTCATTTTATAAATATGTGTCACATTTATAAATATAAATACAAATTACAATAATATTTGAGATTTACCTTCATACAATGTAACTACTGCATTGAATTCCAACTTGGGCTTAAGGTCGTGTTTGGCACTGAGGAAAAAATATCAATTTAAAACTTTTCAATATAAAATTTTTTACTATCTATAATTATCATATTTTTTAATCATATTTTTCCGTACAATAATTCTATTTTTCAATTATTTTTACATAACTACTCATACAATTAACTTATCTATTTTAATTTTATTATTTTTTCTTCTCATTATATCATATCATTTGATAACTTTTATTTTTTAAAATTTTTCATGAAAAATTTTATTCATTTCCACGCAACCGGCATACCCTAAAATGAAAAGTCCCGGCGATTGCACTGGTGAAAGCGCGCAGGGGAGCCAGTATTTTTCTTTTACCGCGGCAACGCCTCTTCTTCCGCTAAAGCTGTCTACTTCCTTCTCCCTCTTTCTCTGCCATGATGCTGAAAAAGACACTGAATCAGTGCAACCTGCTTCGTCTGCTCTCTCGTGGTACCACCCATCTCCCTTTCTCTTCTAGTTCAGTCATTGGTTCCCTCAACTTCAGCTCTCAACCTCCAAAACCCGTCCACCAAACCAATCTCCAATCCCCTCTGACAAAAGCAGCTTCCGGTTCTACGAGGTGATTTCCCTCTTCGAAGCCAGTGCGAAATCGGGGGATTATGATTCCGCACTGACTGCGTACAAAACCATGATCCAACTTGGAATGCGGCCGAGCTACTTGATTTTATGCGTAGTAGCCAACTGCTTTCTAAATAGCCAAAAGGCAGAGCTTGCTTTGGGATCCTAGGATTGATCTTGAAGCACGGTTATATTTCTAGTATTTTGCTTTTCAATATGTTGCTCGGGGAATTGTGTAGAGTGGGCAGAGTTGAGAGAGCATTGAAGCTCTGTCGAGAAATGGAACAAGGTGGAGTCTCGCCTGATAGAGTTAGTTACAGCACTCTTGTATCTGGACTTTGCAAAGTGAAGAGACTGGATGATGCATTGTGCTTGCGGTTCGAGATGTTGGAGGCAGATTGCCAACCTAATGTGATCACTTATTCCATTTTAAATGATGGGCTTTGTAGGGCTGGTCGAGTTGATGATGCGATCGTTTTGTTGGATGAGATGCTGGGGAGATGCGTGGGCGAACTTTCTACAGGTTCTACTATTCCCACTAGAGAATTTTGCCCCAATGGGAGTGTCGACAGGTGTACTGTGATTTTACATGATGTGAATCACGAGAAGTTTGTGATTATTTTTTCTGTTTTGATAAATGCACTCTGCAAACTGGGTCTTTGGGATGAAACAATGGCGATATTGAACACCATGGCTAGATATGGATTTTCACCTACTGTTTTTATATACAGTTCTTTGATTGATGTTCTTTTTAAAGATGGAAGGGCTGATCATGCTGTGAAGGTCTTTGATTTTATGGTTGCACAGGGCCATGAGCCGAGTATTGTCACCTACAATATTTTGGTTAATGGCCTGTGTAAGGAAGGGCTAACAGATGATGCTTTTGTCTTGTTTGAGAAAATGGTCGAGAGAGGGAGAACCCCTGATGAGATAACATACAATACACTATTGAAAGGACTTTGTGACAGGAATAAGGTTGATGAGGCAATGCAGCTTCTTAACAAAATGTTTGATGGTGGCTGAAGTGTCCGGCCAAACACAAGGAGTTTCAACCTGCTGATTGATGGACTCTGCGAGAGAGGTCGCCTCAAAGATGCTATAGAACTCTGTGGAAAGCTGGTGAATGTGGGAATATTGGGAATTTGGTCACCTACAACAGGTTAATAGAGGGGTCTTTCATTGTCCATAATGCAGACATGGTGACAAAATTTTTGCAAGAAATGAGTGAGAAGGGTTTGAAGCCAAATGAATTCACATATGGTATCATGATTGATGGTCTCTGCAAAATGAGAAATGTTGAAATGGCAGAAGAACTTGTACATGAAATGAATGCTCAAGGCCTTTGTCCATCTGTGCTTGATTATAACACTTTGTTGGACTCTTTATGCAAAGAATGCAATCTGGAACGTGCTATGGCATTATTTCAGGAAATGAAGGATGGTAAATGCAAGCCCAATGTTATTTCTTTTAATACTCTTATTGATGGAACATGCAGAATGGGCAATCTTCAAGGTGCGAAAGACTTGCTAAATGATATGTTTCTTCAGGGGTTGGTTCCTCATGCTATAGCACAGTCCATTATAAATAGGTGTTCAAAACTCGGGCAATCAGATGAGGGCAGAGTACTACTTCAAAGAATAACTGCTTGTGGATTTTCTCCTGACGCTACTATATATGATTCTCTGCGGAAAAGGTTTATTGCAAAGGGGGAAACAGGAGAAGTAATTCATTTGCTTCAGCAAATGGAGGCTAAGAATGTTGCTCTTGATGTGGGACTGATGTCTACAATCCCGGGTTGCCTTTGCATTGATGAGAAATGTTCAATAGAGTATCTTCCCACTTTTAGAGATCTGACTTCTAGCAAGTTGAGTATATCATGTCAGGACTTGCTGGGAAAACTTGACGTTTGACAGTGGGTGTCAAGGACGAGTTGCATGTTTACTTTGACTTTGGTTCTAGGAATCTGAGCATGTTCATATGGTTTCACATCTGGAGACACACCAAGTAATGATGCAAATTTTTGGAGGCCTTATATACCCAGGTGCTTAATAGGATAAATGAATTCCTTTTTCAGGGAAGAGTTTTGAATATCACATCAGCAGCTGCTATTTGTCTGACCTTCAGTTCTGTGGAATGTGGTTATAGCATCCTGGGGTCTGAGAATGGGTTCTTTGTTGCTGGTTTTGCTTGGTAACTTTTGCTGCAGTAGAAATCTTGCGAGTTGTCACCTTTTACTTTTCTACAGAATTTTTTATTTGTCCAAAACTCCAAGTGGAAGGTGGTTATGGACTGATTTTGGGGAAGGAATTGGGCGAGTCATACTAGATGAAGGTTTGCCCAACTTTGACCCTGTTTCTTAAAAATTTTATTTGACCATATTTTTTATATCGGGTTGAGGCAAGTGTAGTTTGTTCATTATCTTTTTTCAATAGGTCTTAGGAAAAATTTTAGATTGGTCTCACGTTGGTAGTGGGGCAGCGGATCAGGTAAAAAATTTTGGTCAAATAGAATAATTTTAAGAATTTATAAACATATCAAACATAGAGACACGTCTACGCGTAATTTAAATATCGTATGCTTCATTATTTTGCTAATTAAAAAGTAAACGTTATTACTGAACAAAACATGAGTAAATATGATGTGTCTTTATTAAAATACATTAATAAAATATACTTCATTTATAATGGATTTTGGCTTTTATAAAAATATTTTCCCAAAACGATAGTATTTTTTTGAGAGTTTCAAAAATGATGGAAAAAACTATATTTTCGCATAAGTGTTATATATATATATATATGCAAATGTTTATTATTGATTCTTATTTTGTAATATAATTAATAATAAGTAATGTAAGAATTTTGAAAGAAAATGAGATCAAGATTAAAATATGTAGTCATAATTTATAATAAATAAATATACGTGGGATGAATCGGGACATGATTGACCCATTCTAACTTTATTTTTGAATCTGAGTTAAAATTTCTTACTCATCTCCGTATTTAGTAGCTTATTGAGATCCTAGTAGCAAAAGTAATCTATATTTTAATGCAGACGCCCAGAAGTGGGCCGTACGTGTATAGACAACTCGAAATATAAGCAAAAGAAAATTCCAACCCATGCAACATCTAATCATCGAGCTTCAAGAATTACGTGGCCAGCAGCAAATCACAGCATCGTCATTCAACTGGCCAAATTTTATTTTATTTTATTTTTCCACGGCTAGAAATCCAAAATATTTTTCCATAAATGCTACAACGTGCTGGAGGCAAAGAGCTAAACCGTCCATCAAGATTTTGTATCCATATAATAAAAGCAACTTCTACATCAAGCATAGATGGTTCGTGCAAAACCATGGCTTGTCCATGCGCACAACTAAAGCCCAGCAACAAATCATTGTTGGAGTTTCCATCTCATGGCAAAACGTGGATAGCAAAAGATTCTCAGTAATCAGGAAAATTGGTGTTGTATACGAATTATATTGGAAATGCTCTGCAGTATCATCTAGACCGTTCAATATACGCAATGCAGTAAAAAATCAGTGGCCAGAAATTTATAAAAAAACTGAACCACCCATCTCAGCAGAAAATTCTGCCATCAAAGTGACGGATATTAATAGCATGTAGCAACAGTTGCAGAGAAATTGCAATGCTGAGATTGAGTTACAAGATGGGCAATACGATTTTATGCGAGGATTGAACATAAGACGCAGGAATCATTTATCCAGGGTATTTTGTTCACTTAACTTGCACTTAATGCTCCCATAAAATTGGACAAAAAAAAAAAAAAAAAAAAATGCTCCCATGAGATTTGGCCACATTGTAGATTGATTTGTGAATTTTATGTGATACTTAAAAGAGAGAACATAAAATTGGACAAAAAGGTTAAGTAGCACATCTGCATAATTCTGATGTGAGATTATTTTGTGGGATGTGTGAAATTTGCTAATATCAATAGAAATTAGGGATGAGATTCTGGACGGGCCATACCGGGTCAAAGTTTGCCTAACTTTGACCTAACTTTTTCAAAAATGTGTTTCACTATATTTTTATACCGAATCAGGACAAGGTTGGTTTGTCATTTACTTTTTTTTTGATAGGTCTCAAGACAAACATCGGATTGGTATCGAACTGGTTTTGGGACAACAGGATGGGTAAAAAATTCGAGTCAAATAAGATGATTTTAAGAATTCATTATCTACCAAATATAAAAATACATCTGTACTAATTTTAAATGATTTACTTTTAATATTTCACTAATTATTAAAAAATACATAACTAATAAAACAAAAATGAAAAAATATGGTATAACTTTATTACAATAAGTTAATATACAATCATACATAAGAGTTATATATGGGCAAATTCTTCTTATTGATTCTTATATTGTTTTCTGGATAAATTGATTCTTTTACTGTTGAAAGTAAATAATAATAAGATTTAAACATAAGCTTATAATTTTTAATAAATTAATATATGTGGGTAGGTCAAACTCTTCGGGTTAAGATATGGTTGACCTATCCTGATCCTATTTTTAAATTTGGGTCAAAATTTCTGATCTATCTTATACTTGGTCAAAAAAATAGTGATTTTACCTGCTAAAAAATGAGTTGGATCAAGATCCAGTCACGAGTCAACCCGCTCAAATTCGAACCCATCATAGAATACCTATTAGTGATGTAGTCAATAGTAAGGATGTAATTAATACTACTTGTTATTTTAATTTTTTTATGGTTTACATTGGAAGTAAAAAATTAATATATAAGATTTATACGGTTATCAAAAGAGGAGTATAAATAATATTAACATAGACTAGTGATCTATATTATTAAAGTGAATCAAAGAATATAATAAATTATGGAGATAAGCAAGTGAAGTTGTAATGTTAAATTCATCGATTGGTAAGAGTTTCTCATTTATTTTACTCTCGCGTGCACCAACTTATCCTTTCTCACTCTTCTTTGTCATTTTTTTCTCTTTCACTTTAAATAACTTAATTTTTATTTAAGTTCATCTAATTAGAATCTAATTTTTAGTTTCTAATAATTAGTGAATATTAACATTTAAATTTTTGTGAGAATGACAATTCTGCTCATTTATCAATGTTAGTTGTGTGATTTGTACAGTTGTGGGAAAATAGACAACAACGCCAAGCGGAGCTAACTTCGAGCTATTTTGAAATTCTAGGATGCTGTGTTTTTTAGGGAAAAAGTGCTGGAAGTTGGTTGAGCTTGCTTCTCAATTCTATTTTTCTGGTTTTGTTGTCTGGTCATGATAGATAACTGTTTCCAAATGGGCTTCAATAGTCAATGTGGAGAGACTTAGAAGAAGATGGCATGGATGTATACAAGAGATTGCCATTTCAACTTGTATTTCATGTTCCCACCACATGTGATTTTTTTAATTTTATTTTTAGTTGAACATGATAAGCTCACAGGGACTGGTGAAACTTTGCAAGTCTGGTCACATCCTCTTAAATAGTTTGACATATTTGTATTGAAAGCAAACTTGCATTCCTTGAGTCTTCTTTTTTAAAAAATAGGAAAATTAATCAATCCAGTGTTTGTGTTGAAAAGTTTATACATTCCTATTTCCACCCCACTAAAATCGAAAAAATGCATTTAAGCAATGCATTAATGATTGAGATTTCGAGTCGCCACCAATTTTTGAAGAAAAACTCGAAAACAATATCATATCCAACTAGTCTACATTAGAAATTTTAAGAAAGTTGCTTAGTTGTACAAAAGGAAGGATTTAGGCACCCTTTGCACCCCAAAAATGGGTTTCCATAAGTGTTTATTGCATTCTTTTTACTCAAGAAATTTTATTGTACTTTGGTTGGTTTTGAAAAGATTTTTTGATGATTTTGTAAGCTGCATGTAGGATTGCAATTGATTTCAACAAACTGTTCAAATTCCATTCTCACACCAGAATATTTTACAAAAAAAAAATCTAGTTCTAGCACCAGTGTATGAAAATTCAGCAATGCACCATGAGGAGTCCTATTCCAGCCACCAGTGCAAAAATTCAGCAATGCACCATAGGAAGTCCTATTCCAGCCACTTATTCTTCTCAAGTATATCAAACCAATGATCAAGAATTAAATGCCCAAAAACCATGAATAAGTTCAAACAAAACAGTAAATCTCACAATCCATTCCATATATTCTTTTCCATTCAACTAACATGTTTTTATTGAACCCAAAAATCTGTTTACTTCAATCTTCTCACTAATGAAAAATAAAGACATAGATTTAATCATCAGGTGGCTGTAAAGGCCCTCAATCAACTCATACACAAAACATGTAAAACAAAGATTCTTAATGAAATTATATAGGACTGACAGAATCATAGAAATGATCAAATCAAGGTATGTAGCCAATATTTATTTCATGCACAAACTCACGTATACAGAAGCAGAAAACAAGTTATTCAAAGCATGGAAACAACTAATAACATGCTCAACCGAAAATCTAGACAGTAGTATAAATCAAAATGACAATCAAATTTCAGAGCTAGAAACAAAAGGAAGATTCAAAACTGCCCAAAAAATCCTTCTGTTGGCCATAGGGAATTAGATCTCTCATTCCAGCCATCATGGACAGGTACAAAACTGAGCAAGCTTATAAAAAATAAAGAATGAAGAAAACAAAAATGACATGCAACATCCAATACCAATGAAAGCTGTTTTATTCTATACAAATTTATTGAAGAACAAATGCCAAATGAAAGGCTACATAGCTACCAGATTTGTTAAACCAAAATAGTTTCGATAATCATACCTGATCAAGAACTAAAAGAAAGCTGAAATCTCTCACAATCTGTTGGGAATCTCACTGCCAATCTAAAGGATAAACAACCAGAAACTTGCTGCCTAAGCAAGGTCAAATACCAGTAGTTCTTCTCTCTCCCTTGAGCTCCAACAGCTGCTCTTTCCCAAAAAAAGTGAGAGGATCTCTTCCTCTCTCCAGAAAAAAAACTCTCCCCCTCAGAAAAACCTAACTGTTCACGTTTTTCCAGCCCAAGCAGAAAAGAAAGCTCTCTCTCCTCCCATACGTAGCCTCTCCCATGCAAAAACTAAAGAGAACTTTTTTATCCTATGCATTAGGGTCTTAGAAAAGTGTATGGAAGCTTCCTAGTGGTCCACACATGCAATAAAGCATCCAATCAAAACAAGACAACTCATCCAGAGAGTTAGTGGGCGAAAAAAATGCACAACAAGGCTCAAGTTCTATCAAAATTACAAAACAACATCTATTTTAAGAATTACCAACACAACCTTAAGTTTTGAAAATGCCAAAAATGCACCACACAAATGACAAATTATTAAAAATATAATTGTAAAACAAACTATATCAAATTAAAAATATCAAAATAGAACAAAAAAGGGTGTCTACAGATGCCCCTCTTTGGTTGAGACTTCACAAGTTGAAAGTCAAAGATTCGACACACCATGCCAGCAATGTCATATGAATCCATGGATGGAATAAAAATTTTGAGCCATCCTTCATGAAGAATCAAGTGACCCAAAATTAATTGGCTTAATAGTTTGATATATTGTACCATTGCATGCATTCCCTTCATTAAATTGTCTGATTATCATATCATGAATTTTGAAACAAATAGATTCCTCAACTCCTTGGTCATCACTATGCTTCATTCGCGACGCCTGACAGGATATAGACCCATCGCCCATGCACCAACTACGATGCTTCATTCGTGAAGCCTTACAGGCTTGAAGGTGATGACATTTGCTAATTTGCCGCCAAAATATTTAATCATGATAATGATTTTTTGCAAAATAAATGGCATAACAAATCGCACAAATTAATTAGGGGAGATGTGGTTGGGCTAACACTGTAAGTTTAGACTGACACAATCGAACCATTTATCAAACTTGAATTCAATTTTTCATCATCATTTTTCGGTTGAATTTTTTATTTTTTGATTTTCTTGTAATTTCGGATTTTTTTGAGTTTTCAAGTTCTTTTTGAATTTTTTTATTTTTTGATTTTTGATATATATTTTTATTTTTCTATTACAAGAATCCAAATGAATTGCATCTCATTTGGTCCATCTCGATTAATCATGTCAAGGTCCCTTGACGACTTCTTCCAATGTATTGGTAAAAGTTTCATCTAAAGCAACTCATCTTTTTTGTCCAAAATGACATGGGTAGTCACATGTCTCCCAAAAGAAAGCTGCCACTTGCAGTATCTTCTCTTTATTGCTGCTCCACCATTAATTTTCTATGGCATCAACTTGTTTTTCTTCAAAATGGCAAAGCCATCTGCTTGTTCTCAAAAGGAAACTGCCATGTCTAGTCCTTTTCATTGTTGCAGCTTTTTCATCAATATACTGTTGATGTAACCTATTTCACCCCTCAACGTTGCTGGAACTTGAGAGAAGAGTTGCTGAAAATTATTTTCAAGCTGCTGGAAGTTGCTTTGAAGCTATTGAAAATTGGGTTTGTTGTGCTGAAACCATGTTATAATATTGCTGAAATCTCATTTCTTCCATGTTTCTCTTTATTGTTTCCTATTTTGATGACTTGAAATTGCTGGAAAATCCTCTTAAGTTGCTGAAAATAGATTTGAGACTGCTGAAATCCAATTTGAAGTTCGCGGGAATTTGTTCTAAGCTTGCTGAAAACAGATTTGCATTTGTTGAAATCAAGCAAATCTGATTGTAATTGAAACATCTACTTGGAAGTGTTGAACGTGAATTAAGAAGCAACAATTCTAGAACTTCAAAAAACTAGGATTGAAACTTAGTAGAAATCAGTTTCAACAACTAGCTTGCATGTGAGTTGGGGCTGAAAACTCAGATTTAGAGGTGCAGAAATTGATTTGGTGTCATTGAGCTTCTCTTACATGCACAAATTCTTCTTGGTTGACTCTCTCGCCTTGTCCTTTGCTCACACTCTTCAAAAATGTATTTTCTTCACACTTTGCAATTGTAAGATAATGGATCAAAGAAAAGATGGGATGCCTTATCAATCACTTCGACGCAGGCCAAATTGCCATGACAAGTTGAAAGAGTAGATTGACTCTCTCACAGATGATGAATTCGTATTGTTGGGAAAACATAACTTTACCTACGCTTTGAAATTGTGTAATGTTACCCTCGATTGGGACATCTTAGGAGCTATGGCGCAACATTGGAATCTCATAACCCAAGTATTTCAATGTGGGGGAAATGAACTATCTTTGTCTTTAGAAGATGCATCTTGTCTAACTGGACTTTCATTGCATTGTCCATTAACCATTGTGAAACCTAAAGATGGATATCTTTCAGATTTTAAAAAACATTTGGGTTTGACAAGAGACCAAGTGACGCTTGGGCTTCGAGGAAGTAATCTAAATTGGTTCTCCACCAAGTACTTGATAGAAGGATTTTCAACCATTCATGGTGGACCCCAAACTAAAGGATACAAGGATTGAATTCATGGCTTAATCCTTTGTGTTCTTGGAGAAGTTTACTTTGGTGGTGATATAAAGAGCTTTGATCCTCTTCTTTTCCGAGTGTTGGAAGGTGTTCTCCAAAAGTAGATGATTGTGCCATTGCTAGTGTTTGAATTATATAGGGGCTTGACCAATTATGTTTTGAAGAGAACAGTTGTGCTGGAAGGATGTTGTGCACTCCTCCAAATATGGCTCAAATGCCACTTGGGTTTGATTACGGAGCCTGTTCCTTACATGACTATGAAAGTTAACGTCATGAGGATTCTCTTAACCCGCTGCTCCACCAATGAGACAATCTCATTTGACTCCTACCCAAATTGGCTAGCCCAGCTTCGAGATCACGAGATCCATTGGCATTGCTCTTGGCTTCTCATCAACCCTATCATTTGCTCTCCTGACTGGACTCCTTTGTGGTAACCTAGTCTGCATGCATTGATGTCATATTACCCGGATCGTTTTCTCCACCAACTCGATTATGTGCAGATTGTCCCTCAATTGGTACCTCATCCAAAGCCTTTTATCCCGTTTACACAAATGAAAAAGGGTTTTTTGAAGAGAATAACTTCAGCTTGGAAGGATAAATTGATGACATAAGATGTGGGCTTTGTTGCTTCCAAGACTCCCGAGACAAATCCTGCTTATCATCTTTGGGTGATTCAACAATATCTTGGTCCGTTGGATATACCGAGCGATCACAGGCTTCTACTTTATGGTTTGGAGATTCCATCTTGTTGTCATTCTTCTGTGGCTGATGTTCATGATTCTAGCTTTCCTACATTTGGTTCCAAAGCAGCGGAGACTGCTTATTCTAATGCACCTTGCCTTGATGGAGTTTAGGCGAGTCCCTTTGCTTATGGCACAACCTCTCTTCTTGTGTTTAACGTTGCTTCCTCGAATGCCCCAATTGCAGTTTCATCTTCCACCCCCTTCGCCTATCAAGAAGAAACATATTATTAACATCCATCGTCGGGGATTATAGATGAAAGCTCTCAAGAGGAGATCGAAAGGTTGAAAAAAATAATTGACGAACAAAGTAGAACACTTACTAATTTAGAGACTCAATATCAAGGAAGAACTACGGAATTGGAAACTGTTAATGCTCATTAAAAGAGGGAAATAGCCAGATTGAAAAGAATTATTTCAAATAATAACAAAGAGATTGATTATTTAGCTTCGATGCTATCTTAACATGAATTATAAACATTTTCAAATCTAAACTAGGCCTCATGATTATTCATATTGGAAAGCTTGTTTCTAAATAGGAATGTATCCCATTTTACTTTCAAGTAAAAGATTCTGAAAAATGAATTAGCTTACTTGAATGAAAAATTGCCAAGTATTATCTAAAGATTGTAAGAGTTCTCAATTGTGTATTTTGGATTTGCTTTTGTTCAGCAAAAGATTGAATGAACAATTGTACTCCCTTTATTAGACAATTCGTGAACGCAACTCTTCATTCCAAACTATTGGTCCCGAGTTAATGGTAAAACCCAAGAAGGGAGGGGTGAATTGGGTTCTTAAAAAATTCTTTGGTAAATTAAAACTTAACCCCTTGAAAGTTTAATCCCCTTGATGAAACATGATATGAGATAGAATGAGTGGGTGCAAATGGAATAAAAAATGCAAGCAATCAAACCAAACAAGAGACAACAATATATAGTGGTTCGGGCAATTTTTCCTACTCCACTCTTCCAAGCACACACCCGTTGTGTCTTGAGTTCCACTATTATATTTTCAATACAATCTACAGCACCCGCACTCTTCTAAATTCTAGCTCTAGGGGGCATATACAATAATCACTTATTGGTGAGACCAACTCCAACCAACCAAGTCCAATCTATTGGTGAGACAAACTCAAACCAACCAAGCAAAACCCGTTAGTGAGACAAACTCAAATTAACTCCCTGTTTTGCTTCTTCTTGAATTCGGTCTCTAACAACGATCCAAGGCAACAACATAAAATAAATAAATAAAAGAGAAATTACACTTTACAACGTGTATTCAATAAGCTCCAGAAGCTCCTTGTCATGTGGAGATGATAATCTTGGAAGCACACTTGGAAGTTGTAGCACTTGAAGCTTCAATAGTTATTCAAATAACTTTAACACACTTGAATATTAGAAGATAAAAGCCCAACTTTTGTTTGCTTCTTTCTTTCCTCCTCTCTTATCTCTACGTTCATTCTTCAATGATATATATAGAGAAAAAAGGTTCTCTTTGCTGTCTGTCCAAAGTCGTAGGCGAAGTCGACTTAGGTCTGGGACTTCACCCAAGTCGCAAGTGAAGTCGACTTGGCCTGAGACTTAACTTTGCTGAACTTGCAATTCATGAACTTGAACTCTTGAAACTTAAATTATTTCACATTTTCATTTTCATACATATAATTAGAGACAAAATATCTGAGAACACTTAAACAAATTTATTAGATCTTTTTAATGATATTTCAATTATTTGTTAATCATCAAAATCAAATTAATCATTCTTAAAGCAAGCATATGATCAACATAAATCTTGCGTCACTTTGCGATTGTCCATTTTTTTTACTTCCTCCAATGCATGAGTTCATGACATATCTTCTTATAGCTTTCATTGGTCCCTTGCCATGACTTCAAAAGAATTAGTGCAGGTTCATTGCATTAATGAAATAATCGTCAATACTCCTTTCTATTCTCCACTGACCTATGAAAAAAACCAAAAAGAATGTTTCTCTTCTTTTAATTTACGAAATTCCACCATTGACCAATGCCCCAGTTGAAAGCAATGGATCCTACTTAGACATCTCAAGAGGTCTTTTATTAGGTTGTAATGGGGTTTGGTACATGGGTAACAACAAAAGTATATTTGGCCCAAAAATCAATGCATTGGGTTGGATGACTACTCACTCCACTTTTATTCCTTTTTCTTGACTATTTCAAATATTCTCTTTCTTATTTTTCTCAACATTTCATTTCCTTTCAAATTTCTTTTGAACAAACCTTTTTTTCTTTTGTTATATTTGCATTTTGACAATTTTTCTTTCTTTTCATTTATGTTTTGACAATGCTTTTCCTTCTAAAAAATTCCCTCTTTTTTATCCAAATATTGGAGTAAACTTCATGAGTAGAATTTATTATGATTTGTGGGATAATAGGACTCAAATGTGGGTTTTTCTAACAATAAAAAAGGCTAATTGCTCAAAATTTGGTTTATAAAAAGGTTTCTTTGTAGTCCCTATGAGGAAGAACTAATGAAAAATTGCCTATTGTATATGAGATTCTTAATAGAAATTCAATTACTTATCACCTATATTTTGATCTGTGGGTTCATTAGGTAAATCATTGGATTCAAGATTGGTGAAAATCTGGACATAGTCAGAGTTAATTGGTTTTGGCAACATGACTCCATCCATGTTGACTAAACGTAGTGCTCCTACAAAAAATACTTCTTTGACTATGTAAGGTCCTTCCCAAGTTAGTTTGAATTTACCTCTTGGATCATGGAGGTACATAGGCAAAATTCGCTTCATCACTACATCTCCTGGGTAAAATATTCTTTCTTTGATCTTCTTGTTGTAAGACCTTGCCATCCATCGTTGATATGCTTGAGTGTGACATGGATCCTTCATTCTTTTTTCTTCAATGATCATATCTTGTTTTTTGCCATTCAACTTTATTCACCTCTCTTTCCAACAAAATTCTAAAAGATGGGATTTCAACCTCCATAGGCAAAATGGCCTCCATTCCATATGTGAGGGCATAAGGGGCTGCCCCTGTTGGGGTGCGAATAGACGTGCGGTATACCCACAATGCGAATGAGATCTTCTCATGCTAATCTTCATAAGTTCTCCAGAATGCGAATCAGTGTCTTGTTTGCAGCTTCAACTCTTCCATTTCCTTGTGGTTGATATGGAGTAGATTGATGATGTTTTATCTTATATGATTGTAGAAATCCATCAACCTTCTTATTGACAAAATTGGTGCCATTGTCTGTGATAATTTCCATTAGAACTCCAAAATGATTGATGATATGTCCTATTATGAATTTCGCCATTGGGTTAGTTGTGACCTTGACAAATGAAGCAGCTTCGACCCATTTTGTAAAATAGTCCACAGCAACCAAGCTGTATTCATGTCTATTTGATGCTTTTGGGGATATCTTACCAATCATGTTAATACCCCACCTTGAGAATGGCCACAGAGTAGTGAGAAAATGGAGTTCATTGCTCGACGCATGAATTTGATTGACATGCTCTTAACATTTTTTGCACTTTCTAACGAACTGGCAATAATCTGTCTCCATAGTTAATCAGTAATATCCAATTCTCAAGATCTTCTTTGCCATCATCAGCCCATTCATGTGAGGACCACAGCTACCTTCATGCACATTGGACATCACTGTGTTTGCTTCCTTTGTATCCAAACACCTCAGCATGATATGATCGAATGATCGCTTGTATAACATTCATCCAAGTATAACAAACTGAGATGCTAACCTTCAAATTGTCCGACAATCATTTTGAGTCGCTTCTGGTGGATAGGTCTGCTTCTTTAAATACTACTTGATCTCAATATACCATGGTCTGCCATCCTCTGTTTCTGCCTCCTCTATTTGTAGGCAAAATGCTAGCAAATTCTAAGGTTGAATAGTGATCATCCAATTCTCTTCACCATTGAGAATTGGCAAAATGGAGGCTAAAGTAGCTAGAGCATTAGCAAACTAATTTTGGATACGAGGTAGATGGGTAAATGTGACTTCTTCGAACTCCTCCATCATGTTCTCCAAATAAACTAGATAAGGAATCAACTTTTCATCTCTAACATTCCGTACACCATTTATCTGGCTTATTGTAAGAAGAGAATCCTCAAATATTTGCATTTTACGTATTTCCAAAGTTATAGCTTCTCTTAAGCTCATAATGCATTCTTCATACTACGCCATATTGTTCGTGCATTCAAACTCCAACCTTCTCGAAAATGGCATGGGTGCTCCGGCAGGTGAAATGAGAATGGCGTCGATCCCACTTTCCTTGCTGTTTGTCACCCCATCAAAGTACATGATCCAGATATTTCTATTTTCTTCTACTCCTTCAATTTGCGAAAAGTCTTCATCTGGAAATTGGTCTTGGAGTGACTCAGACTCTGGCAGAGGATGCTTTGCAAGGTGGTTTGCAATAGCTTGAGCTTTGATCGTCTTTTGGGTGACATAGGTGATGTCAAACTCAACTAGCATCAATTGTCACTTTGCTAGTCTTCCTATTGGAGCAAGCTTCTCACATAGATATCTTAGGGGATCCAACCGAGATATTAACATAACCGGATATACCAACATGTATTGCTGTAATTTTTGGGTCGCTCACACCAAGGTTAGGCAAGCTTTCTCCAACATGTTATACTTCACTTCATAATCACAAAACTTTCTGCTAATATAATAGATCGCATTTTTCTTTCTTCCGGTTTCATCGTGCTGCCCCAGGACACATCCTGCTAAAAATTCATTTACTGACATGTAGAGAAGCAAAGGCCTTCCTGGAACTGGTGGATTCGTCAAATAAGCTCTGACTTTGTTGAAAGCTTCTTGACATTCTTTAGTCTAAATGCCCATGTCATTCTTTTTCAATAATTTGAATATCGGCTCGCATATTGGAGTAAGCTTAGCTATGAACCTGCTGATGTAAAATTCTCTAATTTCTTTCTTGGTCTTTGGAGGAGGCATTTCCAAGATGGCTTTCCTCTTATCTTTATCCACACCAATCCCATCCTTGTCGACCATAAATCTCAATAATTTTTCTGATCCCGCACCAAAAATGTACTTTTTCAGGTTCAACCTTAACCGATACTTTTCTAGGCGTTCGAATAACTTCTCTAATGCTTGAAAATACTTTTCTACTCCTTGGGACTTCACATTATGTCATCAACATACACCTCCATCTCTTTGTGCATCATGTCGTGAAACAAAGCAGTCATTGCCCTTTGGTATGTTGCCCCAACATTCTTCAAGCCAAATGACATGACCTTATAGCAATATGTGCCCATGGAGTGATGAAGGAAGTCTTCTCTCGATCTTCTATGGCCATCTTGATCTGGTTATATCCTGAAAAGCCATCCATGAAAGAGAAAATCCTATTGCAAGTTGTCTTGTCCACCAATTTGTCGATATGAGGCAAAGAAAAATCATCTTTCGGACTGGCGCAATTCAACTCCCGAAAGTCGATGCACATTCTTACTTTCCATCTTTCTTTTGAACTGGGACAATGTTTGCTAACCATTCAGGATATTCTGTCGTTATTAAAAAACTTGCATCGTACTGCTTCATGACTTCCTTTTTGATCTGGAGAATCAAGTCTGGCTTATATCTTTTCAATTTTTGCTTCATTGGTTTGCACTCGGACTTCAAAGGTAGACGATGGACAACCAAACCTTCATCTAGCCTTGTCATGTCTTCATAGGAAAACGCAAAGCTAACAAAATGAGATTAGAGAAATTCAATCATTCATTGTCTACTTTAGGGAGACAATGATTTTCCAATCTTTACCTCCCTTAGCCTATCCTCGGTACCTAGATTGATAATCTCAAAATCCTTAAAATCTACATTGGTTTTGTTTTCAATTCTTTCAAATAATTCATTGAAGTCAGAATCTAATGATTCTTCCTCATGAAGCATGATGGAAATGTCCACCTCATTAACATTAAAATTTCAACCTTCATTGCTTGGTATTTTTTGGAAGTTTCTTGATATTTTTGGCTTTTTTGCAATTTTTAATTTTTTGAGAATTTTCTTCTTTTCTAACTTTTTAGGATTTTTCGATGTTTTTTCAATATTTTTACAATTTTCTTTTTTTCTTGATTTTTTTGGAATTTTATCTGATTTTTCAGTGTTTTTGGCTTTTTCTTGTTTTCAAGTTTTTTTGGGCCTGAACACAAAGGTACAGCATGCCAATTGTGTCAAAATTTTTTTATTGTATTTACAACAGAGTTTTTTTTCAACCGATGCCTACCCCACCAGTTGTTTTCGTATATTCAAAATACCACCTCGAGTCATGGCGTGGTATTCTCAGATTGGTCTCATTTTGATCATATTCAATGACAATAATTCCATCAATGCCAAAATCATCATCACCATCTTCAATTTCTTCCACTTGACCATCTTCAAAATTTGTCTCTTCGACTCCTTTTAAGTTTATGGTTCCTTCAAAGAGGGATCATCAATTTTCAATTTCTTGCAATTCGGTTCTAGTTGGAGTGAAGCAAGTGCCTGATAAAGTTGTTCCTTGGCGATGATTTGCCGAGTAGGATTCAGTGCCCCTAGTCTGTTTAGACGAGTTCCGACAGACAATGTCTTCTTGTTCAATTTTTCCTTGAATCCTAAACCTGCCTTATTCTTTCGCAATTCGACCTCTAGAAGCTTGGCTTTCGATGCATTATTTGCCATATAGAAAAAGGTCAAACGATCAACTAATGGGAAGATTGGATCAACTTTCCCAGGATGCCCCTCGGGCTTACTTTGCACTTTCTCAAACTGAAAACTATTATAGGGGACATCATTAGCAGCGTGCTCAACTTATACGACCGGGACCTCGGATTCAACCGGTAATTCTTCTTCCATTTCGGACAATACCACCACAATCTGGTTATCAAATAGAAATTTTACTCTTTGGTGCAAGGTTGATGGTATTGCCTCTGCATCATGAATCTAAGGTCTTCCGAGAAGTAGATTAAATGAGGCTGAAATTTCTAAAAATTGAATAGGAATATTGAATTTATTTGGGCCCACTACAATATCCAAGTCAATTTCCCCGATGGCCTTTTTTTTAGAATTGTCATAGGCTCTAACAACTAAACTTTTTTGTCTGACTTTCTTCATCCCAATACCCATGGAATCTAATGTCCTCTTTGGACAAATATTCAACACAAATCCATTATCAATGACTATCAGTGGGATTTTGAAATTGTCTTGTTTGACTGATATGCTCAAGGATCGAGTGTGTTGCTTCCCCTCCTTTAGTAATTTCTCGTTATTGAAAGTTATCACTTGGGTGAGCATAATCTATCCAGTCATGTTGGCCACAGTTTTAGGAGATGTTTCCATGGGCAAGTGGGCATTGTTTAGCACTTCGATAAATTTATCCCTATGATCTCAGGATGTCACAAGTAGTTCCTAGATGGAAATTTGTGTGACTATGCTTTTTAATTGACTGACAACATTGTATTCTTTCGCCTTCAAGTTGTCAGACATTCCTTCCTTGTGTTCTTCATTTTGGAATGCTACATTTTGATTGGCGTCTCTTTTGTATACCCGTCCAGAAGTTGTCATATTAGCAATTGAATTAATCAAATCATCATTTGGTGGCACCTGACAGGAATGAATCGGTTGAGCTAACTCCAACATGGCCTTCTTTCCATAGTTTTCAGTTGGCATCCGTGATGGAGCGACTTGCAACACTAACTTCTTTGTACATGATTTGAAAAAAACTTCACATGGTGAGTTCAAAAATCTTACACCAACCTTACCTTGGTTGGCAACTGGCAAAACAACCCAACTGTTACCTGCTTGGTCGCATGAGGTGGCCGAAGCTAATGGCAAAATTACCCTATGTGCAGACGCGGTTCTTACAGGTTGGACAATCTCTCGCAGCGGTTGCGGGATCGGGGGTGTTGTTGCACTTTCTTCCATCTTCACTTTGCCTTTCTCCACTGAATGTACACTTCCTAGTGTAATGCTCACAGCTGGGTTGTACAGTCCAGCTTCTTCTTCTAAGAAGTTGATTGGCAGAGTATTTGAAGTTGATGGAATATCATGCACTAGCAAAGGATTTTGAATCACACTTCCTTCTTGCCTTGATGAACCTCCTAAATCGACCTTTCCTGTGTCAATAAGATCATAAATAGCATGTTTCAGTCCAATACAGCGTTCAGTATTGTGTCCCCTCTCTTGATGAAAGGCACAATATGCTTTTTCATCATACCATTTGGGCAAAGGATCTTGTGGCGGTCTCGAGTTTCGTAAGGTGAGAAGGCCCTGTTGGACTAACAAATTTAGCAAATCAGGATAGGATATCACCAACCGAGTAAAATTTCTTCTGAGTTTTGATGGTCGGCTAGTTGATGTCATTGCCACATTCGTCCTTTGTCCTTGCTGTGGAGGATGATGGAACACTTATAGAATTGGGGCTTTTGCTCACAACATTCACTTCTCCACTTGATGGCCCACTGCTCCCGGACTTCTGATCAGTTTTTCCCTTCTTGAATGTATTTGTGAATTGATTTCCATATGGGGTACATGGGGCAAGATTACCAAGTTTGATCATTGTCTCTATTCTATTCCCCATGTTTATCAATGATGGAAAGTCCGACAGTGTACCATCAAGTATTCTGCAATTTTTGAACTGCAATTATGTGACAAGACATTCATTTGGTCTTTCTTAGTCATTGGTTCCCTTAATTGAGTAGCCATGACTCTGACCCTAGTAGCATAAGCTGTGAATGATTCATCTGATTTTTGGGTCATAGTCATTACATCCTCCCTCTTGGGTAGCACATCTTACTTAAAAGCATATTGTTTCACAAAGAGATGGGCTAAGTGATTCCATGACCTAAGACTCTCAGGTGCCAGTGTGTCAAACCAAGTTAGACCTGGACCATCCAGACTCTCTGAAAAATAACGAATCATCAAGCCATTGTCATTGCTATATTCACTCATGGCTCCGTAGTATGTCCTAATGTGAATCTCTGGAGGCCCTTCTCCTGAATACCTACGGAATATAGGCTTCTGAAAATTTAGAGGAAATCAGGATGTTGGAAACATGTAAAAATACCCCAGATTCATTGCTCTACTGGTGCCATCCTGCATCCTTGTTATTCATTCCTGCAACCTAGCTAAAGATATAGTTAACTCATCAATCTTTGCACCTCTAGGATCCTCCTCATCATAATGATCATATTGATTTTGATGATTTTGTGCAGTTTGGCCTTGATGGTTATTTGAGGAAGGAGGACGCTCATGATGACTATGACCTTGCTCGTTTGAAAATTCAGCATTAGCATTGGTATTTTTCTGCAAGGTTATAGCCTAGAGGATATCCATCATTCTATCCATTTTTTCTTTCATAACCTGCATGTCCACTGAAACCTCGCAAACCTACTATTCAATAGAATAGCCTCCAGGGTTCTCTACGTTTGAAGAACTAGCCATGACGAGTGGTTCTTGAATTGTCCTTTTTGAGTGGGTGATTATTGGACTCGTATGGGTGGACAGAGTTCTCTTAGGACCTATTGTTGGAAACCCTAAATGCAAGCAAAGGAAATGCAAAAATATGGACAAGCAGGTAAAGAATTCAAATAATTAATCCAAAATAAACTCTTACTATGGACACTATAAATGTAAAGACAAATTAAGATGGGCCTTGTGTAAATGAAATCAAAATGAACTAGGGTTCCTTCTCCTTCACAGGTTCCCCTAACTATATACCTCCTAAGCTAAGCCGAAACTTAACTTGATCTTAGGTACGTGTCGTGGGGTATGCTCTTTAGAAGCCCATACTGACCGTTAAAGACGTAGTGGTACTCCTTATTCAAGCACAAGATCCTAGCTCTTATTAAAGAGCACAAGCAACCATAAATGCAAAAATGTGATGAAAGTTTTTCACTATCTTCTTCTATCTATTACAAGTTGACTACAAGGAATCAAAACAAAAATGCCTAAGATAATAACAAAGACTCAATGAATAATACAACTCAAAGAAGGCATCCACAATAACCATACGATACTAGGTGATCTAGCTCTATGTAGAGTTTTGACTCTCCATGGAAAACAACCTTCAAACTAGTGAAGAACCCACCCTTGCAAGGTTGACCACTACTAAAATTCTACTGAAATCTGCTCCAACATTTTCCCTCAAATCTTCTTCACTTTGCTGCAAATTGACGACAAATGCTCTACAATGCCTCCAACTCACAACCAATTATGTCATGATGACAATCCCTGAAATCAAAACAATAAACAAAGGAAAGCAAGACAATGTTGTTGCTTTCAATCCAAGCTATGTCAGCCTCATGCATTTGAAGTCATTCATCTAAGTATATACTATAAATAATGAGTATCCAAACCAACCATAAACCTCTAATTGCTAGAATTGGGATTAATTTGCTCCCTACCATCATTTAGCAATAGAAACTCCCCAATTGTAGCACAAATTAATTGATATCTATCACAAATCCATAATAAAAGATGAACAACCCATTAAATATAAGCATATGCTTGGTACCATGACTTTTTCAACACAATTGGATAAAACAACTTGAACTTCAACTGTTAACATAGCAATGCATACACAAAAGGATTTTCTATGTAATGCAATATTCACAAAATGGAAGCCAATGAAATCTGTTGCTATATACAAGCATAAACAAAGCCACAACAAAAACAGATTCTAAAATTCAAAACAACCTATCAAAATGCTTGACTTATCTTTATTTCCAAGATTTATCATTCCACTTCATCTAATCAATGTTCAAGACTAAATTGGGATCCATCCGCTCCCTTCACCCTTCAGTGAAGTAACCCCCAACCCTAGCCACGTAGTCCAAAACTAAATTGAAAATCAATCCGCTTTTCCCCCATTCAATGAAGGAACCCCCAAGCATAGCTAAGGAAGCAACCAAAACATCATCTGATTTTAAATGACAAGATAAATTTCAAAAAATCAGATATATCATTACATTTTAACAAATTTTTTTGAATTATAAGCTTAATTTTGCATGGTAGTCATATATGTACTTTAGCAACAAATTTCACATTCAATCAGATTATTCAATCAGATAATAAATAGACAACAAATTGCATAAATAGATGCCAAGATAGAAATTGATTCTACGATTCAAAATATCATATCAAAATGCATTCTATATCCATTTTTCAAAACTTGTCATTCATAACTACCAAATCATTTATCAAGACTAAGTTGGGATCCATCCGCTTCCTTCACCATGCAATGAAGGAACCGCCCAACTCTAGTCATTCAACAACTCAAAATAAGATTTCACAAGGCTAAGTTGGGAATCCATCCGCTCCCTTCACCATTTGGTAAAGGAACCCCCAACTCTAGCCATTCGACAACTCAAAATGAGAATGCATCAATGTAATCTTCGGGTATCTTGACAAGTTTTGCAAAATCAGATATAACAATGTGTCTTAATATGACAAGTTTAAATGATGGAATCTATCCCTATATGATATCTAGACATGGAATACATCCACAATCATATTGAGTCATGATATCATCATATTGATGATATTCTGATTGAAAATCATCATCTTGATCAGAGAACTCATTAGCAATACATCAATTGACATTACAAAATTCAACAATCTCAAGAACAATCAGTTTCCACCAATCAAACCATCTGATTCTAGCAATTTCAGAATTCAATCTCGAGAATAGCTATTCATTAGAATCTAACAACCAGCCTTACACAATTTCGATAGAAAATTCCAAAAATAAAATGAGCCAAACAATTAGAAAGTTCAGTAACAGACATGATTCAACGGTTTTCAGATATTAGACCAAGTTGCTAAAAATCTAGAGAAGCCTTAAGAACAAGTTGGAATTCAAATTAGTTCATCAAAAATCTGACAATTCAAGAAAATAAATTGCCACAGTAATCCAAAAATCACGAAAATCTCAATATTTGACACACTCTAAATTCGATTCAGTTCACTTGAATCCTAACAATCTAAACTTCATCTCCGAGTTTAGCACTTCAACAATTTGTATTTTGAAGTTCAATCTTAGAACAAACATCGATTCAAAGTGAGTTGAATTCAACAACAAATTGCATAGCTTAAACAGTCGAAGCTTGTAATCATCATTGATATTCTAAAATTCAGCAACATAAAGAGAAAGGATCTTGAACAGAATAGATTAAGATTAAGTTTCAAAGATTTTAGCAATTTAGACATTCATTAGTTACTAAAAAAAATTCATCTTCCCCATCATATTCAATTGTTAGGTCATGAACCAAAGGCAGACATTTTCCAAACTCTCTCAAATAGATCATGATTCCAATGAGAAATGTATTTAAGCAAGAACCAAAGGCAAGCAGTCCAAAATTTTAGATTCAAAGGTTGAACTTTTGGAAACTCTTTGCAACCGCATTCGATGTAGCAAATGAAGCTCAAATTAGATGTTTAAAATCTATGAAATTTTCCAGTATAATCATATCTTTCAACATCAACAAACTGCATGCTTATCACCCAAACATACAAAGACATGTTCAACTAGGCAAGAAATTCAGCAGAAATGTGACAAAATCCAACACAAGTGCAAACATCTTTTGAACAATAGAAGTTGGTAATGCATATTGTGCAGTGGGACCTAAATACCAACTATCAAATTACACTCCAATCATATCCACACAACCAACTTGCAAATTGGTCCAAAAAATCAAATTGATACCTAACAACTCAAGAAAATCTGCAAGTCAAATTCTGTTTACACTTCGGATCACAATTCTCTTTCCAAAAACAGATTTTTAGTAATGCAATCTGACACTTGTTAGCTAAAGCAGAATTAATAAAACAATAAAATCAACTCAATCATATCAGAAATTTAAACCAACAAGAGATTCTAAAAGGAAATACAACAAACACTTAACAAATGGAATCAAGCTTTTCCCCAGTGGAGTCGCCAAATTATTTCCACCCCACTAAAACCGAAAAAATGCATTTAGGCAATGCACTAATGATTGAGATTTAGAGTCGTCACCAGTTTTTGAGGAAAAATTGAAAAACAATATCATATCCAACTAGTCCACATCAGAGATTCTAGGGAAGTTACTTAGTTGTACAAAGGAAAGAGTTTAGGCACCCTTTGCACCCCAAAAATGGGTTTCCATAAGTGTTTATTGCATTCTTTTTACTAAGACAGATTTTATTGTACTTTGGTTTTGAAAAGATTTTTTGATGGTTTTGTAAGCTGCATGTAGGATTGCACTTGATTTCAATAAACTGTTCAAATTCTATTTCCACACAAAAATATTTCACAAAGAAAATCCAATTCCAGCACTGGTGTATGAAAATTCAGCAACGCACCATGAGGAGTCCTATTACAGCCGCTAGTGTAAAAATTCAGCAATGCACCATAGGAAGTCCTATTTCAGCCACTTAGGGTGTGTTTGGGAATGGATAAAACTTTTGATGAAAAGTTTTTGAGAGTAAAAGTTGTCAAATGATGTGATATGACAGGGGTAATGATGAGGCGTAAAGATGATTAAGTTAAAATAGATAGGTTAATTGTATGGGTAGTTGTGTATAAATGATTGAAAAGTAGAATAGTTGTATGGGAAAATGTGATAAAATAATTTTAAAATATGATAATTATAGAGAGTGAAAAATTTTAGATTGAAAAGTTTTAAGTTGACATTTTTTCCTCATTGCCAAACACACCCTTATTCTTCTTAAGTATATCAAACCAATGATGGAGAATTAAATGCCCAAAAATCATGAATAAGTTCAAACAAAACAGTAAATCTCACAACCCACTCCATATATTCTCTTCCATTCAACTAACATGTTTTTATTGAACCTAGAAATCTGTTTACTTCAATCTTCTCACTAATGAAAAATAGAGACACGGATTTAATCCTCAGGTGGTTGTAAATGTCCCTCAATCAACTCATACACAAACATGCAAAACAAAGATTCTTAATGAAATTACATGGGACTAACAAAATCATAGAAATGATCAAATCAAGATATGTAGTCAGTATTTATTTCATGCACAAACTCATGTATGCAGAAACATAAAACAGGTTATTCAAAGCATGGAAAATGACTAACAACATGCTCAACCGAAAATCTAGACAGTAGTATAAATCAAAACGACAATCAAATTTCAGAACTAGGAACAAAAGAAAGATTCAAAACTGCCCAGAAAATCCTTCTAATGACCATAGGGAATGAAATCTCTCATTCCAGCCATCATGGACAGGTACATAATTGAGCTAGCTTATGAAAAATAAAGAACCAAGAAAACAGAAATGACATGCAGCATCAATACCAAGGAAAGCTGTTTTATTCCATACAAATTTATTGAAGAACAAATGGCAAATGAAAAGCTACATGGCTACCAGATTTGTTAAACCAAAACAATTCCAATAATCATACCTGATCAAGAACAAAAAGAAGGTTGAAATCTCTCACAATCTATTAGGAATTTCATAGCCAATCTAAAGGATAAACAACTAGAAACTTGTAGCCCAAGCAAAAGTCAAATGCCAGCAGTTTTTCTCTCTCCCTTGAGCTCCAACAGCTGCTCCTTCCCAAAAAAATGTGAGAGGATCTCTCTCTCTCTCTCTTCGAAAAAAAACTCTCCCCCTCAAAAAAATGTAACTGTTCACGTTTTCCCAGCCTAAGCAGAAAAGAAAGCTCTCTCTCCCCCCATACGTAGCCTCTCCCATGCAGAAACTAAAAAGAGCTTTTATATCCTATGCATTAGGGTCTTAGGAAAGTGCATGGAAGCTTCCTAGTGGTCTCCACATGCAATAAAATATCTAATCAAAACAAGACAACTCATCCAGACAATTAGTGGGAGAAAAAATGCACAACAAGGCTCAAGTTTTATCAAAATTACAAAACAGCATATGTTTTAAGAATTACCAACACAACCTTAAGTTTTTAAAATGCCAAAAATGCACCACACAAATGACAAATTATTAAAACTATAATTGTAAAACAAACTATATCAAATTAAAAATATCAAAACAGAACAAAAAAGGTGTCTAGAATTCCATTCACTCATATCTCTTTCATTCGGTTCTCGTGCACAAAAGTGTTATTCTTATATTTTGAACCTAAGGTGGTACAACCTGGATTTGCACGAGTAGGTTGTATGTTCTTGAATAATTTATGTATACTAAGAAAAGGTCATCTCCCATGTTTAATGCTTTATCTAGATAACATGCAAAAGTGTGCAATATATATCGTATTGCAATTAGTTTATGCTGTCTAGATGTGAAGTGGAAAATTTCCTACAAGTTTTACTTAATGGGTACCTTACATTGTTTGTCAGGGAGAGCTACCTCACATTCTTTGAGTCCTTAAAAAAAATGGTCGATATAAGGAATCTTGTTTTACATGCTACATTGATTTCGTTTTGGTCAGTCCAAACCCGTTTCCCCATCCCTCTTTCTTTCTTTGTCCTCTTTCTAGGAATTGATTTGGTCTGCTCAGGTCTCATTATGCTCTGAATCATTCACAAAACCAAAATTTCCTTTTCAATTTCCCACCAATTTTTAAGGGGACAAGGTGAATTTATCGGTTGTTTCTTGAGCTTCTAGTTCTATGTATCATGATTGGCATTCGATTATGTTGTTGTTGCAGACCCTCACTTGAACAAGGCTCATGGAGCTCCAACATGCGAGTGACTTGGGAAACATAGTTGCTAGGCAAGTTGGTGCTTTTCTTTTCATCTTATTGAATTCTTTTTGGTTTTTCTTTGCCCGCAATGATTGTTGAAACTCGAAACATGCTTGTTCAGTGGCTCAGTTTGACTTAATAGATATCCCGGTGAGATGGTCACAAATATAACACGTTTTCAAAAATTAAATCGGAATTTAGGCTTCCATTTCATAGATGGGTGTACACTATCTTAATTTCCAGTTGGCTTTGTGTTTCTCTATCATCCTAGATTTCACAAACTGGACTACATTTAGTACTTGGGTGGGCTATCATTGTTCATGCTAACCACGATGACCTTGGAATAGGTATGGTTTATTTTTGAAGCTTCAACTGTAAGATTTTGGCATAAAGTTCCCAAGTTTAGTATATCATATGCTAGAAGTGCTTCTTTTGTGCTAATTGTGCTTGAAATGTTGTATTGACGTGGCAAGCTCTTTCAGATTTGATTTAACATTTGAGTATTTGTTTTTATTTGTTGGGAAAAAAGTAATGCCACAGTAAGATTTTGACATGCTAATAACAACAATGGAATAAGTAAATGAATGAACCAATAAGAAAGAAGTAGCGCTAGAAGCTTGCATGAACAATTGTTTCAATGCTACAAGTGTAATTTCTGGAATAAGATCATCGATTGTCTTAGGCCAGTTAATCGAACTTTTAGCGTAGAACATAGTTTACACAGTGTTTGGATAGATATTTAAAACCATGATTGGAAATCGTAAATGTGAAAAAGCTACAATTTCAGATAAGCTCAAATTTCACGCTTGTACAAATTGCTTAAGCCAATCACAATGAAAAAGACAAAAATATTTTAAAAATTTATACTTTGCGCAACCTTGTGACTGCCTACTTTGACGATGGAGGTTCTTACACTCTGCACCACTATTGCCAGAGTTTCCCAGGGGTAGGGTCTCCACAATATGGTGCTCCAGCAATTTAGTTTAATTCATGCACGTTCAACCTCATTAATTGATTAAATAATTATGATTTAATTATTTTAATGGCATACTAAAGGCTTATATTATAGAAAATTAGAAATATGTTTTACTAATATTTGAAAATTATTTAATACTTTATTATTATTTTATTTACATAAAAGTAATATTTAACTCAGAAATACATTTATGAAACCCCTCTTTTATGTA